>OX104071.1:43306928-43326312 GCA_944474145.2 Dicrocoelium dendriticum
CCACATGCCGCTTCCAAATACTCAGCTGACCACATAATAGTCGTTTCGCTATCCGCGTTGAATCCACACGGCTCACATGACCAAGTCACCGCAGATGTCTCAGCAAAAGTATGCAGTCCACTGCATACATTCACTTTGGCGTAACACTTCCGTGTCAGCAACTCTGTCCCCCCAACCGATGCACAAAATCCGTCGCAAACACTGCTGATGGAACCGCTCGAGGTATCGCACATCCCACCGGACATCATCCGTTTCACTGCCATATAGAAGAACGGACAGCACCATGGATTTGTACACCATCAGTTTGGTGATGGTCAGCCGATGGTTGTTCCACACTCGGTACTCATCCTTCCCGAATGCCGCCGCTGCCTTCGACACGCGGATACGAAGCTCACTGCTGATCAGTCGATACCACAATTACAAGGTAGCAGAAGCGGGAGATTGTTTCCGATACTCCAACACCAATGCTGATTCTCGGCAATAATGAAGATTGCACTTGCGCTGAAAGCTGAAAGTGACAGACAGTTTTGCTTGTGTTGATGGTGAGGCCGGATTTGGCCACTGTCGAAGCCAGAGCACTAGTCTGTGCTGTAAATCATCAGCGCTGTGTGCAAACAACGCACCGTCGTTCCCAACCAGCAACACACCGATAGTTGTCTCAAAAACTAGGGTTCTCGCAACGAAAAGACGGATGTTCAGCAACCCATCATCAATACGGTGCTCCATACGGACGCCGTAAGCACAAGCCGCATCAAAAGCACAAGGCATCATTGCATGAAGATATATATTAAACAGGGCAGGAGCTAAGACACAGCCTTGCTTCACACCAGAGACAACTGCAAAGTCATCCGAGGTCTCTCCACTCAGCTGCACCCTCGCTCGCATACCACTGTGCAGACAATCAATTAAACTTACAAACTTAAGCGGGCAACCAAACTTACCCAACACCAACCACAATGCCTGGCGGTTCACTGCATCAAATGCCTTGGTGAAATCAACAAAAAGCGAGTACAATCGCTGGTGTCGTTCTCTGCACTTCTCCTGCAACTGACGAGCCGCAAAGACCATATCTCTAGTGTTGCGACCCGAACGTAATCCACATTGCTCTTCCGCCACGTTAGTTTCCACAACACGACTGACGAAGCGGTTGAGCGGGATTCGGGCAGTCACTATGTCCACACAATGCAGCAAGTTGATGCCACGATAATTCGTGCAACATTGCTTGCTTCCTTTGCCCTTGTACAGTGGTAGCACACGCGCATCCCTCAGCACAGGGGCACCTCCTCCTCAATCCATACACGTTGCACCAAGTGGTGCAGCGCAGTCAACAACGCGGCACCAGCACACTTGCCATTTCGCAGCTGATCAAGTGCTCACTGCGTCTCATCCAGTGTCGTCGTGTCCACCAGACTCGTCTTCACATCGTGCTGCCTGAGGCCGTTCAGTGTACGCCAGTCGATATCTGAACGGTTGTTCAAGAGACAGTCAAAGTGTTTCCGCCAGATGGGCATTATCTCTGCAGTCTGTGTGCAGGTAGCGCATGAACTACCATCGATCAGCGTCCTCAGTGGCTCCAATCTCGGTCCATACACCGCCTTCAAGGAGTCAAAGAACTCCTTGTGTTGGCGGCGTTCGGCATAGCATTCCATCTGCTTCGCCTTCTCCGTCCACCATGCATTTTTAATGCGACGGAGCTCTCGGGTCAGTCGCCGTCGAATTCTGCGAAACTCGCTCCTCTTCCCCAAGTCACTGGGGTCTGCGACATGTGCAGCAAATGCTGCATTCTTCTCACACACCAATGCGCCGATCGTCGCATTGTTCACATCAAACCAATTAAGCCGCTTACATTTTGCACGCCCGATGGTCTCATTGGCAGCAGCTGTCATCTGGTCGCGAATGTGGTGCCACAGGTCGCCCGCTGTGGTTATGCAGTCCACATCACACAGGCTTGCAGCCATCGCCTTCTCCAGCCCAGTACGTTTCGCCACAGTCCCGAGGGAGAGGGTGTTAAATTTACGCCGATCCACGGCGGGAGTGCAACACATAGATTTACTTTGTTCGTCGAAATCAGCCGACAATTCAGATATGTCGACCAGCTGTACTTATGAATGTACAGTTTGGTCCGTACCAATTTGTGATCAGTGCCACGCTCAGCTCCACGCAGCCCACGTGTCATGCGCACTTCACACTTATCACGCTGACGTACGATGACATAGTGGAGCGGGTGAGCGTGACCATTCCGTGGGTGCGTCCAAGTTACTATATCACTCGCACTCAGTGTGAACCGAGTGCTCGTGATGGTCAGACCGTGAGTGGCCCACAGTGAGAGCAGCCTGTCACCGTTCGCATTCGCTGAACCAATGCCATGCCGACCGGTAACATCTGTCCACACCGATGCATCACGCCCAACCCGCGCATTAAAAGCACCCAGCAGAAATAGTCGGTCACGCCTCGGCACAGACCGTATCACGGAGGATATTTGAGTATAGAATTGATCACGCGTCTCATCAGGATAACACCTGGTCGGACCGTACGTGCTTATAAAAGTGGCATACTTACATCTTCCGAGTCGTAGGCGAACAGTCATCAGTCGCGCGTTGATGCCTGTTGGTTCACCCACCAGCTGGCCATGAAGACGATCGGATATTGCAAATCCGGTCCCATGTTCACGTGGTGCTGAGGTGGCGTTTCCCACCCAGTAGAACGTATAGCCGGCGCCAACTTCATGCAACTTACCTTGCTCAACGAGCCGGGTCTCACTGGGCGCAGCAATATCGATGTTGTAGTGCGCCAGTTCCATGGTGACCAGTGCAGTGCGTCGCTCGGAGCGCGCACTGGAATTCCGGTCCAGTAGTGTGCACACGTTCCAGCACCCGATGCTCAGTGCTTCGCGCGCAAGCATACGATTGCACTGGTGGGCAATCGCACGCGAGGTGGTCATTGTGCTTCGGAGGTTTGCTTGAAGGAATCCACCCGGAGCCTTTGGCTCAAGAGCCTGACCCACAAGGCAGTGGGTGATTTGGAGGTTTGCTTGAGGGACTCCGCCCGGAACCTTTGGCTCAATAGCCTTACCCACAAGGCAGTGGGTGATTTGGAGGTTTGCTTGAGGGACTCCGCCCGAAACCTTTGGCTCAATAACCCAACGCAGAAGGCAGTGGGACGCAGAGCCAGCTCGGGAATGTGACTGCAGAGACAGATTGGGATCTGCTTGACGGCCGTCACACGCAGCCTTTAAGGTACTGGAACGACTTATATATGTTTCGCGACCGTAGAAGGATACGCACCTGCGACCACGGCCAGACGCAGACGGAGGTGCCCTCCCACCATCAGAGACAATGCGTGGCGCTCGTGCTCTACGCCAATCGAGCTGTGAGCTTATAACGCGTAGACCTGTTATCTCCCATGGCTAGGTTTTACGGGAAGAGGGCTATCGACCACTTCCTAACCTCCGAAGAGGATGGACTAGGATACTGCCAGGGCGCCCACACCTGACAGGAGAACGACTCGGATCCTCAGCCAAAGCCTTCGATTGAATGTACACCCGTAAGGCAGCGAGTCTAGCACATGGTCAATTCACTGACTCATGCGGATTGGTGTCCTGGATCTTAGGAGGGAGAAGGGCGAAACCCAACTCCCACCCAGCGGTTGCCAAGAGGAGGCGTCCAGGACATGAGCCAATGGCGCAACAGTAGCAGCAGTGGGTAGATCATCTGTCAGGATCTAGCCACCACCAGCCTCAGCGCACCATAGGCTCTTCCGCCATATATATATATATATATATATATATATATATATATATCACTGCCCATGCTGAGGCTGATGTTGCATTCTTGATACTTCTTCACCGCAGTTGGGCTAAACCAACGCACACTTCAACTAGGTCTTCTTAAGCTGGATAAATTTCATTCCACTTTGTTTGGTCTGTTCTGCTTACCTGCATAATCTTCTATTAACTGGCCACGTTGCTTACGCTAATTGCGCTTATCTTCGGTAACTTTACTACGTTTGTAGCATTTTAAGTAAATTGTGGACATTCCTTACTTTTCGCGGATTCGTCGCTAACCAACCTACTTCATATGGTAATTTGGAGAAGAGTTATGCCACCGTATCTGTATGCATTATTGGATTTATTTTATTTCATCTTGTCGTTTCAAGTGAATGGCTGTTGCTTGATATCCCCGGTGTGGCTGCGCTTGATGTGCATGTTGACAAGGTGCCTACCTGTCTATTACCCACTACCTCATTCATACTGGCTCTAGGAGACAGCTGGTCGTTTCTGGAGGGGACGGGGTGCACGGTCCTTGTGGCCGTGGTAGGCTCGAAGAGCGGTTCCATATATTCAGTGTGGAGCGGACTACGGTCCAGCCACCGCCTTGTGTGCGCTTCATTCCCCAAATACAGCGTATTTGTGTTCGCCTGTGAAGGAGTGTGCTCCGGCTCCGTTGATGAAACGTGGCTCCCATCCACATGCCTCCCGGTCTTATTCCTTCGGGTTTCCACTGCATATGGGGTGTGTTGATGGAGCTGTGGGTGGTGCAGCGCAAGCCACCCATGGTCCCTCAGTAGGCGCAGGCGTCCTGTGGCTGGCCACAGTGACAGGCAAATCCGAAACCGGATGCCGCAAACCATATATATTGCAATCTGATTACAGGTAATGTGCCATCAGAACCATGGCGAGATAAAGGGGGAAGGGAAATACAACATCAAGAAAACAAGCGTTCCGGTTTTACACACGCTGTTTTAGTGATTTTTGTGCGTTCTGAAGTGTTAGGTTCGATGAGACATCATTAACTAATAGATAACACAGTTGAACAACACTGTCTTCACTGAAGCAGGTTGGGTACGATAGCCTCCAACGTTTCGAACTACTGGCAGTCGGATTCGTGTCGTCCCTATCCTGGAAGGCGGACCCGTCCAACGGATGCTAGGCTTGAGGTTGCATTTTCCATACTCCTTCAAGTCAGTGGTTGTCCACCGCGGCCCTTTTGCCAGTTGCTTCCGGAGAACACAAATAAAGCTCGATAGGGAAGGCGATAGGCCGGCACGTGCAATACGTGGTCGAGCCAACGCATGCGGTGTCGGGGAATAACTGTTTGGAGGCATGGGCTGTTTGGTCCAAACACTCGGTCTCGGACTTCTGCGTTACTCACGTGAGAAATCCGACGCAGACAACGATGGTCGAAAACTGACAACCGTTTTATGTCTTCCAAGCGAGTCAGACAGATCTCGCAACCGTACGAGAGGATCGTACGGACAGAGGCAACGTATCATCATCATCAACAGCAGTACATCAGCCATTTGAACTGATGCTCCGCTGCCATACAACCATGAGGACCTATGAAATAAAGAATAAGAAGAGGGAGAGAAGGGGGACTTACCTGAAAACCTTAATGCCCTAAGCAAACATTCAGGGTCAAGGCGTCTACACCTTGTGTACTCAACATACCGTCACAAATAGCTGGCTATCGTGCAAAGATAAGGCGGCATCGGCGAGACAGCTTCCTTGCGGCTTTCACTGCCACGCGTCATAATCAGTCATTACCCCGCAGATAACTCAGCACCAAACACACTTTAATCAGACAATCCGATTAGGAGATGGCAGCAGACGCGCCACTGGTGTCGGTTGCGAGCCATGTCCTGTAAAGTCTCGAGCCAAGCACAAGGTGAATCACATGGACTCCAACCCGGAAGGCGAGACGGACCAACGGCACCCAGTTTCGTCGTCAGTAACTTCATTTCCCCTTGAGAACTCAACTTCTGTCCACCTCGAGCCTTGCGCCATCCGACACCTGGTAGACTGAACAAGGCCCTCCTAGGTAAGCGGTGACCAGGCATGCGTAGCACGTGCCAGAGCCAACGTAACTTATTCAGTGCTATCTGTTGTTCTAGGGAGCTAGCATGATCATCACCACCTAGTACTCGCCTACGCACATCATCGTTGCGGACACGCTGGTGCCATCCGACACCAGCAATGCTTCGCAAAAAACGATGATCAAAGACTTGAAGGCGCCTCAGATCTTCAGACCGAAGGGGCCAAGTTTCACTACCATAGAGCAGAGCGGCCCTCACTGTGGCCTTGTATACACGGCCTTTCCGACGGAGGGAAACTCCCTTCTGTCGCCAAAGATGACGCAGGTTCAAGAAGGCAGCTCTAGCCTTTGCAATGCGTGAGCTCACGTCAGTTTCTATGCGCCCATCATTGCTGATACAGCTGCCAAGATAAGTGAATTGATCAACCATCTCGAGTTCCTCGTTAGCAAGCGTCAAGGCTCATCAAGTGGCTGGTGGTCCTGCAGCAACACTTTGCACTTTGAAGGTGCGAAGTGCATACAAATATTGGGACCACTCTGGATAGACTATTCAGGGTTGATTGTGCCGCCTCAACATTGTCGAAAAGCAAGACGATATCGTCCGCATAATCTAGATCAACTAACCGTTCACCAGGCAGCACTTCAACACCTACATCGTGAGATTCCGCAAGGGAACACTCCATGATAGAATCCACGACGAAACTGAACAAAAACGGGGAAATCGGACAACCCTGTCGAACGCCACTTGTAGTCGAAAAGCTATCCGATAGGGCACCATAGACCCTGACGCGGCCTCTAGTGTTCGAGTATAGAGCACGAAGGATGTTCACATATTTCGTGGGAACACCTTTCCACGCAAGTATTTCGAACAGAATCGATCGATCGATCGAATGAATCGAAGGCACTCTTGAAATCGAGGAACACAGCTGTTGTCGATCTGCGGTATGCGTGGCGCTGCTCTAGCACCTGCCGTAAAGTGAATGTATGGTCTATACAGCCACGTCCTGGGCGAAAACCGGCCTGCTCTTCTCTAAGCCGAGATTCCCGTTCTGCAGTGAGGCGACGAACGATAATCGAGGCCAGTAATTTTGTCACAACTGGCGTTAGGCTAATACCCCTGTGGTTCGCACAGTCTGTGCGACTGCTTTTCTTGTATATTGCCACTATAATCGATTCGCTCCAATTAGCCGGCACACTCTCTTCGTTCCAGATACGTTCGAATAGGGAGGTCAGTGCTTTGCAGAGGACCTCACCTCCATCCTTAAATAGTGCAGGTGGGAGGGAATCCGGGCCAGCGGCACGAAAACGATTGAGGGCTGTGATCGCGTTTCGGACCTCGGCTTTCGACGGAGGCGCTAAACTAACCGTCCATGGCTCGTCCTGCATCACCTGAGTAGGAAGAGGTCCGGGAGCAGGGGGCCAGCTGAACTGATGTTCAAAGTGCTCAGCTCAACGAGCCATACGGCGCACCCGCGCTGTCCCTGATTGTCTCACTGACGCCTGGTTTTCTCGGACCAGTGGTGCGTATTAGCTGGAAGAGCTTGCGGTAATCGCCTACTGCTCCTGCCTCCTCCATTTCTTGAGCCCGACTGGTCCACCAGGCTTCCTTGTCAGCACGTAGGCTCCGCTTTAGTTCACGGCTAATAGCCCGTCTGGTCACATTGTGTTCAGAACCAGCCGGGAGGTGCCTTCTAGCTTCCAAAAGGTTCACGGACCTCTTGGATATCCAGTGACTGGTGCGATGACGACTGATAGTGCCACAAGCAGATGCTCCTGCGTCGTGCATAGTGGCCGAGATCCTATTCCATTGAAGTTCAGTATCATTAGGACAAGACAGCGAGAGTTCGCTATGCAGTGCTTCTTGATAGGCTTGCCTGACAGAGGGATGGGACAATTTCTCCGTTGCCAATCGGGGGGGACGCTTTGTGCGCCTTCCGGTAAAGTTCATGGAGAAACGACAGCGCACCAAGGGATGGTCAGAGTCGACACAGGTACTCCAGTACGAGCGGCAATCCAGAATGGAACCGCGCCACCTGTAACTTATGGCTATGTGGTCAATTTGGGTCCATCGCTGACCAGCTACAGGTGGACGCCAAGTGGCACTTCGGTGCCCACTGTGTCTAAAAGCAGTGCTAGTAAAAAACAACTGGTGCTCCGCACACAGTTGCAGCAGACGCTCATCGTTGTCAATCCGTCCGGCGTTAAGTCCATACTTACCACCCAGCTGAGCTTCTGAAGAGCTCAGACGCCCTACTTGTGCGTTCATATCCCCTGCAAGTACTATAATATCTGGACTAGTAGTACTGCGTAGCAGAGTGTTCAGTTCGTGATAGAAAGTGTCCTTGACTGCATTAGAACTGCAGTCCGTGGGAGCATAAGCAGAAATCACAAACAAACAGCGTTTTGTTTTACTTCGCGAATTCACCTTAGCTGATGTCGTCAAACGGGCTGCACATAACCGGCTGTTCACCGGAATCCAATCAACCAACGATGACTCAGCCTTGGAGCTGAGAATGATACCTACACCAGCTTGACCCGTGAGTGCCGCATCGGCGTCTCCGGATGCGTGCAACCAATAACGAGAGGATAAGCCAGGTGCAATCAATTCAGGAGAACGATTAGGGTCCTCATTCAAAGCCTTTGGCTCAAAAGCCTGTCCGCAAGACTGCGGGGAGGTAGCAATGATTTAGTTTTACAGAAATGGACGCCATCCCATTTCAAACCCCTAACCTGGAGGACCAGGAGACTGAGTTTGTCTGACCTCTCACCATTGACCAACCTGGTAGGAGTAGCTCTCAAGATGCTCGGAGGCATCACCCAGTATAGCTCAATGGGTCAATGAGGTACGCAAACCGTCGCACCACGTTAAGGTCCAGTCTCGTTGCAACGTATACCCTGCCCTGGATTCTAACACTGACGTTACGACGGCGCCATACGTGTCTCGATCTGTTGGATGCAATACGGGCCTTTGCGATTCGTTGTGAGACCACATCTCCAATGCAGCCGATAGCTGTGATGTAACCCCCCAAGATAAGTGAAGCGGTAAACTTTTTCCAGAATGCTACCAACAATGGTGAGGGCAGGCACAAACATCAGCCAATCCTGGAGTAGTATTTTACACTTGCCTGGCGTGAAATACAGGCCAGACTTAGATGCCTCCATCGTCAAACGGTTCAGGGCACTCTGGACGGCTTGTGGATCGTCCCGAAACGAAGCGATATCATCGGCGTAGTCCATGTCCGCAACTCTGTCACATTAAAGAAGCTCAATATCGCAGTTTGGATGGCCTTTCAATGCTCACTGAACGACATCTCCGATGGCAGAATTGAAAAGGAAAGGTGAGATGGAGCAACCATGACGCACACCGCTGGTGGCAGCAAACGAAGTGTAAAGCGTGCCGTAAGCCCTGACTTTGCCCGACGTGTGACTGCTGAGATCCTTCAAGATCGTTACAAACTTGTCGGGCACACCTTTCTTTAGTAGACAGTTCCACAACACAGATCTGTCTACTGTTAAAAGCAGCTCGGATGTCCAAGAATATCACGACTGTTGGCCGTCGGTGGACATGATGGAGTTCAAGCAGTTGGCGGAGTGTGAAGATGTGGTCAATGCAACCTCGACCTGGACGGGAAGCCGCTTCTTCCTCTCGGTAGACGCATTCTCTAGTCGCTGAGAGCCTGTGGAGTAGAACAGACACGAAAATCTTGGAGGCAACAGAGGTCAACGAAATTCCGTGGTCATTGGCGCAATCACGGCAGGAGCCTTCCTTGTGAATCGGGACAATGACCGATTCTCCACATGCAATTGGGGCTTACTCCTCAGTCTAAATTCTCGTGAATAGTGATAACATTTCATTCACAAGTGCATTCCCGCCATCTTTGAATAAAGCTGAGGTAGGCTGTCAGGACCAGGAGCTGCATGACGCTTCGAAGCTTGGATTACGATTCGGATCTCTGTTTCGGTAGGAGCATCCGTGGCGATAGGTTAAACACCATTCGTGTGAAACGGTGTCACAGTTGGCTGTGCTGAGCAGTGAAATTGGAAAGTAGTGTTCTGCCCAGCGGCCCAAGCGCCTGAGCAGGGGGATTTTTTACCGTCTGACTGTCAGCGTGTGAACTGCAACCAGTGGTCTTGATGAGGTAGAACAAACTGCGGAAGTTTCCAGTCGATGCATCGTACTTCATCTTAGCAGCTCATTTTGACCATCAGGATTCACGGACAGAGCGGAGCCTTAATTTCAGCTTTCGATAAACAGAGTGACGAAGTTTACTGTGCTCTGCACCGGCGGGCACAACCCGTAGACGATTTAGGAGTTTCGAGGATCTTAACGAAATGTAGCATCTGGTTGTGCAGCGGGTGAGTCCGCAGCCGGACAAGCTGGTGGACAACAGTGCTTTTTGCAAATTTAACCAGTGTTGATCAACATCCAGAGTCTGGGGTGGAGCGAGATTTTCGCGAAGCATCTGTTGATACCGCATTTTCGCCGTTTGGTCCTCCAATCTGTGAGTGATGAGTCGAGTTTGGTTGACCCTGGGTGAACCGCCGAAACGCATACAAATTATCGCACACACCAATGCATGATCGGCTGGATTGGCGAACTACCTCCTCGTGGTGAAAGCTGGGTGTGGGTCGGGTGTAACCCGTACCAGCAGTGTTCGGCGACCATGTTTCACCTCGGTGGGACATTGTATTCTAGCAATTGCGCCGAGTTCAAGGGGAGTATTTGGCCCCTGTTTGGTAACCTACCAAACAAAGACGCATGAACTGAACATCCAGTCAAGGCCTCCCAATGGGCGCGATTCCCTAAATTCGCCCCTCTGCTTTGCGGGTAGGTTATTTAGCCAAAGACTCGGAGTGGAGTGCCCTAAGTCAACTCCCAACTTCGGCTTGGGCGACGGGGCAGTATCAAGCCCTCTAACAAAACCATAGACTGTACTATAACGTACTCACCAGCTACCGTTTCTGCTTCTCACATGCACGCGACTTCATCACACGCCCATTGTTTGTTCGCTAACAATCCTCACTTTCCGTTACCCGATTCATCTGTTCAACAATCTGGCTGCGATTCCGGTTGCGCCGCAGACCAAGGAGTTCAACCTATGGCTCTCCTTCGTCCCCGATCCTCGTGCAGTCTGGCGTGCTTCAACGTTCGGATACTCATGCAGTATGGACAGCAAGCCGGTCTAGCGCGCACCCTAGATTCCCTAGATATTGATGTTTGCTGCCTTTCAGAAACCCGATTGCAAGATCCCAGTACTGTGCTTACATTGACATTCCCCACTGACCACGAAGCCAGATATCACCTGCGTCTTTCTGGGGATTCATAAGCAGCCTCAGCGGGTTTGGCTGGTGTAGGTACAGCACTAAGTGGCAAGGCCGAGGCGGAACTACTGGAGTGGTTCCCGATTAATAGCCGACTATGTGCAGTTCGGCTTCGGCGTTCATATAGAATCAACAAGCACCGCGAAGAGAGACAACTTGTTTGCGATCTCCGTGTACGCTCCAACTGACTGCAGTGGCGACTCGGTCAAGAACGAATTCTACCGGGATCTACAACAGCTCTTGATTAATGCTAAAAAGTCAGATGTCATTATCCTTGCTGGGGATTTTAATGCACGGGTTGGCTGCCTGTTACCATAAGAACGCCACCTTGGTGGTCATCACGCGCTCGATGAGAACCGCTCTGATAACGGAGAACGGCTTCTCACATTGTGCGAAGACAACCATCCGTTTCTCTCGAGCACTAAATTCAGGCGTACGAAGAAGCGTTGCGCAACGTGGCGTCTCCCTTCGCCAACACAAAGGTAGTCTCAAATTGATCACATTGCAATTAGCTTCAGATGGCGCGGCAGCGTACTGGACTGCAGGTCCTTTTGGTCCACTTTCGTTGACTCAGATCATGCACTAGTCTGCGCAAAAATCTGCGTGTGTTTTGGGGGTCCCGAAACAGGAAGCATCACAAGACTGAAGTAAACAGATTAGCTGATTCCTCTGTCCAGGCGAGTTATCAGTCTTCACTGGCATATGCACTCAGCTGCAATCCACCACAAGACGTGGAGCAACACTGGACTTGTATAGGGAAAGCGATGACCATTTCCAGACAGTCAAGCTGCAGCCTAGCTCGACGCCTCTTGAAGGCTTGGATCCCTGCTCGTTCGCTGGAGCTGTTCGAACTCCGCAAAGATATCTCCACGGAATCAGATTGCAACGAGCGGCGCCGTTCTGCCAACCGGTTGTTCAAGCAAAGCCTACGCAAGGATCGTGAGGCATGGTGGTCTGACAGTGCTTTAGAGATGGAGACTGCTGCCCTCTGGCAACACTCGCAGGCTTTTCCAACTCATTCGGTCCACTGGTCTCAGGAAGCCTGGTGTCAGTGAGGTCATTTGTGAGGTGGATAAGTCTCCAGTCACCAACCAACAGAGGCGTATGGACCGCTGGGCCGAGCACTTTCACTCGCAGTTCAACTGGCCTCCACCATCCATCAGTACATGCAGTACACCTTGTTGACCACTCTGGCTCGTCCCACTGAATCCACAGAGGGGAACGGAAGTCTGCCTCGAGATTCGACGCTAGAAGCGGTTCAACGCTGCCGGCTCAGACGGACTTTCTCCGGAGCTGTTCAAGTACAGCGGTGTTGCGATCATTAAGCAGCAAACTTCGCTGTTTGCAAAAAGCTGGCATGAAGAGAAAGTGCCTTCCTCTTGGGGCGAATCACTTATTGTCCTGATTTTCAAGAAAGGCACTCGCACTTCATGTGTAAATAATCGCGGGACTAGTCTTATTTCGGTTGCTTCTAAGCTGTTGGCATCCATTCTGCCCCGTAGACTATCCTTAATACGTGAATCATCCTACCGTGAAGAACAAATTGGTTTCCGTCCCGATGGATCAAATCTTCACGCTTCGCCAGCTCCTCGGACATCGCTGCATTTATCACAGGCCCACTATCGTTGCATTCCTAGACACACGTGCCGCTTTTGATTCCCTTGATCGACCTGCTTTATGGTGTTGCTTGCTAAAGAACGGGGTGCCAGAGAAATACACCGCCATCTTACGAGCATTTTACCTTCGTACCGGCAGAGTGAGGGTCTATGGCAAGCTTTCCTCGCAATTCTTTGTCAACAGCGGCGTGCATCAACGGAGTCAAAAGCGGCACATATGTCTAGGAATGCAAAGATACTGGGGATGGATAATGGACTGCCCTATTAGCAATAAAGCAGAATACCTTTAGCTCGGATTGTCTGTCCAGCTTTAGGACTGCCATATATCCCCATCCCTCTTCAACTACGCACGTTCTGTCGAATGCTCTAGAAGGTTTCCAACATTTTGGCCTAGAGCTTCTACCGGGTGAGCGTGCGACCGACTTAGATTATGCCGATAATATCGCCTTACTTGGTGACGATCCTCAGGGTATGCAACTCATTCTGGATCGTTTGGCGGTTGAAGCATTTAAGTATGGCATGAGCTTCGCCCCATCGAAGTGTAAAGTACTGTCAAGGATTGGCTTTCACCTGCTCCCCTGCTCACTCTTGAAGGTGCACAACTTGAACAGGTAGATAGTTTCGTCTACCTTGGGAGCTGTGATTCTGCTGACGGCACTATCAACAAGGAGGTTTCGCTTTGCATCGATAAAGCTCGATCAGCATTTTTCAATCTGAGGCACTTGTGGAGTCGTCGCGAAGTTTATTTCTCGCTAAAGCGCCGCATTTACAGCGCATCAGTTCGCCCGGTGTTGTTGTATGGCAGCGAGTCCTGGCCGATTCCCGTGGAAGACATGCGTCGTCTTTCAGCCTTCGATAACGGTTGCTTAAGGATTGCTCGTGTTTGGTGGCAACATCAGGTTAATAGTAATGACGTTTGAGGTCGGATCTTGGGGAATGCGAGTATTCCATCCAATAAACTGGTTTTGTTGCACTATTTGAGATGGTTCGGTCACGTCCTACGTATGGCACCTGAGCGTCTACCGCGTTGAGCTCTATTCACTCGTCAAGGACCTGGCTGGAGGCGACCGCGTGGTGGTCAGCCTTCCACTTGGTGACAGCACATGAAATCGCTGACGTCGTGTCTAGTCACTGTTGGATCGTATGTCTTCCAGGATGAAGACCCAAAGATGAGGAATGAAGACATGGCCCGCAACCGGAATCAATGGAAGAATTGTGTACAGGATTGTGGCGATTCACATGTTTAAAAGTTCAAACATTGAAAATGACAGAAAAATAGAAAACTCGGAGTGTGAAAAATAAACCAAAAATGTTTTGTTCTAAATTTTGTCAAAATGTTCCTTTCTTCTTGCGGCATATTAGCTGTGTTGCTCACCCTCAACTACTATGCCACAGTGATTATGAAACGATGACTTTCCCTTATCCGCTAATCTCCATGGTATTTTGTTGGCTCTGTGTCTAGTTGCTAGACTGCTGAGATGGGTTGGCGGCATCCGGTTTCGGATTTGTCTGTCACTGTGGCCAGCCACAGGATGCCTGCGCTTACTGAGGGAGCATGGGTGGCTTGCGTTGCACCACCCACAGCTCTATCCACACACCCCATATCCAGTGTAAACCCGAAGGAATAAGATCGGGAGGAATGCGGATGGGCGCCAGGTTTCGTCAACGGAGCCGGAGCACACTCCTTCACAGGCGAACACAAGCACGCTGTACTTGAGAATCAAGCGCACAAAAAGGTGGTTGGACCGTACGGTCCAACGGTCGAATCAAAACGTAAAGGTTCGTCAGCGACGGAGCAAAACGAAGATTAGCCTCCGTTGCGCATCGCCATTGACGAAGCAAAACGAAGATTTTGCTAAGTGTGACGGAGATTTTTCTTCGTCGCGTGCAAGCAGGGGTGGTCCGCTCCACACTGTGCAAAGAACCACTCTACAAGCCTAGCGCAGCCACAAGGACCGTGCACCCCGTGCCCTTCAGCAAGGACCAAGTGTCTCCTTGAGTCGGCATGGACGAGGTAGTGGGTACTATACAGGTAAGCATGCAGACCAAGCGCAGCCACGCCGGGGATAACAAAAAGCTGCCAATCACTTAAAATGACATTATCAAATAAAACATAAAAGGTAAAAAAGTATACGACTACGCCGATATAACACTTCGCTAAATTACCATATGAAGTAAATTGGTTAGCAACGAATCCGCGAAAATTAAAAAATGTTCAGAAGTTACACAAAAATGTCACAAACGTGATAAAGTTAACGAAGAAAACCACAATAAGCGTAGGCAACGAGTACAAGTTAACAGAAAATTTTTCAGGAAGGCAGAACAAACCAAATAAAGTGGAATGAAATTTATCCTGCTTAAAAAGACCTAGTTTAAGTGTAAGTTGGATTAGCCCAACTGCAGTGAAGAAGCATCATCAGCCTCAGCATGGGACTGAGATTACATACATATAACTCTGCGACTTATGGCTATGTGATCAAGTTCAAATTCAAGCTCAAGCGGGACTGGAACGATAGGATAACCATGTGAGTGTTCCTTCTTCGGCGGGTCGTTGAACCAGAAGTTGGCGAACTTTGAAATACTGATGGACCTAAAACAAAGACCGCATCACACCCTGTCCAACCAATTAATGCCCACGTAGCCTGCCCTAGTAGTCCCTGCTGGGCCGGTTACGTGAAGTAAGAAGGGGAAAAAGTAAACTCAGAAGGCAAAAGAGAAAGTGGAAAGAGTTAAGCAAATGGAATACCAAGGTATGTGAGTCAATAAAAAAAGAACTGAAAAGTGAAGGTGAGTCAGCTGGGAAGAACGAAAAGTTTGCTGTTGTCACCCAAGAGCAACGAGCTGGCGCGCAAAACCCTTAACCGTAGGTTCCCTAACCACGTGATCTGGAAGCGAATTCCAGCGATCTATAACTCGGCGCGACAGACGAATTTCCGTCCTAATCCTATCAGACCGTGGCTTGTGCAGTTTCAGTGGGTGACCGCGGAGATTAGGTCACGTAGCGGGACTAAATAGCCCTGACAAGTCCGGGCCAATTTTACCCGTCAAAATATGATAAGTGAGAATCAGGTCACCTCTTGTCTTTCGGTAGTGCATGGAGTACGTACCCAAACTGAGCAAGCGTTCAGGATACGTCTGTCCCCGTAGACCGTGCACTAACAGAGTGCCCACTCATAACACCCTCTCCAAGTCCATTTTGTCTCGGTTGCCTGAATACAATATTCCAGGTGGGGTCGGACGAATGCCGAAAATAGCTTCACAAACAACTTGGCCGTTAAGATTCCGAAAGAGCGGCGGATAAACATCATCATACGAAACTCTCGACAAGCAGCCTTCTTCCAGTTGTCTCCAGAATGAAGTGCTGATGCATGTACGACTCCTAAATCAACCTGCTGAGTGACAACAGGGAGTTCACCACTGCCGACAACATATCGGGTGGGAGGATTAGCAGCTCTGATTCGGAGAACAGAGCACTTAGCCCTATTTGTGGGCATCAACCATAAGGTAGACCATTCCCAGAGCCTATCCAAGGCATGCTGAACTGCTTCCGGACCCCCGGGATAACCACAATATTCCAGAGCTTAAGGTCGTCAGCAAACATTAGTGATGACACCCCTAGCTCTCCCGCCAAGTCATTTACATAGATCGCGAACAACAATGGCCCCAATACCGAGCCCTGCGGGACGCCACTATAGACAGCTTGGCTGAGCGAAAGGCTACGCCTCACCCGTACGCACTATTCCCTACTCTCAAGGAAGGCAGACATTCATTCAAGGGCGCGACCAGATATCCCGTAAGATCCGAGCCGAGATCCGAGAGACGAGGATGTAGAACAGTGTCAAGAGCTTTCGAAAAATCCACGAATAGCATGTCTACAGCGTGGCCACTGTCTGCCGCTTCGGCCCACCTTTTACGAGCTACAATTAGATTAGTCTGATATGAAAATCCTTGGGGAATCCATATTGCGCAACACTGAGAAGGTTGAATCGATTCAGGTGGTTCTCCACTGAATCCCTTATCAGCTTTTCAAGCAACTTGACTACTACGCTTGCCAAACGGACAGGCCGGTAGTTTGCGGGTAGAGCGCTGTCACCGCACTTAAAAATCGGACAGATGATTGCCTCCTTCCATTCCGAAGGTAGGATGCAGCTGTCCAGCGATATTGAAAACACGCATGTAACAGGACCACTCAGCCCAGTGGCCAATTCATGCAACAGCTCCGGATGAATTGAATCAGGACCGGAAGCTTTAGAGGGACAAATGCCTTGCAGTAACTCGAAGACCTGAGTCTCCGTTATGCTAAATTCATCTAAGCAATAATCCTATGGAACTCTTGAAAGCAATTCAGCATGCGGTAAAGAGGTCTCCCTAGCAAAGACCCCAGTATACTGATCACTAACTATACAGACCTTTTCATAGTCGGTTTGCGCACGGATCCCGTCTGCTCGCAATAACGCTGGTATAGACAGATTTGCCCCGCTGCGTCTCTTAACGTAAGCAAAAAACTTCTTGGGATTAGCTGCGGCCGAGTCCGCTAAACCCTGCTAGTACTGGGGACGAGCAGTTCTGAGATGTTGCTTACATTTATTTCTATTCTCTCGATAACTATCATAGGTGGCTGATGGAGCTGCTTGGTAGGTTCGCCAGCATCTAGACCGTTTCTTGAGTAGGTACTTGCCTGTGGTATCTATCCATGGAGGCTGTGCCCTTAACCCTCTTTTCCTCATGAGTGGAATATAGGGAGTGGAAACCTCCTAAGGTATGCCTTAAATTTATCCCAGGCTAACTTGACAGAATCAGCCATCGAGATCTCACAGTGCAGAACTGAAGCCTTAGCTCGCATTGCACTAAAGTCCGCCCGCCAAATATTCGGAAGTAATTCAACAGCGATCTCTTGGTGCCTTGAAAGAGCACATCGAAAGGATATGCATGCTTGATCGCTGGACCCTAGAGGGGCACCATATGAAACGTCAGTCACGAAGTCCAGGGACTTAGCGAAAACCAAATCTAAAGTAGATGGTATTTGGTTGTCCATATACCTAATGGAAAATACTACGAACTGGTGCAAAGGCACTTGAAGAGTCAATTCAAGAAAGTCTGCACCGAATGTTTCTAACGCAGGATTGCAAGAAAGATCCGCCCAAAAGACTTCCGGGAGGTTGAAATCCCCTATAACTAAACACTTATTCGCAGACTGAGTGTGAATAAAGTCAAGTATCCCCTGGAAGAACTTCCAGGACATCTGTATATCACTATAACTGTAAACTGGGTAGAGGAAGTGCACAAAACAGCCGATAGGGCTTCAAAAGTTACGGAATATAACGCTACTATCCGTGAAAGTGTCGGCACGACGGGGAGCGCTTACCCCACGTGCCTTGGAGTCGACACCTACACCAGCTGTTTTCAACGCTGGCGGTGGGACTGTCGCTGGCTTCACAAACGACGCCGAAGCCACGGTAGCGTAGGTTTTCCGCGCTATTGCCGGCGTCTTACTAGTTCCTGGGTCTTTAAGCACCTTCGAAGTTTTACGAGCAGGTCTAGTCCGCTTCCTCTTTTGGTTTACTGGAGAAGGGGCCGTTGACCTTGTATCGCATTGAGCAGTTACCAGCACTTCCTCAGAACGGGCTGGTTCACTGGCAGCCGAGACGGTCAGCATCTTCGGACGTTTCTGTGTACAATCGTCAGACGACTTTACCACTGTCAAAGACGGCATCTTTTTCGATGTCATGGCACCTAATTCTCTGGGTTTAGCAGAGGGCTTTTGGTATTTCTGCACCCTATTTTTCACTTTGATCGGCTCATGAAGATAGCCAGCAATGCCACCTGGATTGACCGGTAGGATGTGCAACTTCATGACGGAGTGACAGACTCCAGTGGATGGATCGTCAACAATGTTGCCGTCTATTGCAGTGCCTTCAATCGAAATATTCAGGGATTTTAAAACCAAATCCATCTTCGTATCGAACGACGCAATAGAGGCGTTTAGCTATCGCCAACTCAACATCTGCCAACCTTGAAGTCAGCGCTGAAAGTTTAGCACCGGTGATAGCCGGGCGCGCTGATCTTTGAGCGCAGCATTCAGCACAGCTGAAAAAAGTGTGCGCTTGATGATAGCATTTTGTACTGCTCAGCTTGTAGGCCGGTACAAATTTCGTGATATCAGCGGCAGCAGACGTCACACTGCATACCGCCAGCTAAATCTGTTACTGGCTCTGAACAGTTAACCTGTCCGCAAGCTGCAGTAGACTCATCAAGCGAGGACTGTAGCGCCCAAAAAGATAACTCTTATCTTTCGTGTACAATTTACCTGTTGACCGATTGTACATTACTCCTTCTTGTTTTAATCTTACAACCGGCTCGACACACAACTGCCTTGTAAGTTCCCGCGCCCACGTGTACGCTCTTGCCTCGCTTCATCCGTCCGTTTCTCGTTGTAGACCCATCGAATACAGTCCGCTGTGTCGGACTCCAATTGCCTTCTGATATCCGCGCTTAATTCCGCGCACCGTCTCGGACTAGTATTAACTAGTCCTACAAATTGGTGACCCCGATTCGCACGCGCGAATTCAACATTTTTTCTCGTTTGTATTTTTTGGTGAGTTCGTTCCTTTTTCTAGATTATATACCTATATTCAT
>OX104071.1:43326412-43501700 GCA_944474145.2 Dicrocoelium dendriticum
ACCTTTCCTTTTCAATCGCCATCAGGAGAGTCGTTCAATGAGCATTGAAAGCCCATCCAAAACTGCGATATTGAGCTCTTTAATGTACAGAGTCAGACATGAATACCCGAGATATCGCTGCTTTCGGGACGATCCACCAACCGCCAAGCCGACACACATACACACACACACACGACATCTAAGTCTGGCCTGATTCACCCAGCAAGTGTAGAAATACTACTCCCAGAATTGCTAATGTGTTCCTGCCCTCACCATGGTTTACAATTCTGAAAATGTTTACCGCTTCAATTAGCTGGTTATACATCACAGCTATCCCATTGGAAGTGGTCTCACAACGAATCGCAAAGGCCCGTATTGCATCACAGATCAGACACGTAGGCGCCTCGAACTCAGTGTTAGAATCCAGCAGTATACTTTGCAACGAACTGACCTTATCGTGTCGACGGTTTGCTACCTCATTGACCCTTTGATCTATACTGGTATCCTTCCAGCATCTTGAGAGCTACACCTACCATTTGGGCGTCAATGAGAGTCCAACAAACTCATCCTACTGTCCCCAGTTAGTTTGAAATGGATGGCTCCTTTCCTGTAACAACTAAATCATTGCTACCTCCCCCAGTCTTGCGACAGCTCTTAGACCAAAGCTTTGGATGAGGACCCTAATCGTTCTCCTGAATTGACTGCACCCGGCTTATCCTCTCGTTATTGGTTGCACGCATCCGGAGACGCCGATGCGGCACTCACGGGTCAAGCTGGTGTAGGTATCATTCTCAGCTCCAAGGCTGAGTCATCGTTGGTTGATTGGATTCCGGTGAACAGCCGTTTATGTGCAGCCCGTTTGACGACATCAGCTAAGGTGAATTCGCGAAGTAAAACAAAACGCTGTTTGTTTGTGATTTCTGCTTATGCTCCCACCGACTGCAGTTCTAATGCAGTCAAGGACACTTTCTATCACGAACTGAACACGCTGCTACGCAGTGCTACTAGTTCAGATATTATAGTACTTGCAGGGGATATGAACGCACAAGTAGGGCGTCTGAGCTCTTCAGAAGCTCAGCTGGGTGGTAAGTATGGACTTAACTCCGAACGGACTGACAACGGCGAGCGTCTGCTGCAACTGTGTGCGGAGCACCAGTTGTTTCTTACTAGCACTGCTTTTAGACACAGTGGGCGCCGAAGTGCCACTTGGCGTCCACCTGTAGCTGGTCAGCGATGGACCCAAATTGACCACATAGCCATAAGTTACAGGTGGCGCGGTTCCATTCTGGATTGCCGCTCGTACTGGAGTACCTGTGTCGACTCTGACCATGCCTTGGTGCGCTGTCGTTTCTCCATGAACTTTACCGGAAGGCGCACAAAGCGTCTCCCCCGATTGGCAACGGAGAAATTGTCCCAGCCCTCTGTCAGGCAAGCCTATCAAGAAGCACTGCATAGCGAACTCTCGCTGTCTTGTCCTAATGACACTGAACTTCAGTGGAATAGGATCTCGGCCACTATGCACGACGCAGGAGCATCTGCTTGTGGCACTATCAGTCGTCATCGCACCAGTCACTGGATATCCGAGAGGTCCGTGAACCTTTGGAAGCTAGAAGGCACCTCCCGGCTGGTTCTGAACACAATGTGACCAGACGGGCTATTAGGCGTGAACTAAAGCGGAGCCTACGTGCTGACAAGGAAGCCTGGTGGACCAGTCGGGCTCAAGAAATGGAGGAGGCAGGAGCAGTAGGCAATTACCGGAAGCTCTTCCAGCTAATACGCACCACTGGTCCGAGAAAACCAGGCGTCAGTGAGACAATCAGGACAGCGCGGGTGCGCTGATACACAATAAGGAGCGCCGTATGGCTCGTTGGGCTGAGCACTTTGAACATCAGTTCAGCTGGCCCCCTGCTCCCGGACCTCTTCCTACTCAGGTGATGCAGGACGAGCCATGGACGGTTAGTTTAGAGCCTCCGTCGGAGGCCGAGGTCCGAAACGCGATCACAGCCCTCAATCGTTTTCGTGCCGCTGGCCCGGATTCCCTCCCACCTGCACTATTTAAGGATGGAGGTGAGGTCCTCTGCAAAGCACTGACCTCCCTATTCGAACGTATCTGGAACGAAGAGAGTGTGCCGGCTAATTGGAGCGAATCGATTATAGTGGCAATATACAAGAAGGGCAGTCGCACAGACTGTGCGAACCACAGGGGTATTAGCCTAACGCCAGTTGTGACAAAATTACTGGCCTCGATTATCGTTCGTCGCCTCACTGCAGAACGGGAATCTCGGATTAGAGAAGAGCAGGCCGGTTTTCGCCCAGGACGTGGCTGTATAGACCATATATTTACTTTGCGGCAGGTGCTAGAGCAGCGCCACGCATACCGCAGACCGACAATAGCTGTGTTCCTCGATTTCAAGAGTGCGTTCGATTCAGTCGATCGATCGATTCTGTTCGAAATACTTGCGCGGAAAGGTGTTCCCACGAAATATGTGAACATCCTTCGTGCTCTATACTCGAACACTAGAGGCCGCGTCAGGGTCTATGGTGCCCTATCGGATAGCTTTTCGACTACAAGTGGCGTTCGTCAGGGTTGTCCGATTTCCCCGTTTTTGTTCAATTTCGTCGTGGATTCTATCATGGAGTGTTCCCTTGCGGAATCTCACGATGTAGGTGTTGAAGTGCTGCCTGGTGAACGGTTAGTTGATCTAGATTATGCGGACGATATCGTCTTGCTTTTCGACAATGTTGAGGCGGCACAATCAACCCTGAATAGCCTATCCAGAGTGGTCCCATTATTTGGTATGCACTTCGCACCTTCAAAGTGCAAAGTGTTGCTGCAGGACCACCAGCCACTCGATGACCCCTTGACGCTTGCTAACGAGGAACTCGAGGTGGTTGATCAATTCACTTATCTTGGCAGCTGCATCAGCAATGATGGGCGCATAGAAACTGACGTGAGCTCACGCATTGCAAAGGCCAGAGCTGCCTTCTTGAACCTGCGTCATCTTTGGCGACAGAAGGGAGTTTCCCTCCGTCTGAAAGGCCGTGTATACAAGGCCACAGTGAGGGCCGTTCTGCTCTATGGTAGTGAAACTTGGCCCCTTCGGTCTGAAGATCTGAGGCGCCTTCAAGTCTTTGATCATCGTTGTTTGCGAAGCATTGCTGGTGTCGGATGGCACCAGCGTGTCCGCAACGATGATGTGCGTAGGCGAGTACTAGGTGGTGATGATCATGCTAGCTCCCTAGAACAACAGATAGCACTGAATAAGTTGCGTTGGCTCGGGCACGTGCTACGCATGCCTGGTCACCGCTTACCTAGGAGGGCCTTGTTCAGTCTACCAGGTGTAGGATGGCGCAAGGCTCGAGGTGGACAGAAGTTGACTTGGCAGCGGGAAATGAAGTCACTGACGACCAAACTGGGTGCCGTTGGTCCGTCTCGCCTTCCGGGTTGGAGTCCACGTGACTCACCTTGTGCTTGGCTCGAGACTTTACAGGACATGGCTCGCAACCGACACCAGTGGCGCGTCTGCTGCCGTCTCCTAATCGGATTGTCTGTTTAAAGTGTGTTTGGTGCTGAGTTATCTGCGGGGTAATGGCTGATTATGACGCGTGGCAGTGAAAGCCGCAAGGAAGCTGTCTCGCCGATGCCGCCTTATCTTTGCACGATAGCCAGCTGTTTGTGACGGTATGTTGTCTACACAAGGTGTAGGCGCCTTGACCCTGAATGTTTGCTTAGGGCATTAAGGTTTTCAGGTAAGTCCCCCTTCTCTCCCTCTTCTTATTCTTTATTTCATAGGTCCTCATGGTTGTATGGCAGCGAAGCATCAGTTCAAATGGCTGATGTACTGCTGTTGAAATGAGATACGTTGCCTCTGTCCGTACGATCCTCTCGTACGTCTCGAGAATCTGTCTAACTCGCTTGGAAGACATAAGAACGGTTGTCCTTATTACTCGGACCGCACAACGAGATTTCTGCGTCGGATTCCAGGTGAGTCATCGCAGAATTCCGAGACCACGTGTATGGACCAAACAGCGCATCCTCCAAACAGTTTTTCCCCGACCACGCATGCGGTTGGCTCGACCACGTATCTGCACGGGCCGGCCTATCGCTTCCTATCGAGCTTTATTTTCTCTCTCGGAAGCAACTGGCAAAAGGGCCGCGGTGGACAACCACTGACTTGAAGGAGTATGGAAAATGCAACCTCAAGCCTAGCATCCGTTGGACGGGTCCGCCTTCCAGGATAGGGACGACACGAATCCGACTGCCAGTAGTTCGAAACGTTGGAGGCTATCGTACCCAACCTGCTTCAGTGAAGACAGTGTTGTTCAACTGTGTTATCTATTAGTTAATGATGTCTCATCGAACCTAACACTTCAGAACGCACAAAAAATCACTAAAACAGCGTGTGTAAAACCGGAACGCTTGTTTTCTTGATGTTGTATTTCCCTTCCCCCTTTATCTCGCCATGGTTCTGATGGCACATTACCTGTAATCAGATTGCAATATATATGGTTTGCGGCATCCGGTTTCGGATTTGCCTGTCACTGTGGCCAGCCACAGGACGCCTGCGCCTACTGAGGGACCATGGGTGGCTTGCGCTGCACCACCCACAGCTCCAACCACACACCCCATATCCAGTGTAAACCCGAAGGAATAAGACCGGGAGGCATGCGGATGGGAGCCACGTTTCATCAACGGAGCCGGCCCACACTCCTTCACAGGCGAACACAAGCACGCTGTATTTGGGGAATGAAGCGCACACAAGGCGGTGGCTGGACCGTAGTCCGCTCCACACTGAGTGCATGGAACCGCTCTTCGAGCCTACCACGCCAATATATATATATAAAAAAAAGGGGGGTGGGGGGGGGGTTATAAATTGGGTTTTATTATATAATATAAATTATTTTTTTTTATGGGGGGGTGTTTTTTTTGTGTTAGGGGGTTGGGTTTTTTTTGTGTGTTTGTGTGTGTCTCTTTTGGTGTTTTTTAGGGGGTTTTGTGTGGTGTTTGTGTGTGTGGGGGGGGGGGTGTTTTATTTATAAAAGATATTAGAATATTTATAATTAAGAGATATTTAATGTTTTGGTTGGTTGATTATGTATAAGGATTATGAATATAATGAATATAATGTGATATTATAAATGATAGGTTTATATTTTTTGTTTCGTTGAATTTTGATTATTGTAGATTTAGAAGGAGAACTTTGGTAAGTGTTGTGGGGGTATAGTTGAAATTTTGTGGGTTGTGGGTGGGGTGGTGGTTTAGTGGTTTGTAATTGTTATTTTGTAGTATTAGATTGGTGTTTGTTGTTTGTATTAATGGTGGGGGGTATAGTTTTAAAGTGTTGGGGAGTGGGTGGAGAAATTTATGAGGGTTTTGTGATTTTGATTATGATAAGATATGATGGTTTTGTTTAGTTGTTTGTAGAGAGTGATTTGTTTGTTTGCTGTGTGTTTGTGTTAGAGAGTTGATGTAAGTGGAAGTCAATGTGGGATATGAATTGGTGAGGATTTAGAAGTAGATATTGGTGAGAAGGTAGAATAAGAGATTAAGAGGGTCTGGAGTGGGGTGGGAGAAAAGTAGAAAATACTTAATAAATAAAAAAAAAAACGTAATCATGAATTGACCATGTGCTAGACTCGCTGCCTTACGGGTGTACATTCAATCGAAGGCTTTGGCTGAGGATCCGAGTCGTTCTCCTGTCAGGTGTGGGCGCCCTGCCAGTATCCTAGTCCATCCTCTTCGGAGGTTAGGAAGTGGTCCATGGCCCTCTTCCCGTAAAACCTAGCCATGGGAGACAACAGGTCTACGGGTTATAAGCTCACAGCTCGATTGGCGTAGAGCACGAGCGCCACGCATTGTCTCTGATGGTGGGAGGGCACCTCCGTCTGCGTCTGGCCGTGGTCGCAGGTGCGTATCCTTCTACGGTCGCGAAACATATATAAGTCGTTCCAGTACCTTAAAGACTGCGTGTGACGGCCGTCAAGCAGATCCCAATCTGTCTCTGCAGTCACATTCCCGAGCTGGCTCTGCGTCCCACTGCCTTCTGCGTCGGGTTATTGAGCCAAAGGTTCCGGGCGGAGTCCCTCAAGCAAACCTCCAAATCACCCACTGCCTTGTGGGTAAGGCTATTGAGCCAAAGGTTCCGGGCGGAGTCCCTCAAGCAAACCTCCAAATCACCCACTGCCTTGTGGGTCAGGCTCTTGAGCCAAAGGCTCCGGGTGGATTCCTTCAAGCAAACCTCCGAAGCACAATGACCACCTCGCGTGCGATTGCCCACCAGTGCAATCGTATGCTTGCGCGCGAAGCACTGAGCATCGGGTGCTGGAACGTGTGCACACTACTGGACCGGAATTCCAGTGCGCGCTCCGAGCGACGCACTGCACTGGTCACCATGGAGCTGGCGCGTTACCACATCGATATTGCGTCGCTCAGTGAAACTCGGCTCGCTGAGCAAGGTAAGTTGCATGAAGTTGGCGCCGGCTATACGTTCTACTGGGTGGGAAACGCCAACTCAGCACCACGTGAACATGGGACCGGATTTGCAATATCCGATCGTCTTCATGGCCAGCTGGTGGGTGAACCAACAGGCATCAACGCGCGACTGATGACTGTTCGCCTACGATTCGGAAGATGTAAGTATGCCACTTTTATAAGCACGTACGGTCCGACCAGGTGTTATCCTGATGAGACGCGTGATCAATTCTATACTCAAATATCCTCCGTGATACGGTCTGTGCCGAGGCGTGACCGACTATTTCTGCTGGGTGCTTTTAATGCGCGGGTTGGGCGTGATGCATCGGTGTGGACAGATGTTACCGGTCGGCATGGCATTGGTTCAGCGAATGCGAACGGTGACAGGCTGCTCTCACTGTGGGCCACTCACGGTCTGACCATCACGAGCACTCGGTTCACACTGAGTGCGAGTGATATAGTAACTTGGACGCACCCACGGAATGGTCACGCTCACCC
Organism: Dicrocoelium dendriticum; assembly: GCA_944474145.2. NCBI lineage: Eukaryota > Metazoa > Platyhelminthes > Trematoda > Plagiorchiida > Dicrocoeliidae > Dicrocoelium > Dicrocoelium dendriticum. The sequence continues at coordinate 43,333,362 of OX104071.1, forward strand.
GCTCCACTATGTCATCGTACGTCAGCGTGATAAGTGTGAAGTGCGCATGACACGTGGGCTGCGTGGAGCTGAGCGTGGCACTGATCACAAATTGGTACGGACCAAACTGTACATTCATAAGTACAGCTGGTCGACATATCTGAATTGTCGGCTGATTTCGACGAACAAAGTAAATCTATGTGTTGCACTCCCGCCGTGGATCGGCGTAAATTTAACACCCTCTCCCTCGGGACTGTGGCGAAACGTACTGGGCTGGAGAAGGCGATGGCTGCAAGCCTGTGTGATGTGGACTGCATAACCACAGCGGGCGACCTGTGGCACCACATTCGCGACCAGATGACAGCTGCTGCCAATGAGACCATCGGGCGTGCAAAATGTAAGCGGCTTAATTGGTTTGATGTGAACAATGCGACGATCGGCGCATTGGTGTGTGAGAAGAATGCAGCATTTGCTGCACATGTCGCAGACCCCAGTGACTTGGGGAAGTGGAGGGAGTTTCGCAGAATTCGACGGCGACTGACCCAAGAGCTCCGTCGCATTAAAAATGCATGGTGGACGGAGAAGGCGAATCAGATGGAATGCTATGCCGAACGCCGCCAACACAAGGAGTTCTTTGACTCCTTGAAGGCGGAGTATGGACCGAGATTGGAGCCACTGAGGACGCTGATCGATGGTAATTCATGCGCTACCTGCACACAGACTGCAGAGATAATGCACATCTGGCGGAAACACTTTGACTGTCTCTTGAACAACCGTTCAGATATCGACTGGCGTACACTGAACGGCCTCAGGCAGCACGATGTGAAGACGAGTCTGGTGGACACGACGACACTGGATGAGACGCAGTGAGCACTTGATCAGCTGCGAAATGGCAAGTGTGCTGGTGCCGCGTTGTTGACTGCGCTGCACCACTTGGTGCAACGTGTATGGATTGAGGAGGAGGTGCCCCTGTGCTGAGGGATGCGCGTGTGCTACCACTGTACAAGGGCAAAGGAAGCAAGCAATGTTGCACGAATTATCGTGGCATCAACTTGCTGCATTGTGTGGACATAGTGACTGCCCGAATCCCGGCTCAACCGCTTCGTCAGTCAGGTTGTGGAAACCTAACGTGGCGGAAGAGCAATGTGGATTACGTTCGGGTCGCAACACTAGAGATATGGTCTTTGCGGCTCGTCAGTTGCAGGAGAAGTGCAGAGAACGACACCAGCGATTGTACTCGCTTTTTGTTGATTTCACCAAGGCATTTGATGCAGTGAACCGCCAGGCATTGTGGTTGGTGTTGGGTAAGTTTGGTTGCCCGCGTAAGTTTGTAAGTTTAATTGATTGTCTGCACAGTGGTATGCGAGCGAGGGTGCAGCTGAGTGGAGAGACCTCGGATGACTTTGCAGTTGTCTCTGGTGTGAAGCAAGGCTGTGTCTTAGCTCCTGCCCTGTTTAATATATATCTTCATGCAATGATGCCTTGTGCTTTTGATGCGGCTTGTGCTTACGGCGTCCGTATGGAGCACCGTATTGATGGTGGGTTGCTGAGCATCCGTCGTTTCGGTGCGAGAACCATAGTCTGTGAGACAACTATCCGTATGTTGCTGTTTGCTGGCGACTGTGCATTGCTTGCACACAGCGCGGATGAGTTGCAGCACATGACTAGTGCTCTGGCTTCAACAGCGGCCAAATTCGGCCTCACCATCAACACAAGCAAAACTGTCTGTCACTTTCAGACTTCACCGGAGGTGCAGACTTCAGTATTGCCGCGAATCAGCATTGGTGCTGAGGTATTGGAAAGCACCTCCCGCTTCTGCTACCTTGTAATTGTGGTATCGACTGATCAGCAGTGAGCTTCGTATCCGCGTGTCGAAGGCAGCGGCGGCATTCGGGAAGGATGAGTACCGAGTGTGGAACAACCATCGGCTGACCATCACCAAACTGATGGTGTACAAATCCATGGTGCTGTCCGTTCTTCTATATGGCAGTGAAACGGATGATGTCCGGTGGGATGTGCGATACCTCGAGCGGTTCCATCAGCAGTGTTTGCGACGGATTTTGTGCATCGGTTGGGGGGACAGAGTTGCTGACACGGAAGTGTTACGCCAAAGTGAATGTATGCAGTGGACTGCATACTTTTGCTGAGACATCTGCGGTGACTTGGTCATGTGAGCCGTGTGGATTCAACGCGGATAGCGAAACGACTATTATGTGGTCAGCTGAGTATTTGGAAGCGGCATGTGGGGAAACCAAACAGATGTTACCAGGACATGATCAAAGTGAGCCTGTTCCGTTCTAATTTTGATTGCTGGTCATGGGAATCGAAGGCGAATGATCGGCGTGCATGGCGCGGTCTAATCACGTAGACAGTTACCGAAGTGCGGGAAAAAGACCTCATACATGCAGAGAAGAAGCGGCATGTGCGGGATCGGCAAGCACCGATGGGTTGTACTCCATCGACATCAAGCGCATGGTACTGTAGCACATGCGGTCGCGAGTGCCTGAGTCAGGCAGGCTTAGTGAGCCATGAGCGAGGCCACTCGGGACCACTACCGAAGCGACGACGGGTCTTGCAGAGAACGTAGGCATAACCGGCGCAGCGTTTGTAGGCGCGCTGCATTCGATTTACTAACCGCTTGCTTGCATGCAAAGTCTATTTATTTCAGGTGGTGGGTTTTCATTTTTGTTCTAATGTTTTTCTTTCTCTTATAAATGTCTACCTGTACTCTCTTCTATGAACTTGCACACGTCGCTTAATTAAACTGTAGTTAATCTCGATAACATTTTCGTGTTTGTGGCATCACCTCGTGAACTTATCTCGGATTCTTTTGTAAACAAGTTATTCCATATGCTCGTTAATTTAAGATTTATCTCACTGCTTCCTTATGCATTACTCGATTTATTTTCCTTGTCATCTTTCTCTCAAGTGATTGACTGTTGTTTGATATCCCAGGTGTGGGTGCGCTTGATGTGCATGTTGACAAGTTGCGTACCTGTCTATTACCCACTACATCGTCCATCTGGCTCTAGGAGACAGTTGATCGTTGCTGGAGGAGACGGGGTGCACGGTCTTTGTGGCCGTGCTATGCTCGAAGAGCCATTCCATGTGCGCTTGGTTCCCAAATACTGCGTGTTTGTGTTTGCCTGTGAAGTAGTGTGGGCAGGCTCCGTTGATGAAACGTGGCTCCCATCCACATGCCTCCCGGTTTTATTCCTTCGGATTTACACTTCATATGGGGTGTGTTGATGGAGCTGTGGGTGGTGCAGCGCAAGCCACTCACGGTCCCTCAGTAGGCACAGGCGTCCTGTGGCTGGCCACAGTGACAGGCAAATCCGAAACCGGATGCCGCCAACCATATATATCAGAGTTAAGTCTATACTTACCACCTTGTGAAGCTTTTGAAGAGCTCAGACGACCTACTTGTGAATTCATATCCCTTGTAGGAACTGTGATATGTGAACTAGTAACGATGCGTCGTAGCCTGTTCATTTTGTGGTCGGAGGCGTCATCGACGTCATCACAACTGCATTCTATGAGGACATAAGCGTATACCACAAACAAACAACGTCTAGTGCCATTTTATGCATGTGCATGATGTAGTCAAACGAGCTGCGCACATACGCTTGCTCATAAGAATCCAAACAGGCAACGATGCCTCAGTTTTGGAGCTGAGTACAATCCCCGCCACAGCTTGACTAGCGATTGCCTTTTCAGCGTCTCCGGATGCGTGCAGCCAATAACGAGTGGGCAAGCCAGGTTCAGCTTTTTCTATAACCCAGTTAGGTTCATTGATCCTGGCTTCGAACGCGCAGAGCAAGTCGATACCCGGCGTGTCCAACATGCGCGCGAGCGCAGCTTGCTGACCTATTTGTCGTAGAGTGCGAACGTTGAACTCCGCCAGAAAAACGGGACAGCGTGGTCTTATAAGGAGGTACTGGGAATTAGCATCCAGTGATTGGTGCGGTAAGATAGCTGCAAATAGTAGAACTGCAGCAGCGTTGCAGCTGCTGTCAGTTAAACTAATTATTAAAGAAAGCCTAGTAATGGTGGTCGAGTGTGGAGTTGGAGAAACAGGCGGAAAGGAAAGATGGGAGGCGCTAGCAGTAGCATAATTTTGCTTATCCGTCCTGTTGTATGTAGCAGATAAGGCGGCTTGCCAAGATGTCTAACGGCCAATGCGTGATGTGCTTGAAGTTTGAAGAAATAGTCATGGTTGTACGCGGGTTGAGATACTGCCAAGACGCCCAGACCTAGAGAGGGGAAAACGACTATAATCCTTTGGCTCAAAGCCTATCCGTAAGGCAGTGGGGAGGTGGCAACGATTCGGTTTTACATAAATGGACGCCATCCTATTTTAAACCCCCATTTTGGTGGACCGGGGGGATTGAGTTTGACCTCTAACCATTGATCAAACTGGTAGGAGTAGCTCTCATGGGACCCGAGGGCCCAACCAGGTATGGATCAATGGGTTGAAAAGGTACGCAAACCGTCGCACCAAGTTAAGGCCCAGTCTCGCTGCAATGAACCATTGCATCCGACTGGTCAAATATTTTGGGAGCATCTTGTGATTAATACTGAAACTCTCCGTTTTGGTGTTTAAGAACAGATCCGCTGGTTTCTCCTTGGAATGCCTGTTAAACTCGAATTTCCTTCACTTGTCAGTCATGTGTTTTGCGTGTTTGGAAGTTGTTCGACTCGGAGTGTATCGTTTGCTATGCAATCGTTCCCACATTTCAGACTTTTGACCATCCTATCACGATTTCTACCCTTATTCACCTTGTGGTTATTGTTATTACGAATTCTGTCTTGAGAAGTGGATCTGGCTTATCCAGGTGCGCCAGTGTTAAAATTGAGACTTATATTGGGACTTATATTGTTCGCCAATATTGGGTCTAATTAGGTAGGATCCATATATCGTCTGCTAAAGCAGCTCATTCCCCCTTAGAGCTATTGACTCGCAACCACATGTTTCTTGCACTGCACTGGAAGAGACGGGTCAAAATATCATAGAGAAAATAACCGAGTGGATATTTTTGTTTGGTGTCTGTCTCATCCGATAAGACGCAGTCCCGAAGTCAGTGACGTTCTTATACGTGCCCCTGGTTTTTGATTTTCAGTTTTATACCTACTTCTCCATTTCCTTTTCCGGATAGCTAGTTGACTTATCTGAATTGTCGGCTGATTGCGACGAACAAAAATACTCACCAAAATCCTTCCACTCATAAGTAGTAATGTTATTATTTTGACGACGTGAGCTTATGCCACTTAGTCCGTTGCACTTTGGTACACGAATCATTATTGACCATCTGAGCAAAATCCTACACTGTATAATTGCTACTGTTTTCTCAAAACTGGCGCTCATTGGAATACTTCTGATCGGTTGCTCGCTATCACGCACCCATTCGCGCGTACTCGATTAATGCCACATTCCGATATGCTCAGTATCTTACTAAGGCATCAGCTGAAAGATTTATTTTGGCTACCGATCGTCCTAAGTCATGCGCATGCAACCAACTTCTTCGTGCTTTTTCTTTAGTCTTATCCTCCCTGCTCTCATTTGAAACGAAATGAATCCTTCTGAATTGGAGTTTTTGGCAGATGATGAACCCATACAATCCATACCCCGATTCAAAATGGAAGCCATCCAGTTATTTCCTTATTCAGTGAGTGTTTTTTTATCTATTTACATTCCTATTTTTGTCTCTTTCACTATGGACTTGGTATTTTGCCTTGCATTGACTTTCGCGTTTAATCAACCTCTTAGTTATCGGTTTTCTGATTAACTACTGTGTCGATTCGCTCACTCACAGAACTCCGTTAACGGCGTTTTTTCTTTTAACTTTCTTTGCTCTTAGTTCGACCATTAAAACTGGTCACCTCTTCGAACCACATGTTACCAAAGATGTATCGATTCTTTCATTGCCTACAGTGTATGTCTAGTTGGCTAAGTGTGCAGCTTCTCAGACGCACTTACAAAACTACCTCGTCAAGACAGACCTTCGATTATCAAGCTGCTTTTAGTGGTGACCCCTGTATTCTTTGCTAGATATGTCTAGCTTGTCTATTTCTCACATAGGAGGGTCAAAGGCGGCTTTTTCAAGTGGGTTTGATCTGCGCATGTGTGCATTTTGGCTTTGAGGCTTTATGCGAATTCATAATCTGTGTTTCCCCACTACAACGACGATCGAAGACCAACTACTTTCTTCCTTTTTTCTACGGCCAAAGTATAAGTGTTGCTGTCGTCCGTGATGCTCACGGTCAAATGGACTACTTGTCTGAATCCAGCTGACGCACTGGAAGCCGTTTACTTGCCGATGCTTATCACCCTGCAAATGGCCTTCAGTCTGCCCAACCACACCCACTGTAGCGGATTTAATATCCGCAACTCGCTCTTTCGGCAGGAGCATCTTTTTCGCGTTGTCTGGAATCCACATAAGGCTGAACTACCCTGAACTTAAATTAGTTCTGTTGCCATTAGTTATGAACGGTTCACGTCAGTGTCTCCAAATATGCATCCTCGTGCTGCTTAGGCTCTATACTTCTGTGTCAAGAGCGCGTTATTACAGCCAAATGTGTAATTAGCGCCTGCATGCTTTAGGCTCAAATTGTTTTTTCGTTTGGCTTACATTATTTGCTAGCCAACTTCAGCTTGCGCAGAGTGCACAGTGAGGCGATCGTTACACAGACATGTGGAATACTCACCAAAAATTTTATGAAATGTGTCAGCTGTACGCCATAATGGCGCTTCGCTGCCGCGCGACCACCACCGGTCGCACATGGGCTGAGGATATCGCGAGGACGCCCACCACTACGTGGATTCGAACCGGTGACCTTATAATTGCAGGCCAGGCGCGCAGACCACTAGGACACCGGCGACGCACTCAACCAACTGTTGTACAGTTCGGTGGTTGGTATCCTGTTGGACATTAAGGCAAAATTCAACATTACAGATGTGCTGCTGCCATCGTCCAGTATCAGTTGTAATCGCGGTTAATGAGGCGTAGAGCCTTCAGAACAGACTTTCACCGCACCGGACAGTGTCTTGATCAGAGCTTAAGTCACATGAAACAGGCAAGACAGCCGACAATATCGGGGGCCGGATGCATATGAACCACAGCAGAGCAGTGGGTGGGAGTGAACTTCACAGTCAGGCGTGTGGGACGACGTTGTACTTTTAAGGCACCGGATCGCCTGACGTAACATCTTCCCCTTCCAAAACGCGTTCTCCAGACTCATACGAATGAATTGTTGGATTCACCAGTAAACTTCGGATCAGTTTAGTTGTCCGCATAGGTCTCTGAGCGACTTCGTGACATTTTCTATGGGCGTTTCCGTCGGCTTCCTGAGCTCCACAGTTTTTGGTGGTTTAAATGTATCCAGCGGTACATCGAACGGCAACTCGAAAATAGTAGAGATTGTTTGTTCGATCCATGGTTTGCATAACCGATTAACTTGTCGAACGAGAAACAACGGTCCGATAGACGCCTCGTACAGCACAGTGCCTTACCGCACAACTGCAGATTGCCAGGTTTAGTGGTTCAGTCTTGTATCCAGCGCGTACACCGTCTCCCCCGGTAGAAAATGCCAGTGACCGTTGCATAGCTTTAGGGCCTATAGCATTGTATCTCACGCCCGAACATGACTTCCGCTGGGGTTCTTCCGCCTGGTACAGCTTGGTTAAGCGTGACCCGATAAGTTAACAGGAACAGCTGTATGAGCTCCTCTGTTGGTCATTCCTATCGCAGTTTTAGTATTGAGCATTTGAAGGTATCTATTAATCTTTTTGCTTGCCCGTTGGACTGCGGATGTCCCGGAAGCAACCGGCAGTGCTTGGTACCATTATGCTAACAGAAAGCGCCAAATTTATCGAACCGTTATCGGAATCCGAGGTGTTTGGTGAACCGAACTGTACATATAACTTGTAGTTTTCGTACTGTGGCTGCTGTCGTGGTTGTTTTCATCAGGTGTACTTCTGGTCACTGGTATACTCATTAACCACAATTAAAAAACACTGGCCTTGCACTCGACTAGCGAAATCAACGTGAATTCTCTGCCAGGGTTGGATGATTTTGCTTGGAATTTTCGATGCTTATGCACAGTTGCTACATGTGGCGACACATTCATGGATAGCGTTGTCAATAGAAGGCCAATATAGGTAATTTCTGTTTAGAACTTTCATCCTTGATATTCTCGGGTGATGTAAATGCAAATATCCTACTACCGTTGTCAGCAGGGACTTCGGAACAACTGCGCGCTCACCGAACATAACACAATCATCAACTAGTGCTAACGAGGCACGTCGACAATAAAACTGTCTAGTTAAACCCTGAATTAATTTACCTATATCTTTTTCATTGTATTTTTAGGTCATAAGGTAGATTTCTGTTGGTAATAAACATAAAAAGAAATTGCTTTTTGTAAATCTTCTCATGTTTAATTTTATGGTGGTACTTGTAAGTACCGTCAGGAACGTAGGTCATCAAGATTGTCACCATGAAGGTACATTACTGAAAGCAGATCTGTTTGTCGTTGCACCACAATAAATATCACAAAAAGAACATTTTGATTGTGGTCTAGATTGAGTTTTTTGAATATAACACACTTCACATCTTCCCCTTTCTGAAACAACCGCAGGTCAGTGAGCGCCAATATTCTATGTCCTGATGTCTTTAGCCACATAATACTGGTTTTTCCTTCATCTCTTTGCTTCGTTTGGTGATGACATCGTATGAATTAAAGGACGACCTCTTTTTTCACTGGTCTGCTTCCTATAGCGATAAGCCATATTGCCAACTTTCTTCGAAACTCCGGAAGTGAGATGTCATGATACATGTCCTTATACATCACATATGCATTGACATGTCATTTCCATCATTGCGAAAAGGTCTGTGCCACCATCTTTTTGATTTACTATCATAATTATATATTGAATGCAGCATATCTGCTTTGTCCACTTCGCCCATGACTGAATTGTAATCTTGTATTAGCTCAGATGCCGCTACTTCGGTCACTGTTCCATTCCGCTCTTTACGCCAGGGTAATTGGAGAACAGATGGACACACTTGTTGTCTTTCCACTTGAAGAATATAATTCCTTGATCTTGGGGACGATACTCAAAATCACCTCTTCATCTCCTTGTTCTCTTGAGGTTTAGGAAGATGTTTCCTTTTGGGACGGACAGTTCCACAGACAAAAATGTCACTAAATTTCTAGTGCTCAAATAGTTCCACAGATGTGAAATAATTATCCATTATCACATAACCACCTCCTTTTAGACTTTGGGTTAGTCTGTCCCCCAATCCATATCTGTCCCTAGAATTAGTAGTGTCTTGTGATTTGCCTTGATGCACTTCAAACTCATAAATGTAAGCATTCATATCGGCCCAACACCATATTTTATAACCGCGTTTTACTGTCTTCATTGGATTATGCTGTTTACTATTTAGTGATCTTTGAAGAGAACCATGCTTTCGTCTATACTCTGCACTGCATCAGGTAATCGAACCATCTGATCCCGAATGAGAGGTCTACTCTTATAAACTTTATCCACCTTACGTTCGTGAACATCATTGTTATCACTCAGACGCAGGTTTGCAAGAATTTCAAAATATTGGTCTGTCTGCATAGTTATCCTGGCAACTGGTACTACAATGTCCACATCACCAGACCAGTAGGGTTTTAGTTGTGGTAAGCGATGGTAACCAAACTGAAAATGAAGCCCGAAGAATGCGTACATTTCTTCGATGTGGACAGGCTTCCTACTTCTGTGCTTTTGTTGAATACGCAAGTTTATTGGAAAACTTAAATTTTCAATCGCTCACATTGAAATTACTGTGAGAAAAATCTTAGCGGCTGTGTTTTGTCCCACAAAATGCCGTAGGACTAGGCTCACTACTCGTGTAAAATATGGCTGACTGTTTGATATTGTTGTCTTATTCCAATTCCTTTCGTATTCAGTTAACAGCTCATCACTGTCACTGAAATCACTGTTTGGAAGCTGTGCGTTATTTTGAACCTCTGAACAACCGGCAGCATCATCTTCCTTCTTCAGTTTTTCATTTGAACTGCTCTCGCATGGTGTAGCTACATCAGGAAGTGGATCCACCAGAGCAGCCTCTGTCAAATATCTCTTGTGAGCGATTACTACCTGCAAAATTAAGGTTTCAATAAACACTCATACCACAACATATGTATGCACAATAATATAAATGAAGATATTAATGATTGCTAAAGAAATTGCTTCCTGTTACAAGAATCAATTGTGCAAATATCTACATTTTGCGCCCCACCTAATCGCTAGGCCCAGCACTTAAAGCTATAACTGTAAATATTGTGTTTGAGGTTTGGCGGTGCTTTCTGGTACCCAGAGATATATATATATTCATCATCATCAACAGCAGTACATCAGCCATTTGAACTGATGCTCCGCTGCCATACAACCATGAGGACCTATGAAATAAAGAATAAGAAGAGGGAGAGAAGGGGGACTTACCTGAAAACCTTAATGCCCTAAGCAAACATTCAGTGTCAAGGCGCCTACACCTTGTGTACTCAACATACCGTCACAAATAGCTGGCTATCATGCAAAGATAAGGCGGCATCAGCAAGACAGCTTCCTTGCGGCTTTCACTGCCCCGCGTCATAATCAGTCATTTCCCCTCAGATAACTCAGCACCAAACACACTTTAAACAGGCAATCCGATTAGGAGATGGCAGCAGACGCGCCACTGGTGTCGGTTGCGAGCCATGTCCTGTAAAGTCTCGAGCCAAGCACAAGTCGAGTCACGTGGACTCCAGCACGGAAGGCGAGACGGACCAACGGCACCCAGTTTGGTCGTCAGTGACTTCATTTCCCCTTGCCAACTCAACTTCTGTCCACCTCGAGCCTTGCGCCATCCGGCACCTGGTAGACTGAACAAGGCCCTCCTAGGTAAGCGGTGACCAGGCATGCGTAGCACGTGCCCGAGCCAACGTAACTTATTCAGTGCTATCTGTTGTTCTAGGGAGCTAGCATGATCATCATTACCTAGTACTCGACTACGCACATCATCGTTGCGGACACGCTGGTGCCATCCGACACCAGCAGTGCTTCGCAGACAACGATGATCAAAGACTTGGAGGCGCCTCAGGTCTTCAGACCGAATGGGCCAAGTCTCACTACCGTAGTGCTGGACGACCCTCACTGTGGCCTTGTATACACGGCCTTTCAGACGTAGGGAAACTCCCTTCTGTCGCCAAAGATGACGCAGGTTCAATAAGGCAGCTCTGGCTTTTGCAATGCGTGAGCTCACGTCAGTTCCATGCGCCCATCGTTGCTGATGCAGCTGCCAAGATAAGTGAATTGATCAACCATCTCGAGTTCCTCGTTAGCAAGCGTCAAGGGGTCATCAAGTGATTGGTGGTCCTGCAGCAACACTTTGCACTTTGAAGGTGCGAAGTGCATACCAAATAATGGGACCACTCTGGACAGGCTATTCAGGGTTGATTGTGCCGTCGAAACATGGTCGAATAGCAGGACGATATCGTCCGCATTATTAATTACATCTAGTCTTTCAACAGGCAGCACTTCAACGCCTACATCGTGAGATTCCGCAAACGAACACTCCATGATAGAATCTACTACGAAATTGAACAAAGATGGTAAAGTCGGACAACCCTGACATGCGCCACTTTTGGTCGGAGGGCTATCCGATAGTCCACCGTAGACCCTGAGGCGGCCTGTAGTGTTCGAGTATAGAGCACGAAGGATGTTCACATATTTCGTGGGAACACCTTTTCGTGCAAGTAATTAGAACAGAATCGATCGATCGACCGAATCGAACGCACTCTTGAAATCGAGGAACATAGCTATTGTCGGTTTGCGGTATGCGTGGTGCTGCTTTAGCACCTGTCGCAAAGCGAACATATGGTCTATACAGCCACGTCATGGGCGGAAACCGGCCTGCTCTTCCCTTATCCGAGATTCCCGTTCTGCAGTGAGGCGACAAACGAGAATCGAGGCCAATAATTTTGTCGTAACTGGCGTTAGGCTAATACCCTTGCGGTTGGAACAGTCTGTGCGACTGCCCTTCTTGTATATTGCCACTATAATCGATTCGCTCCAATTAGCCGGGACACCCTTCCAGATACATTCGAATAAGGAGGTCAGTGCCCTGCAGAGGACCTCAACTCTATCTTCAAATAGTGCAGGTGGGAGGGAATCCGGGCCAGCGGCACGGAAACGATTAAGGGCTGTGATCACGTTTCGGACTTCGGCCTCCGACAGAGGCTCTAAACTAACCGTCCATGGCTCGTCCTGCATCACCTGAGTAGCAAGAAGTCCGGGAGCAGCGGGCCAGCTGAACTGATCTCGCAAGTGCTCAGCCCAACGCGGCATGCGGAGCTCCTTATTGTGTATCAGTGCACCCGCGCTGTCTCTGATTGTCTCACTAACGCCTGGTTTTCTGGGACTAGTGGTGCAGATTAGCTGGTTGAGCTTCCGGTAATTGCCTACTGCTCCTGCCTCCTCCATTTCTTGAGCCCGACTGGTCCACCAGGCTTCCTTGTCAGCACGAAGGTTCTGCTTTATTTCGCGCCTAGTAGCCTGTTTGGTCACATTGTGTTCAGAGCCAGCCGGGAGGTGTCTTCTAGCTTCCAACAGGTTCACGGACCTCTCGGATATCCAGTGACTGGTGTGGTGACGATGGATAGTGCCACAAGCAGATGCTCTTGCGTCGTGCACAGCGCCCGAGATCCTATTCCAATGAAGCTCGGTGTCATTAGGACAGGACAGCGGAGGTTCGGTATGCAGTGCTTTTTGGTAGGCTTGTCTGACCGGGGACTGAGATAACTTCTCATTTGCCAATCGGGGGAGACGCTTTGTGCGCCTTCCGGTAAAGTTCATGGAGAAACGACAGCGTACCAAGGCATGATCAGAGTCGACGCAGGTATTCCAGTACGAGCGGCAATCCAGGATGGAACCACGCCACCTGTAACTCATGGCTATGTGGTCAATTTGGGTTAATTGCTGGCCAGCTACAGGAGGACGCCAAGTGGCACTTCGACGCCAACTGTGTCTAAAAGCAGTGCTACTAAGAAACAACTGGTGCTCCGTACACAGTTGCCCTATTGACCTGTTTGTCTTAGACTGCGAACTTTGAACTTCGCCATGTAAACGGGACAGCGTGGCCGGTATCGTGGACTTTTGCCGATAGCCGTCGGATAAGTGCGGTGAGATGGTGGCTGCAGATGGTTCTACTCCACTTTCACTTCGGTTGCTGTCAATTAAGCTGGGAATTATAGAAGGAAGTTTAGTAATGGGGGTCGGGATGGGAGTAAGAGAAAAAGTTGGAAAAGAAAGAAGAGAGGTGCCAGCAGTAGCATGTTTTCGCTTATCCGCCCTGCTGTATACAGCAGATAAGGTGACCCTTGATAATCTGCGAGACGGCCGATGCAGGATGAAATTTACGTTTGAAGAAGATGTCATGGTTGTATGTGGGCTTAGATACTGCCAGGGCACTCAGACCTAGACAGGAGGACGATTAAGGTCCTCATCCAAAGCCTTTGGCTCAAAAGCCTGTCCGTAAGGCAGCGGGGAGGTGGCAATGATTTAGTTGTACAGAAATGGACGCCATCCCATTTCAAACCCCCAACCTGGAGGACCAGGAGGCTGAGTTTGTCTTACCTCTCACAATTGACCAACCTGGTAGGAGTAACTCGCAAGATGCTCGGAGGCATCACCCAGGATAGCTCAATGGGTCAATGAGGTACGCAAACCGTCGCACCAAGTTAAGGTCCAGTCTCGTTGCGACGGATCAAGATATATATTGGGTCAATATAATACGTACTCTGCATACAATTTCAGAACAAATACATCGAATCATGGCGCATTCCGTGCAAAGCAAATACAACTGAACAGGACTGACAATTTTCAACAACGCTAACTAAATTTTACTTAAGACAATGAGAAGACTTATATTGTGAGATGGAACCATTTCGTGATATCTGCTCACTCGCAAACTAAGTACATAAATATGAATCATGTGACAGAAAAATCAAAAGTTTGAAACTGTTCACAAAGAAAAATTTCGTAGACGCAAGAATAACAGATCAACGAGCTTGCTCTTGGAATCATGAGCCCATAGGAAGCTTTATGGAGACTGTTAATTGTTTCTGTACACAAAGGATTGGGCTATGCCGGTTAAGTGTCACCGTTTCGGCAAACCTCAAAACTTGGGGTTTTCATTTCGATAGATAACTGTAAATATTGACCCAGGGTCAACCTGATGGCGTGTTTCGAGTAGATGTCTGACGACAGATGATGCCGGAAGCTTAGATACCTTTTCTCGTTCGGCTGTTTTGTTGTGTCCATATTTTAGCAATCCGTTGTGTGATATGCTCTCCAATGCGCTTACTTAAGGATCGATCTGTTCTGCCAATGTAACTACTTCCGCAGTTACAAACGAGTTGGTAAATACAATGGGTTTTGGCGGAGATCGGTTGAGTAGGCTTCACTGGAGGCATAGGCAACTTCCTGGTCTCCCAAATTTTGCAGAATTTGGCGGCATTGAATGTCCGACGAATTGCTGTATGCAAACGTCTTTCAAGTTGGGCGGCCACGATATCACCTTTGAAAGGTAGTTGAAGGTAGACAGACAGTTCGGGCACAGTAAGTACCCTCGGTCTAAATTTTACCAAACAGTGCAACAATTCAAGTGCTCTCTAAATTCAGCTTAGAATTACTTTCCCCTGTGCCAAGCGTTGCTCACGGATCTCAGCAGCATAGTCTTCAGGACGTCAGCCGTGAACTACTAGGCTCTGAGTTGCTATCCAGCTCAGGCCAACTCCACCTGACGAGTCCAAACCAGGATGGAACCGCGATCGTGGTGTGCCAGTGTTGGAAAGTGCAACACCCACATATTTCAACTCACAGTTCTCTGAAACCACGCTGTACATGAACCACAAAAGTTAATTCCACACACTGTAGAGCAGCGTATCGGAGTTCTGGCCCTTACTTCATTATTGAGAGAAGGCTATTGTACATATCGTTTAGAGGAGGCATTCTCGACCTTTTTTCAACCGTGACCCCCTTTTGAACCTTTCCATTTCTTATGGCCCCCCACCCTTGATCATCACAGCTTCAGCACTCCGCAATGTCTAACCGACGTAAATCTGTGATTTCAAGTGCTCATATTGGTATCTATTGTTATGATGACTAACTTTTTAATGTTCGAACCACTGCTCTTTCCTTTATGAACCCATTTTTTAGCTTTCACAGCTTCAAACTAACATTCATTTTTTGGCAGCATGAAGTCACTTGTCTGTAATTACACAAAGATCACCATTAGTATTTAATAATTGTATTTAACTATTGTTGGCTTATAACTGCAAGGCATGTCAAAAATTACGAAATGTGTTAACCATAACAAGATGTTTTTTTGATTTATTGTTGCGAGCTTTGAGCCTGATGTCCTTGAGCAAGCTGGCTTATGTCCGGTTCCAGACTTGACAGCGAGAGTCGAAGATCTCCTCTTGATGTGATGTCCAATCTGCAGCTACTTTTGTTTAGAGAAACCACTGCTGAATCCACATTCAACCAAGTATGTGGATGGAAAAGCAAGTAAAAATGTCTCATCTACCTCCCACAGTCTGGGATGTCTGTTAGGGGTATCAGACTATCCAGAAATCCCCTTTTTATATTGCGTGAATTTGGATCTTGCTAGTCTGTCACGTTGAAGCCATACAAGACTTTCCTGGATTTTATCTCCAACATCGAATGGATCTAGGATTCAAATCGGGATATCCATATCAATCAGGTTGGGAAATCTGTCTTTCATTTCTTTTCGGAGTTGTTGTAAATGACTGGCATAAGCAATCCAGTCTTATTCTTTCAATTCCTGCGTGACTGTAGCAAGAATCACATACTGCAAATTCCCGACATCCGATATTTTGACCATAAACTACCAACCTTTTAAGCAAAACCATAGTGGCTTCTTTGCCCGAGAAGAGATTACTTAACTTGCCTTACTTTGCCTTAAGAAGTCGAATTTCTCAAATATATCAGCCAGATAAAACATCTGGATTAGATATTAATAATTTTCCTTCATAATTAATTCAAGAAAGAATTGTGATGTTGGTGTCCCAGTGCAACGAAACAACGAAGTCAGTTACCCTTGAACAGGCATCTAACTTCTGTATGCGGCCGTAGAACCTGGAAATCTTCACTGTTCTCACACAACTTTGATTTGATTTGATTTTGGAGAGGGTGCGATTTTATATTGTTGACTACTATTATATCAGTTGACAGTGAATCGTTTAAGCGCCCTCCCATGTTCTTAGTCACTAGGTGCTCTGGATCAATTACACAGTGAGTTGTATAAATAGAATGGAGAATCTTTTTTAGATGGGCAATAAATCCTTTATATCTTCCTTCCGTTGCGGCAGCACCATCTGTTGCGCATGCAACTATGCTCTGTATTGGAATGGAGTTGTCGGCCAGATAGCTATTGACTACCTCAACTACTGTCTGGCCCTTTGTATGAGTTTCAGTTATTCGGGAAAACAGCATCTCTTCCATTAATACATTATTATTGAATAATCGGACATATGCCACGAGTGGATCGTTGTCAGGTAAAGTCGGTGCATCTAATTGTAACGATCAGTTTTTGTGGTAAAGTAATTAAAGTACATTCTATATCCTGAGCCATGTCATCTATTCGCATAGATACATTCGAATTGCTGATCGAACTGCTTTTTCTAAATTCATATTCATCAGCTCAGACACTAATATTGATATTGAAGGCAAGATAATATTTCAATATATTGGAATATGTTTGGAACCGACTGTGATTTCATGATTTCAGAAGGTTTTGTATACAAATCGGTTTTCGTAGAGTTTTATTGTGGCCACAATAAAACTCTACGAAAACCGATTTGTATACAAAACCTTCTGAAATCAAGATAATATTTCTTTTAACATTATGTGAACTGCAATTTCTGGCAAGCAATTTGCTGATTTTATAGCATACCGTAAGTCCATTCGCCATTTTGTGCTCTGTCAGCAACTATTATTTTTAATGTTGGTCTGTTTACGAAACTACCCATAGACTTTCCGCTTTCGTCCTTTTGAACACTTTTCCAATTATTTCTCAGTTTGTTTGATCGCATACTTTCATTTGTATTAGTGTTCCGTCATATTGAACCTATAAGTGGAGTGGGGTTTTGTGATGATGCGACAAATCCAAATGACAAGCATTCCACGAAGTACTGGCGAGACTTCTTATCTGCCCAGTGGGTTATTTCTGAAATGTCATTGTAAATTTTTAATACGTAATATATATATATATATATATATATACTGCCTTTGTTTTATATTTCTCACAGCTACATCATGGGCAGTAAATAGCCTGATTCGACAAAGCGAAACACGCAGATGGTATGAATGATTGGTGGCGCTAAATTTATTCTTGCTTGACTGTGAGATTATTGGATACGACATTTAGTAAGCATGCTTGTGACATATGTTGGTGGCTTCAATATTATAATGTGAGAGCGTAGAAAGTCTCCTAGAGACAACCCAAAGGTGGTTTCTGAAGATGACTTTAAAAATACCGTGGATAGCTAAAGTGACTGAAAAAGCATCTGCAAAAAGTCAACGGAGAGAACAAAATTAACTCGAAAAATGACAATGCTCGGTCGACACATATTCACTGTAGGAAAGCTACACCAAAAATTGACAACAAGTAACATGTAGAAAATGCCGGATAGTTCAAGAAACCGGCGTGGGAGAGTCAATAACGAAACAAGTCCCAGAATAGCACATTAGGGCAGTCGGTTGGACTCGAGCCGATTATGGTAGTGAGGCCATATTTTTCACGCATCTGCTGCCCGCTACTCTCGGCAGGCCATCTTTTTGCCCTTGGGGTTCCACAGCGGACGGAACCGCTTGCAATGCCAGTAGGACCGGATCGTCCCCTATCCTCCTACTTGCAATGTAGCGTATTTAAACTACTCAACTTCCTCTTCCATTCATTAGTTCAGTTAAAATTCTATGTTAACAGCGTTTGTTTGTCCTCTACCTGTTGTACTTTTTATTTTTTTGTGTTATGCTCTGTGTTTCACCTTTTCACTTTGTCTTTTTGCCCTTTACAGTTTCCATCATGGATGTTCTAATTTCTCGTGATCTTTCAGCATCTAGATACATATTGCTCAACCGACAGATCGCGTTCATATTTTTCCCACTCTTTTAGGTCGGCCCGTTCTTTCCCAATGTTGTGATCACAACTCCGATGTGGGTCGCCTTGTTTCTAAGGCAACAACAAAAATGCCGCATCATTCCACCTGATTGGCTGACTGTTGAGAAATTAAGTGACTGCAAGGAAGCCGAAGAATCGGAATCTGGTTGCACTCAGCCTCCTCATCGCCAGTACATGGAGTTAGCAAATCTATTGCTGCAACATGCTCCCGAGGACTTACAAAAGTATGTAAGTTGAAGAATTCGACGCCTATTCGTCACACGCTTTGATCCCTCACATCTGCTAGGACAATGCGATGCTACGTATCCTCCACACGTCGATCGATTAATCAAAGTTTGCTTGGCTAATCATCAGCAGACATTTTAGTATTTTTGTCAGGTAGCAGCCGTCGCAGTGACTCCCCCTTATTTGCTAATCTCCATGGCTTTGTTGGCTCTATGTCTAGTTGCTAGACTGTTGACATTACATACATACAGCAACCGAAGTTACTTATTGTTCTGTTTGAATCACTGCAATAACTTCATCGTACATTCCTCACTGTTGCCGGATCACTCTTCATATTTAGCATCCAGAAGCGAAAGTAAGGATGTACCACTTTATCGAATCGCATTCTGTTGCTGAGAAACTTGGTGTTGCTAAGCCATACAACATCCAGGTTCTGTAATCATAGTTCTTCGGTATGTATGGGCATCCCTCAGTGTAGCCGGCATTTCTTTGATCTTCGTTTTCATCCTCTTCATTACCTATTTTTTGTGTAAATATAGTTCCTTCGATTTAAAACTGAACCGTGAATTCGGCTGAGCTACCACAAGGCTGCTGCTCTACCAGCGGTCTTAATCGGTATCCTGCCAAGCTTCTCCGACCCACAGTGCACGTAAGCGGTTCGCTTCGCGTGTCGCAACACCGTTTGTCCAAATTCAAATTACACTGCTCCAACATGCAACTCTTGGCTTCCGAGCGAATTCCTTGTATTTTTCGGACTGCATTCTTCACTGGTAGGTCATGGGCCTTCGTTGCTGCTCGATTGGATAATTACTAAACAACTACTGGCTGGGACAAATCCTACGTGATACGCGCTGGCTACACACTGCACTCCACGACTGGTTTCCCACTACTTTACATTCGTAGGGTGGAGATCGCCGGGCCGCGACTCGGACCCTGGACCTATCGAAGTGTCAACTGACACCTTCACATGGTTCCAACTGGGTGGTTCGGGTTTTATCCCCTTTCAGCAAATAGTTCGATAGCAGCGTTTCAGGACGTAATGGATTTTCGCGTGGCAAGCATTCTCCTTATAAAAAGTAAGATGTCCGTCTGACAACACTGCGACGTGGCGGATGTGACTCGCCATTAAACAAAGCCACAGTCCCTTGCTTCACTCGGGTTGAGCATTGTATTTCAACAACGTGATGCTGAAATTGTGGAGAGGTTTGGGTCCCTGTTTGACAACCGACCAGACGAAAGGCGTATGAACTGAACACTCAGTCACCGACTCCCTGAATATGCCTCGCGGCTTTCCGGGTAGGCTATTTAGCCAAAGGCTCGACGTCGTATCCCCTAAATCAACCTTAGGCAACCGGGTAATATATTGCCCTCTAAGGAAACCAAGTATTTCTCATAGTGGTGTTCGTTTTTTTATGACAACCGTACCTTCTTTTGATTTCCCCGTTTTTTGATGGCACTTGGTTTATTCACGTAGTGATTGTAGGCACGCTGCATTCGATTTACTAACCGCGTGCTTGCATGCTAAGACTATTTTAGGTGGTGGGTTTTCAATTTTGTCCTAATGCTTTTCCTTCTCATATAAATGTCTACCTATACTCTCTTCTATAAACTTGCACACATTGCTTAAGCCAATGGTAGTTAATTTCGATAACATTTTCGTGTTTGTGGCATTTCCGCAACATAAACTTTCTGACCTCGTGAAGTTATCTAGGATTCTTTTGTAAACAACTTATTTCATATGCTCGTTACTTTAAACTTTATGTCACTGTTTCCTTGTGCATTACTCGATTTATTTTCTTTGTTATCTTTCTCTCAAGTGATTGGCTGTTGCTTGACATCCCAGGTGTGGGTGCGCTTGATGTGCATGTTGACAAGGTGCCTACCTGTCTGTTACCCACTACCTCGTCCATACTGGCTCTAGGAGACATTTGGTCGTTGCTGGAGGAGACGGGGTGCACGGTCCTTGTGGCCGTGTTAGGATTATAGAGTGGTTCCATGCACATAGTGTGGAGCGGACTACAGTCCAGCCACCGCCTTGTGTGCGCTTGATTCCCAAATACAACGTGTTTGTATTACTTATGAGTAGAAGGATTTTGGTGAGTATTTTTGTTCGTCGCAATCGGCCGACAATTCAGATAAGTCAACTACCTATCCGGGAAGGCGCCAGACGGCCGTTTCACCCTATTGGGGCTCGTCAGTGTCGTCGGCTGATTACGACGAACAAAAATACCAAAATCCTTCTACTCATAAGTAACACAAATTCGCCCTTACGGATTCCATAAATGCCATGTCGATCCATAGCTGCTGTAACCGGGAAGTCCTGACGCCAGAAGGCCAACCACTGTCATCTGCATGGCAGGTGCCTGCATGGCAGTGGAGGATGGGTCGGGCTGTCTCAGTTAGCTAACAATTCGTGATGGTCGACTACCGTCTTCCATGGCGCAGTTGCATAAGTTGCGGGCTAGTTGGCACAAGCCACTAGCATTCATGAATTCGATCCTCCGTAGAGGACCGAGGGATGCGCATCACTGACGAGCCCCAATAGGGCGAAACGGCCGTCTGGTGCCTTTCCGAATAGGTAGTTGACTTATCTGAATTGTCGGCTGATTGCGACGAACAAAAATACACGTGTTTGTGTTTGCCTGTGAACGAGTGTGGGCCTGCTCCGTTGATGAAGCGTGGCTCCCATCCGCATTCCTCCCGATCTTATTCCTTCGGGTTTACACTGGATATGGGGTGTGTGGTTGGAACTGTGGGTAGTGCAGCGCAAGCCACCCATGGTCCCTCAGTAGTCGCAGACATCCTATGGCTGGCCACAGTGACAGGCAAATCCGAAACCGGATGCCGCTAACCATATATATATATATATATATATATATATATATATATATATATATATATATATATATATATATATATATATATATATGGTTGGCGGCATATATATATATATATATATATACCGTTGGCAGCACATGGTTTCGGATTTGCCTGGCACTGGACGCCTGCGCCTACTGTGAGACCATGAGTGGCCTGCACCGTACCACACACAGCTGCAACCACACACCCCATATCTTGGGTAAACCCGAAGGAATAAGACCGGGAAGCATGTAGACGGGAGCCACGTTTCATGAACGGAGCCGCTATACACTTCTTCACAGGCAAACACAAGCGCACTGTAATTGGGAATCAATCGCACACAAGGCATTGGCTGGACCGTGGTCCGCTCCACGCAGGATGCATGGAACCACACTTCGAGCCTAGCACGGCCACAAGAACCGTGCACCCCGTGCCCTCCAGCAACGACCGACTGTCTCCTGGAGCCAGTATGGACGACGTAGTGAGTAACGTACAGGTAAGCACCTTCTCAATATGCACATCATGCGCAGCCACACCGGGGATATCAAACAACAGCCAGTCACTTGAAATAACAGTAGCAAAAAGGATTTCTGTTAAAGCCTACAGCTATGCAGGCATAAATCTTCACCAAATTATCATATATAAGTTGCTTGGCAACGTATAAGCCACAACTACAAATGTCCACAAGTTTCTCGAAAAGTGCTACAAACGCAATAAAGTTAACGAAGATGAGCACAGTTAGCGTAAGCAACGTGTGCAAGTTAATAGCAACTTTTTCAGATAGGCTAAACAAACCAAATAAAGTGGAATGCAATTTATCCAGCTTAAAAGGACCAAGTTTCAGTGTAAGTTGATTGATGGCAGAGCAAGAGATCCAAAAACATATGCAACATACAAGAAAAATGGACGAAGTTAACCACCTTTTGTTTAAGCGATATGTGTAAATTAACAAAAGATTATTCAGATAGACATCAAAACGAAGCAACAAAATAAACATTACTTCCATATATCAAACCGATCACTTGAAATAAAGAAGCACATGCAGTGTACCTACCAATGCTGCGCCGGTTCTGCTTACGTTCTCAGCAGCATCCGTCCTCGTTTCGATTGGCCTCGCCCCCGACTCACTAGACCTGCCTAACTCAGGCACTCGCGGCCGCATGTGCTACAACACCATGCGCTGCACGTCGATGGAATACACTCCATCGGCGTCTGCCGTTTCTTCACCGCATGCACGAGGGCTTTCTCCTTCATCACCCCAACTGCCTTCAGATCGCACCATGCACGCCGATCAACCGCCTTCGATTCCCAACAGCCAAACCAGCATTAAAACGTTATAGGCTCACCTTGATCATGTCTTGGTAACGAAGCTTCAGTTTCCCCACAATCAAGAGACCATAAAACAGTGCTTCGGTATCGACGTAGAATCCATACGGCGCACATGACCGAGCCACCTCGGGTGTCTCAGCAAGAGTATGCAGTCCACTGCATACATTCCAATTCAGCGCAAAACCCCCTTGTCTGCAACTCAGTCGCACCGACCGATGCGCAGAATCTGTCGCAGACACTGTTGATGAAACCGCTCGAGATATCGCACATCCTGCCGGTACATCGTACACGTTTCGCTGCTGTATAGAAGAACGGACTGCACCATTGATTTGTACACCATCAGCTTGTTGTTAGCTCGTTGCCGTCGCAACGAGACTGGACCTTAACGTGGTGCGACGGTTTGCGTACCTCATTGACCCATTGAGCTATCCTGGGTGATGCCTCCGAGCATCTTGAGAGTTACTCCTACCAGGTTGGTCAATTGTGAGAGGTAAGACAAACTCAGCCTCCTGGTCCTCCAGGTTGGGGGTTTGAAATGGGATGGCGTCCATTTCTGTACAACTAAATCATTGCCACCTCCCCGCTGCCTTACGGACAGGCTTTTGAGCCAAAGGCTTTGGATGAGGACCTTAATCGTCCTCCTGTCTAGGTCTGGGTGCCCTGGCAGTATCTAAGCCCACATACAACCATGACATCTTCTTCAAACGTAAACTTCATCCTGCATCGGCCGTCTCGCAGATTATCAAGGGTCACCTTATCTGCTGTATACAGCAGGGCGGATAAGCGAAAACATGCTACTGCTGGCGCCTCCCTTCCTTCTTTTCCACCTTTTTCTCTTACTCCCATCCCAGCCCCCATTACTAACCTTCCTTCTATAATTCCCAGCTTAATTGACAGCAACCGAAGTGCTACTGGAGTAGAACCATCTGCGGCCACCATTCCACAGCACCTATCGGACGCCTATCGGCAAAAGTCCCTTATAAGACCACGCTGTCCCGTTTCCATGGCGACATTCAACGCCCGCACTCTGAGACAAACAGGTCTGTAGGCTGCACTCGCACGCACCTTGGACGCACTGGGTGTTGATGTGTGTTGTGTGTCCGAAACTAAGATTAATGACCCTAACGGGGTTATTGAATCGACTGCACCCGGCTTATCCTCTCGTTATTGGTTGTAGGCATCCGGAGACATCGATGCAGCACTCACGGGTCAAGATGGTGTAGGTATCATTCTCAGCTCTAAGGCTGAGTCATCGCTGGTTGATTGGATTCCAGTGAACAGCCGTTTATGTGCAGCTCGTTTGACGACATCAGTTTAGGTTGGTTCACGAAGTAGTACAAAACGCTGTTTGTTTGTGATTTCCGTTTATGCTCCCACCGACTGCAATTCTAATGCAGTCAAGGACACTTTCTATCACTACTACTATTACTACTAGTTCAGATATTATAGTACTTGCAGGGGAGATGAACGCACAAGTAGGGCGTCTGAGCTCTTCAGAAGCCCAGCTGGGTGATAAGTATGGACTTAACTCCGAACGGACTGACAACGGTGAGCGTCTGCTGCAACTGTGTGCGGAGCACCAGTTGTTTCTTACTAGCACTGCTTTTAGACACAGTGGGCGTCGAAGTGCCACTTGGCGTCCACCTGTAGCTGGTCAGCGATGGACCCAAATTGACCACATAGCCATAAGTTACCGGTGGCGCGGTTCCATTCTGGATTGCCGCTCGTACTGGAGTACCTGTGTCGACTGACCATGCCTTGGTGCGCTGTCGTCTTTCCATGAACTTTACCGGAAGGCGCACAAAGCGTCTCCCCCGATTGGCAACAGAGAAATTGTCTCAGTCCTCGGTCAGGCAAGCCTATCAAGAAGCACTGTATCGCGAACTCTTGCTTTCTTGTCCTAATGACACTGATCTTCAGTGGAATAGGATCTCGGCCACTATGAACGACGCAGGAGCATCTGCTTGTGGCACTATCCATCGTCACCACACCAGTCACTGGATATCCGAGATGTCCATGAACCTGTTGGAAGCTAGGGGACACCTCCCGGTTGGTTCTGAACACAATGTGACCAGACGGGCTATTAGGCTTGAACTAATGCGGAGCCTACGTGCTGACAAGGAAGCCTGGTGGACCAGTCGGGCTCAAGAAATGGAGGAGGCAGGAGCAGTAGGCAATTACCGGAAACTCAACCAGCTAATCCGCACCACTAGTCCCAGAAAACCAGGCGTTAGTGAGACAATCAGAGACAGCGCGGGTGCACTGATACACAATAAGGAGCTCCGTATGCCGCATTGGGCGGAACACTTGCGAGATCAGTTCAGCTGGCCCGCTGCTCCCGGACTTCTTGCTACTCAGGTGATGCAGGACGAGCCATGGACGGTTAGTTTAGAGCCTCTGTCGGAGGCCGACATTCGAAATTCGATCACAGCCCTTAATCGTTTCCGTGCCGCTGGCCCGGATTCCCTCCCACCTGCACTATTTAAGGATGGAGGTGAGGTCCTCTGCAGGGCACTGACCTCCCTATTCGAACGTATCTGGAACGAAGTGTGCTGGCTAATTGGAGCGAATCGATTATAGTGGCAATATACAAGAAGGGCAGTCGCACAGACTGTGCGAACCACAGGGGTATTTGCCTAACGCCAGTTGTGACAAAATTACTGGCCTCGATTCTCGTTCGTCGCCTCACTGCAGAACGGGAATCTCGGATTAGGGAAGAGCAGGCCGGTTTTCGCCCAGGACGTGGTTGTATAGACCATATATTTACTTTGCGGCAGGTGCTAGAGCAGCGCCACGCATACCGCAGACCGACAATAGCTGTGTTCCTCGATTTCAAGAGTGCGTTCGATTCAGTCGATCGATCGATTCTGTTCGAAATACTTGCGCGGAAAGGTGTTCCCACGCAATATGTGAACATCCTTCGTGCTCTATACTCGAACACTACAGGCCGCGACATTGTCTATCTTGTCCTATCAGATAGCTTTTCAACTACAAGTGGTGTTCGTCAGGGTAGTTCGATTTCCCCCTTTTTGTTCACTTTCGTCGTGGATTCTATCATGGAGTGTTCGCTTGGGGAATCTCACGATGTAGGCGTTGAAGTGCTGCCTGGTGAAAGGTTAGTTGATCCTTTTTATGCGGACGATATCGTGTTGCTTTTCAAAAATGTTGAGGCGGCATAATCAACCCTGAATAGCCTGTCCAGAGTGGTCCCATTATTTGGTATGCACTTCGCACCTTCAAAGTGCAAAGTGTTGCTGCAGGACCACCAATCACTTGATGACCCCTTGACGCTTGCTAACGAGGAACTCGAGATGGTTGATCAATTCACTTATCTTGGCAGCTGCATCAGCAATGATGGGCGCATGGAACTGACGTGAGCTCACGCATTTGCAAAGGCCAGATCTGCCTTCTTGAACCTGCGTCATCTTTGGCGACAGAATGGAGTTTCCCTTCGTCTGAAAGACCGTGTATACAAGGCCACAGTGACTGCCGTTCTGCTCTATGGTAATGAGACTTGGCCCCTTCGGTCTGAAGATCTGAGGCGCCTCCAAGTCTTTGATCATCGTTTTTTGCGAAGCATTGCTGGTGTCGGATGGCACCAGCACGCCCGCAACGATGATGTGCGTAGGCAAGTACTAGGTGGTGATAATCATGCTAGCTCCCTAGAACAACAGATAGCATTGAATAAGTTGCGTTGCCTCGGGCACGTGCTACGCATGCCTGGTCACCGCTTACCTAGGAGGGCCTTGTTCAGTCAACCAGTTGTAGGATGGCGCAAGGCTCGAGGTGGACAGAAGTTGACATGGCAGCGGGAAATGAAGTCACTGACGACGAAACTGGGTGTCGTTGGTCCGTCTCGCCTTCCGGGTTGGAGTCCACGTGACTCACCTTGTGCTTGGCTCGAGACTTTACAGGACATGGCTCGCAGTCGACACCAGTGGCGCGTCTGCTGCCGTTTCCTAATCGGATTGTCTGATTAAAGTGTGTTTGGTGCTGAGTTATCTGCGGGGTAATGACTGATTATGACGCGGGGCAGTGAAAGCCTCAAGGAGGCTGTCTTGCTGATGCCGCCTTATCTTTGCACGATAGCCAGCTGTTTGTGACGGTATGTTGTCTACACAAGGTGTAGGTGCCTTGACCCTGAATGTTTGCTTAGGGCATTAAATTTTTCAGGTAACTCCTCCTGTCCCTCTTCTTATTCTTTATTTCATAGGTCCTCATGGTTGTATGGCAGCGAAGCATCAGTTCAAATGGCTGATGTACTGCTGTTGATGATGATGATGATGTCAGCGGTAAGCTGATGGTTGTTCCACACTCGGTATTCTAGCTTCCAAAATGCCGCCGCTGCATACGAGACGCGAATACGAAGCTCACTGTGTATTTGCTGGTCAGTCCGCTTCACACTTCCAAGGTAGCAGAAGCGGGAGGTGGTGTCCAATACCTCCGCACCAGTGCTGATTCGTGGCAATATTGTAGAATGCCTCTCCGGTGAAGGCTAAATGAGACAGACAGGTTTGCTTGTGCTGATGGTGAGGCCGAATTTGGTCGCTGTCGAAGCCAGAGCACTAGTCATCCGCGCTGTGTGCAAATAACGCACAGTCGTCAGCAACCACCAACATACGGATAGTTATCTCGCACATTAGAGTTCTCGCACCGAAACGACAGATGCTCAGCAACCCACCATCAATACGCTGCTCCATACGGACACCGTAAGCACAAGCCGAATCAAAAGCACAAGGCATCATTGCATGAAGATATATGGTAAACAAGGCAGGAGCTAAGACACAGCCTTGCTTCACACCAGAGACAACTGCAAAGTCATCGGAGGTCTCTCCACTCAGCTGCACCCTCGCTCGCATACCACTGTGCAGACATTCAATTACACTTACAAACCTACGCGGGCAACCATACTTACCCAACAACAGTCTTAATGCCTCGCGGTTCACCGTATCAAATGCCTTGGTGAAATCAACAAAAAGCGCATACAATTGCTGGTGTCGTTCTCTGCACTTTTCTTGCAACTGACGAGCCGCAAACACCATATCTATGGTGCTGCGACCCGGCCGTAATCCACATTGCTCTTCCGCCACGTTAGGTTCCACAACCTGACAGACGAAGCGGTTGAGCAGGTTTCGGGCAATCACCTTGCCCACACAATTCAGCAAGTTGATGCCACGATAATTCGTGCAACATTGCTTGCTTCCTTTACCCTTGTACAGTGGTAGCACAAGGGCATCCTTCAGCTCAGGAGGCACCTCCTCTTCAATCCATACACGTTGCACCAAGTGGTGCAGCGCAGTCAACAACGCGGGTCCGCCGTTTTTCAATACTTCAGGCGGGATCCCCTCGGCCCCGGCACATTTACCGTTTCGCAGCTGAGCAAGTGCTCTCTGCGTCTCATTCAGAATTGGTGTGTCGGCAAACTACGTCTTCATCTCGTGTTCTTGCACCCAGCGCAACACAGTCCGGTCGATCTCTGCACGGTTGTTCAAGAGACAGTCAAAGTGTTTCCTCCAGATGTGCATTATGTCTGCAGCCTGTGTGCAGGTAGCGCATGAACTACCATCGATCAGCGTCCCCAGCGGCTCCAATCTCTGTCCAAACTCCCCCTTCAAGGAGTCAAAGAATTCCTTGTGTTGGCGGCGTTCGGCGTAGCATTCCATCTGATTCGCCTTCTCCGTCCACCATGCGTATATTATGCGACGGAGCTCTCGGATCAGTCGCCGTCGAAGTTTGCGAAACTCGCTCTTCTTCCCCAAGTCACTGGGGTCTACCACATATGCAGCAAATGCTGCATTCCTCTCACACACCAATGCGCCAATCGTCGCATAGTTCTCATCAAACCAGTCAGGCCGCTTACGTTTTGCACGCCCGGTGGTCTCCTCGGCAGCAGCTGTCACCTGGTCGCGAATCTGGTGCCACAGGTCGCCCGTTGTGGTTATGCAGTCCACATCACACAGGCGTGCAGCTCAGTACGTTTCGCCACAGTACCGAGGGAGAGAATGTTAACTTTACGCCGATTCACGGCGAGAGTGTCACGCAAAGATTTACGAAATTTTTGTACACTTGTGGTCAGTGCCACACTCAGCTCCACGCAGTACACGTGTCATGCGCACTTCACACTTATCACGCTGACGTACGACAACATAGTGGGGCGGGTGAGCGTGACCATTCCGTGGGTGCGTCCAAGTTGCTGTATCACTCGGACTCAATGCAAACCGAGTGTTCGTGATGGTCAGGCAGTGAGTGGCCCACAGTGAGAGCTGCCTGTCATCGTTCGTATTCGCTGAACCAATGCCTTGCTGACCGGTAACATCTGTCCACGCTGATGCATCACTCCCAACGTACGCGTTGAAATCACCCAGCAGAAATAGTCGGTCGCTCCTCGGCACAGACCGTATCACGGAGAATAGCTGAGTGTAGAATTGATCATGCATGTCATCAGGATAACGCATGATCAGACCGTACGTGTTTATAAAAGTGGCATACTTACCTCTTCCGAGTCGTAGGCGAACAGGCATCAGTCACGCGCTGATGCCTGTTAGCTCACCCACCATCTGGCCATGGACGCGATCGGATATTGCAAATCCGGTCCCATGTTCACGTGGTGTTGAGTTGGCGTTTCCCACCCAGTAGAACATATAACCGGCACCAACTTCATGCAACTTACCTTGCTCAGCGAGCCGGGTCTCGGGCTTTCTTGAATGCGAATCGTGGTCCACATTGAGATTGCGCATCACAACCTACGTACAAAACACATGCTTCTCGATGACTCTGTAAAGCAAGGTAACATGTTTACGTCAGAATAGGCTACGCGATTCGGAGCCTGACTATCTACCAGTCACATAGTTACACAAGACCATGTTTACAGTCAGAGGCACATAAACTACACGAAGTCCCATGGGGGTGGTGGAGGGTGGATGCTCAATCACCGCCTTTGATCAAGCTGATCGTGGTTCGCGATCAAGAGAAGAGTTTGTAGAGGCACCTGATGTTTACCCATTAGCATGACTACTATGTAGTCTGAACGTCGTCTAACCGCCTTACTCATCATTTCTTGCTAGCGAAATGCTGATTTTCTGCTTAAAATGCAATGTGTCTAAAGTGTTTTGCACTGCGTCAAATTTAAAATGAAAATGGTGCGAATATATACCATGTCATATCTCCGGAGTATGATTTATATTTTAACCAGTGTTGCTTATTCAAACTCGTAATGGAGATCGCGGGATCTCGTGCCTGTTCAATATACCACTTACGACGATGCGTTGCAAGCACTATAGCCGTGTGGATTTTAAACGTGCCCGTTGCATGTTGATGATACTCTTGGATCTCCGTGTTCGACTGCTTTCGAAGCGTTGCCCACATTTGGATGGGGCACCGACCATCTAATGTTAATGTATACTTGTGCGTGTTTGGTACCATACTCTGCTGTTGTTCGTATTCTAGTTGACTGCTCTGGTTTGGTCATGTGTCTCTATTGCCTACTGACTTCCTCCCACATGTGTATTGTTTTCAGACACTTTACCCGGCTGCGTGATGGATTTGCGTAACTGCCATCTTGCGATGTCATGATGGAACTGATTGAAGTACTGATTTGCATTGATTTTTGGTGGGGACCTCGGGGTTATCTACATCATTAGTCAATGGCTGAGTTACCACATCGCTTTCGATAAATCAGCCTCACTTTCGCCTTCGATCCTTGGTTGATAACTCTGTCGTAGCTGGAGGTCATAACATTTGTCTTCATGTTTTGCTTGACTTGTTTCGTATCTCCTTTTGTGAAAGCAGCAGGGTTTATTGTGACTATACCAGGTCAAGCAAGGTCTCTAATCATCTTTGCTGCCTATCCTGATGTACCTGTCCGAGAAAACGGCGAACATCTGCCCAAATGACTTACGGTGATATATTCCACACTTTCTGCCCGCATTGGTTGGCCACTATTCAGTGAGACGCAGTCTGAAACAATGCACGCTGTTAGACGGTCCATCGATTTACAAATTACATGAGTATTTGTTATGTTTAGTTTTATCGAGAGAAAAAAACATTTATTTATTTTGTTAAACCGAAGTTCAATGATATTCTATTGCTGCACCAGGCGTCATCATCAAGTACTCTGTTCCATTATATTATGTGTAACGGTGCGCACGCACCGGTGATCTAAGACCTTCGTCTACTCAATACCAAAGTATTGTGACGTACCTGTTGCATTTACAGTCGGACCAGATCCGATGAAACATGGCACACGCAGTCGTTGGTCTGTGGGCCAAGATTGATTAATTACTTGGTATATTCTCAACTAGGCGAGACACGGTCCAGCAATGCTGATCCGATCATTGGGTACAAAGGTGTTACGGATTGAAATTACAAGACTGCTGTACATTGATTCTTGCGCCATCGATTTCTTTTTACAGGGCTTCGAAACGGATGCCGGTTTCGAATCGTTTAGGCGGAGTGTACCCAGAAGTTAGAAAAATAACAATGATTAGGGAGATGAAGTAAAATTATGCGCATTGAATATTGTGATTGCAAACATTCATAACTTTGTTACCTACCAATAATTTTAAAAATAGGATAGTACGTGAACAGACGAGATAACACTTAAACGGTGAATAGTTAAACTGAGGACTATCCATTAGGAACCATCTAAATCAATTAGAACAAACGACTGCCTCACACGGGTGGTATAATATGACCACATACGAAAAATGGAATTACATAAATAATAAGTTAATTAATGAAAGCGCACCAATAGTTCAACTTTTCCCTAAGTCCTCGTCTTGCAGCCACTCGCGTTTTTCATCTAGCAGGGTCTGGAAAATAAAGCACTACATGAAGCTAAAAAATAAAAGACCACAGTTTATTCAGCCCACCGATGTGCGCATGTTTTTCATATGTCATCAATGTGTCTTCTGGCTAAGTGAGAGCAGATTAAGAGGCAGCGTGAATGAAGAAAAAACCAAGGATATATCGCATTTATCCAACTCATCGATGTGCTCATGTTTTTATAGGCCATTGGTAGGTAATCACTTTGAGTAATATCGAAGGATTTGACAGCGTTAGAGGAAGGAATGTGAGATGGAAATAATTTTCCCGGCAAAAACATGTTAGGCTCTCCCCCATCTTTATCTGTACTTCTGTGTTGCAAATTCCACAGGTGCTTAGATGATATCAAGTCCGTTCTTCCACACTCATTCGTCTGTGCAACTAACGCGAATCAGTTCTCTGATCTTTTTAACAGTTAAGTTCTCTTCTAGTTGCATCTTACATGTCCGAATCGCACGGTCTGCATTAATGATTGAAAACCGGAATAACTACAGAGCCTTTCCGGTGCACGTAGTGATCTCTGCATTAACTACACTGCTAAACCTGGCGCACCTAGTTAGCTATGCTTAAACAGGGACGATTTCTATCACTTTGGCGATAATGAGGACTTGTGGTATGTCTTTCTAGACTTACTCCCATGTCTTGCATCTGGATAACGCGAATAACACCTACGCGTGCATCTTCTTACGTTAGCTGACTCAGCAGCATTATTTCCACGAAAACTGGGTCCAACACCATGGGAGCTTCTAGTCCACTGTATGGTAAAATAACGTCCTTGTTTCTTCTTGTCACAAGTTGTCGAGAAAATGGCTGAAATGTGTGCTCTGATATACCCCACCTATTGTAGAGATCTACCACGAGAACTCTATGTATGAATGTACAACTCGCGCAATCGCGGTTGAGGGACTACAAGTTGTTACTGGTTTTCGGTATGTGCTTGATTCTAGGTGATACTTGATAAAACTTAAAACCATCAGAGTGGATCGTAGGTTATTTCAATGCTATAAACCACTCTGTCAAGCTCATTACCGGATGCTGTTTTTGAGTCGTGTTGATAACAAGGGCTACTTTCTTCAACTGTGCGCTAATCACCACTGTATCAGCAGCACATTCTTTCACCTTCATGCATTCACATCGAGCTGCATCAGCGCCATCGGACAACAGATTTTTCTGAGCTCAAATTGCTCACATCGCCACTGATCATAGACGAACATTGTCCGTTCAAGCTTGTCGGCTAATTTGCAGAACTTGCCCAGTTTCCGATCCCGCACATGCCCACAGTACTCTTTTCTTTCCTCAGCAGAATACTCTACTTCGAGGAGGATTGCACGTTAATTCTGTTCACAATACCCGAAGTTGTAATTTCGTCCTGAATTGCAACGTCAGTTGTCACAAGTGGGTGCTCTGAATACACCAGCCAAACCTTTGAATTGTTGATGAATTTTGAAAGCATCATCTGGCTCATTTAAGGCACGTAGGTTAGGTTATTCGAGTTGTTGGTTTTAGGGTGTCCCCAACACCGATATTTCATCTAGGCCTGGGTCTTAAAATTGTCTGGGAGCATTGGTGGTGGTTGCATATACCAGACTACAGTTCTCATATGTGAACCTACGGGTCCACGAAATGTTCCCGTGATTGAGGAACCACTTAAGAAAAGTGTACAGCTGACCGAGCCACTTCGACCAGAACAGTTGGCCGAGCACGTCGAAAGACAGTTCAGACGTGGTAGTAGGGTAACCATTCCCGTCTTGGACGAAATGCGACACTATCTAGCGAGGCAGTAGTTGCAAAAGCTTGCGGCCCAGATGCTATCCTAACTTGTTTGCTGGAGGGTGATGGTGGTTCACTTGTGACTGTTACACCCAAGAGAAATCAAAACCGGGTATGATGGTAGGAAAACTCTAGTATCAAGCGTAAAGCGGTACACTCTACTCAGCACATGTGAGCACGTAAAAACTGCATACCACCAGAGTCACATGAACGCGAGAACGAGTTCCAGTTCGAAGCGATTAAATGGTGGACACTGATGGGTTAGCACACGAACGCGTACGCACACAGATACACGCGCTCCTATGCAGCAGTTTTTCCGGCTGAATAGCAGTGGATGGATTTGGTATGACGAATGACCGTATCAGTGACTGTCTTCGTTTCTCCACTCAGGAGACAGCTTCCCGTAGACCTTTTTTCCAGTCTCAAAATAGAAAGTTCTTTTAACCCACCCTTCACGGATAAGCGTTACCACAAGCCGGCATGATCATCGGAGTCGAAGGCGTCTTTCAAGCCAAAGAAAACCACTATAGTCGGTCGTTTATATGTGTCTTTGCTCTAGAACTTAACGAAGAGTAACTATATGGTCGATACATTCATGACCAGGTAAAAACCAGTCTGTCTTTTAACGGTTCGTATCTGACGATGACCAGTAAGTCGTCTAAGAAGGGTATCGTGTGAAGTTTAGAGTCAATATTAGTAAGGCTAGGGCTTTGGTTAATTTCTTACGAAGTATATTGACAGTTTCTGTAAATGTGCACGACAGTCACCAATCTGAAAGCACCTTTCAGTGTCCCAGATGATGTTGATTAGTTCAGCAAGTCCAGTCAACAAGTGGCACCCTCCTCATCCAGCAAAGAGGGAGGAAGGTCATCGAATCCACGAGCCTTGTTTTCTTTTGTTACTGTGTGTTCATGTCGCATCTCTTCCAAAATGGGAGGTGTGACATCAACTTCGCACGTGCACCCAAGGGACTCAGCACGTGGCAATGTCGTAGCAGACCTGCTGAACTCTTCACAGTATTCCACACAACGGACTAGTCAATACGATTAAGAATAGATCAACTCTCCATCCTTCTCAGTTATTGTTTCACTAACTGATGGTTTTCTCTTTTCCATGTTCCGAATGGGCTGGAACAGCACCCTGTTCCCACTAGCACTGGTTTTATAGACCTCACGGTCCCTTGCCACTCACTAACGCTGAAACCCAGTAACCAGTGTGATGTTTTTGTGTGCTTCGATCAAAGTGATTGTTACCCTAGGGCTCCACTCACAGTTCGTTTTATTGGATACTACTTAAGTCTGTGATTGGGCTTCAAAAATTCGGCCTTCTTATGTCTCGTTGAAGTGCTTGTCTGGCACAGTTACATAACCGACTGTGCTCTTTAATTCGCCCCCTTATTTCTGGTTCTTTATTTCTCCTGGTAGTTTTATTTTTTGTATTTCCTCCTGAATTGTCAATACAGTTGTTGGTGATCTTGAGTCCTGGTGGCGCCTTGGAGATGGGAACCGCTGCCACCCTCTCTGGAATTACTCGCGGGTTGTTTCAGATCATTCGTTTCCTGTTTCTGTACCCTCGTTTGAATCCCATGGTTTCTGGTGGCATTATATATATATATATATATATATATATATATATATATATATATATATATATATATACAGCGTTTTGGTGGTGGCGTGATTTGACGCAGCTTGACCCACCACACTTCGTTGTGTGTATCGTAGTTGGTCAACAACTGGATCACGGATGTTTGAGTTCGAGTATACGAGTTCCGTACCGTCCACTATGATGGTATTGTCGCATTTTTCCTCCTGATTCCTAGGCGTGAATGTGGGTGTATGCTTACTAGTCTAAACTCACAACCTACCTGACACTCCCTTTTCGTGACTTAAAATACCTGTAGCTCGGGTTTGTAGTTAAAATTTTGACCAGTTCTCTGAGCGTAGTAAAATAATGACAAGCTTTCACCACTTCGATCAGTGGCATCTTCAGTGCACTGCTGCGTAGAGGAAAATCTCACGGAAAGTATCGTCGAGAGGAAGCGTTTGTAATTGGCGTCGTCCATCCGTGTCCCATGTCCTATGTTCGTTCGATTTTCGGCCGCCCAGTTTCATGCTTTCTCAGCTGTAGGTGCACAGGATCGAGGTCAATGCGGAGGTTCAGTGAATTCTCCGTAGAATACCATTTTTGGAGGAATTCTCTTATTTGCATTGTCCCTCTGTGCACAAAAATTTCCGGTTGTCCCAGTCAGTGTTGTTCCCTCCGCTCACCGGGGTGTGCTGAGATCCGTGCCGGTGCATAATGGTATCGACATGCACGCTTGTGTTCTCCTAGATAGTTTTCTCCCCGTTTGACCCACAGTTCTCACACTGTGTCCTGTATACGACATTTCGGCGTTTGTGTGACTGCCGTTTTCCTTTTAATCTAGACAGAATTCCTTTCAAAGCCGCAGTTTGTATGTGAGCTACCATCTGGTTGTGCGGCTTGCGGAGTCTGGCTGTCTTTTCCGATAAGTTTTTTTATCTACGGCAAGGCGATACATTTCCTCGTTGTTGGTACAGGCGCGGTAGTTGTGCTCCTTCAGTTTAGGTGTCTTCGGATGAAACTGTGTGGGTAGCCGTTGCAAATGAATGACATAAGCAGATGTTCCTCTTCATTTCGTTTCGCCTCCGCAGTATTGCGATTTGATTCTATCCTACGAAACAGCTTATTTTGTGACACTTAGGGGGATTACTGTTGAAGTTCAGGATTTGGCCGCTGTGTCGCTTTTCTTTAAACTGATCTGGTAACCAATACGTCCTAAAGCATACAAGAGCACAAGCGTGCATGCCGATACCATTATGCACCGTCACGGATCT
Source organism: Dicrocoelium dendriticum (assembly GCA_944474145.2). Taxonomy (NCBI): domain Eukaryota; kingdom Metazoa; phylum Platyhelminthes; class Trematoda; order Plagiorchiida; family Dicrocoeliidae; genus Dicrocoelium; species Dicrocoelium dendriticum. Next base: position 43,369,441 of record OX104071.1, read on the forward strand.
CAGCACACCTCAGTGAGGGGAGGGCACAGCCTTGATTGGGACAACCGGAGATTCTGTTGCACGGAGGGACAAGGTAAGGAAGAGAATTCCTCCAAAAATGGTTCTCTACGGAGAATCCAGTGAACCTCCGCATTGACCTCGATCCTGTGTACCTACAGCTGAGGAAGTATGAAACTGGACGGCCGAAAATCGAACGAACATAGGACATGGGACACGGATGGACGAGGCCAATTTCAAACGCTTCCTCCCGACGACACTTTCCGTGAAATTTTCCTCAACGCAGCAGTGCACTGAAGATGCGACTGATCGAAGTGCTGAAACGTTTGTCATTAATTTGCTCAGCTCGGAAAACCAAACAAAACCCTAATTCCCCTTTTGTGTTTGTTGACGTACTTTTACCTCCGTGAAAGCCCGTTTCCTTTCATTCGCAGTTTTGTGAGTCCGGCCGTTGGATGAGGGACTCAGGCAGCTGGCTTGTTGCCCACAGTCGTAGAGTTCGATCCTTTTAAGCAGTGCTCCCCAACGTTTTTATCGCCGCGGACCGATCAACGTTTACTAATGTTACCGCGGCCCCCTGAGGTGGGCCGTTGCTTGCTTTATAGTTTAGGTTGTTTTTATGTAATAAGTTTACTGTAACTGAATCTAAACATGCCTTAAATATTAAATCTGGCTACACCAACAAAGCAATATAAAGTGATTTCACATGTAACTCACCAGAACGCTAATCAATGAGAACCCTGAGCTTGTTTCTCTGCAACGACACTGGTCCATCTGGGGGTAATAGGAGACAATGAACCCGAAGTGTGTTGCTTTTGTCCAGTTTTTCCGTTGTTTTGTTTTGATTGTTGAATTGCGAAAGACTCCGCTTACATAGATAGGATTTCGGAAATGGCAATAGGGGTTTAAGTGCTGTGGTGGCAGTCTGAGGGAAATCCGCCATGACTTTAATCCAGAACACTGGCAGAGTTTTTGTCTCAAAGGTAGTGTTGAGGCCGCCGTCATTTGCAATCTCCGACAGTTGATCTTCTTGCACAGTCATGCTAGATTCCCCTGGTTTGTTAACAAATGGGTCGCGGATCCATTCCTTACCAGTTCACGCGTCTTTTGTGGTTGGGGAGTTGTGCTCGAACTCTTTTAACAGCAAAGACAGGTGCTCTTACACTAACTGATCGAATGAATGCTCGGGGTCACTTTCGTATAAAATGCACGCTAATGTTTGAAACATGTCCAAAATGCCTCTGTTCACGCCCCGTCCCCAAAACTCCAGTTTGGCTTTAATGCTGCTACTTTGTCTGCCAACTTGAAAGCAGTTGTTATTTTGCCTTGAAGGAATAGATTGAGTTCACTGAGCATGCTGAATATGTTACACAGGTAAGATGGCTTTGCGACCCATACCTTGTCACTGAACTGTGCTGCCAGCAGAGACTTCTTTTCTGAGACAAGTCTTTGCAATGCATCTCCTTAATGCATTTCCTCTGGATAACCATCTTATTTATGTGTACAAGAGAAGGCATCTATACTCTGTGTCCATCTCCTTACCAAGCTGCTCGAACAGGCGCGAGTTAAAAGCGTGTGCTTTGATGTGGTTAATAACTTCAACGACATCAGTCAATACACTTAATTCCCGGTGACATTTTCGGCTTGCTAGCATTTCCCTTTGAATGGTACACTGTGTGGATTCACTCTCATTTTCAACCTCCTTAATCCGAGCACTTAAGCCAGACAGTCGTTCGTTTATGGCAGCACCTCTGTGTATGCATATCTCGACACAAAAGGACCGTTTTAGTCATCCAGATATATAACCATCCAGTGTCTTGAACAGTACTCCTCCTGCGTTGTTGGTTGGCAAATATATTTCACATCAGAACTCCTCATACACATCCTTCTGTTAAATATGTCGCACACAAACAACTAGTATTGCCTTGTTGTCGATAGCTGTATATTCATCAACCTGACGCGCTTACCAAGGTGATGTGTTAATCTTCTCCAAAAATTCTCTCAATGTCTTCGGCTATTTTTTCATTTCGCCTAGGCACACTGTTAGCCGACAAAGGCACATGTGTTATCTTTCTAACAACAGCCTCCTAGACGTTCACGACAAATGAATTTAGTGGAGAGCATGATCAATTCTTCATCAATTGTGAATGGCCTTTTAGCCTTAGCAATATGGGTAGCCACCAAATATGATGCTCCCAGTACATTCTCCTTTATTGATGTGGTGGCCATCAGGAATTTCTTCTCTCCTTCATGTTCCCGTTTCTTTCTCCCAAATTACTCCAAGGGCTTGTCTTTTAATCCAGGGTGCTTGGCATTCAAGTGGCGAAGCTGTTTTGTCGGTTAAATTACCTCACTAAAGAGTCCGTCGCCGTAAACGATGCAGAGCAGGGTTGGTGTGGAGGAATCACCTGTCCCGATAATCCGTATTTCAACTAGGACTCATGATATTGTCTGGTAAAAGTTATATGTTTCTTAGATGTTGACCGGCTCTTCTTCCCTGGGCCTCTGCTTTTTCCCAAGGAAACTTTCTAACGATGTTTCTTTCCTACCCATTTTTGCTAATGTGTGGGTTAAATTTGAGTGCTCAAATGACCTAGATGTAACTTTGAAAATAACACATCGTTAAACTCAGATAGTAAATGTGCACGAAAAAAGGGCAACAATAAAACACAAGATGCACGTACACAAAACACTGTTTAACATTAGAAAGTGCCGGTGAACATAGCGAAGAGCGATACACAGTTTCTCTCCGCCAAAGCTGCAACGCCACTACCGCTCGCAGTCGCTCAGCTTCCTGTTAACCTCTGGTCCATGGAAAGCCGCACAATCCCGAGAGAACTGCACCACAGTAAATAAAATGGTAATAATTTATTGTTTCTTTGGCGGCCCGGTACCATCTGATCCACGGACCGGTACCGGTCCGCGTCCCTTGGGTTGGAGACCACTGCTTTAAAGACGCACGCGACCTTGTAGTATCCCTGGCCAATACAGGACCGTTGTTGTCACTTGACGACGAAGCGTCAATGAGTGGTACCGGTATTTTAATGATGTCTTATTCTCAATTGCCGCACAGACTACTAAACAGGTCCAACAAGCAGACATTCGATGTTGCTCCGTTCGTGTATTCTGGTGTTTTATTCTGACAGCAATTGGCATTTTACACTTATGCAAACCTTTACTTTTACTAATACATTTGTCTGCAATTTTCCTAACCAACGCCACTATTGTCTTTTGTCAGTTGTTTAACTACCTTACTTTTTTGCTCCGCGTTTGTCTCTAGTATCTAATGTTTACAGGTTGACTCCTGTTTTCTGTCTTGAAAATGGACTGAAATCAAACTTTTCACTCATTCTTTTAATATAGTACTGATTAGGCTCAAGTTTCCTCCACCACTGCTCCGTCGAGACATTGTCTCCTAATCTCTGTGCAATACTATCCGTGTCCAGTTTTACGGTGGCTAATGTGCCTTGTTCTACCTGCAAATTTGCTATAATCTGTCCAAAATATGAGTCTTAGCAGATCTTATTCTTTACTTTCACCTTACGTTTAGTCATATTGATGTAAAACAGTCAGTTCCCTTCATTAATTTGAAAAGCACAGAATGAAAACGGAAGTTGGCGGATACATGCACTTCATGTTGTCCATTCAGTACCATTAATATTAACCGATATGCATATACGCACATAACATTAGGTGCGATCAGACAAGCTTGAGTTGCAGAGTGAATGATGGACGTTCTACCCCATGTTCAGCGCAACTCTAGGCTGCCAAATCATCATTATTATTCACCTTAGCTAGAGGTGAAAAACACCTCAGCTATTGTGCTTCAATACATAGGGAAAGAAAGTACATACAACAGGTGCATGCCAGCTAACCTACCAATAACGGATGAGCATCGTTCCGGAGAGCCACCAGCCAACTACTATGCAGCAAGAAAATTTGTGCAAAATTTATATTGTGCTAAGAAAGTAGATCGTCGTTGGAGGGTGAGGCTGAGGGATGGGTAAAGGCAAATAAACTCCCAACACGAATGCGACTGAGGTCGACTCCTAGCCATGTCAGCTAGTGTATCTAGCCAAAGGCATTCACATCTTTCGGACCCTAATCAGGGAGCCGTGGTCATCGTTGAAGTAAGGGCCGTCATTGCTCTCGAACAACTCATCGCTTGGCCACCCCTCCTCTTCCATCCACACCCCAGCGCGCAAACAAATCACGTCGCGGGAGTCAGTGGGCCGACATGCTCACTATATGCCTGGGCCGTTGGAGTGTGGTGCGTGAAATGACGGTGCTCAGCGGTTCATTTCTGTTTCCCCTGCCATAAACAAGGCGTCGAACACGCGATATCCCCACCAAGTGCAAGCCAAACTGCGAAGGCACCAATGGTCGAACGTAGCTAGCCTCCTTACGTCTGCTTATCTTATGGGTCAGGTTTCACATTCGTAAAGGAGAGTTGAACAGACGGCTGCATTGTACACTCTACCCTTCAGGGAGGGAGTGATGTCGCGCTGGCGCCATAGGTGGCGAAGGTTTGCAAAAGCGCCTCGTGCTTTTGCTATACGGTTCGTTATCTCCTCTTCGATCCCAAGAATGCTGATACAACTTCTCAGGTAGTTGAATTTTTGAGCGACTTCCAGCTGATCCCCACCAAGGGTCACAGCAGGAGGCGGTCCCTGCCAATTTTGGAGGAAAGCTTTGCACCTCGAGGGTGCTAAGCATAGCCCGAAGCGGTTGACAGCCAGTGCTAATCTGTCCAGTGTCGCTTGGCACGTATGGGAGCTATCACATGTGTGGGTAATGTCGTCAGCGTATATTCCAAGTCAAGAAGTCGATCGCCTGGGAGCAGTTCCACACCTTCTAATTTGTGTTCTGTGAACACGATCTCCATAACTTTGTTAATAACGACGTTGGAGAAGAAAGGTGACGGTGTGCATCCTTCTCTTACACCGCTAGAGATATTGTATGGCGGCGATAACTTGCCGTAAGCCCTAGCTCTGCCGGAGCTACTCGCATATAACGCTCGAATAATATTTACATATTTCTCGGACACACCTTTCCTACCCAGACGGTCTCAAAGGGCACATCATTCAACCGAATGAAAGGCACATTTTGTGTCGAGGAACACCACAACGATGGGCAGCCAATATATATAATGGTTGCCAAATACTTGTTTCTGAACGCGCATGGCTAGATTCATTCTACCTATTGCGACAGCCTCAGCAAACCGAAGGTAGCGTGGATTGGCGGGACGTAACACAACTTTGAACGCTGAGCCGAGCTTTACCCAGTGACACGATACCGGAAGCGTTTGGGCCATCGAGGAAACTGGGGGCCTGCCCGGGCACGGATGTTGAGCGAGGCCGAATGTGATCAGAAATTGTGCGTCATACTCAACGACTCAAGTTGTTATCTAAACGAGCTTAGTTTGCCACCTTGAAATGTTTCGGTTACGTCGCGTAATAGACTGAGACGCTCCTAATATGGGTCACCGAATTGTCATAAAAGCGGAGTGCCACCCAGACCGATCTTTTCAGGGATGAATGCATCCCAACATAAACTGGCTTGTTTGCTAGGGATGGTGTTTTTCCGCTGGGATAACTGGTCAATCTGTACAGTCTTAAGGACTCGTCTCATTTTGTAGGTGGCCTCAATGATATCAACCTGTCAGCTAAAGTCTTGTATTCCTTGGATGTAGTATCCTTTTTAACAATTGTCCGTCTACATCAAACAGATGGTTACGTTTGCGAATTAGCTGAAAACTGGCTATTTGTTACCAATTCCGACTGAATTACTGTGAATCCCTGTCATTGTGCATGGAGAATGTCGCTTTTCAGTTCCGGGACACATCCACCAAAGCGATGGCGTAATAATGGACATCTAATTAGCACTTTACCCGCTGATATTTTTCTGCTGACGATAGAAAGCTTTTCTCCAGAAATAGACTGGAAACGATACTACAAATGCTACAAATAAATAAATGGTATCTTATCGACAATGCGAGACACACTTCGTATGTATGATCATTATAAAGCTGCACGAATAATCGACAAACGTACCGAAACCGCAAGTTTACCGGTCACAATGAACTTATCTCGAATGAATACTTATTTGAAGGCATATGCATCTAGAGGTGTTTTTATTTGTTTGTTAGCTGCTGTATTTATGACTGTGTTCTGTCGGATCGTCAGAATGCGAAAGAGCCAAAGAAATTATTCATGGTAGATGAACGGACTTTCGCACCTTGGGTAAGACCGTTTACACTGGCAAGGAGCATTGACTGTATTTGGTGGCGAGTCACATCCGCCACGTCGTAGTCTTGTTAAACACTTGGGGCTTTCCATAGGGAGAACGCTTGCCAGCCAGAAACCAAGCACGTCCTGGAACACTCGTTAACCATTGTCTGGAACGAGATTTATCCGAAACACCCAGCTGGAAACACAGGGAGGTTGTTCAACGAGCCAGCTATTTTTTCGGAGTAGTTTTTAAAGAACTATAACGGAGTTGCAGAGTGAATGACGAAAGTTCACTCTTATGTCCAGGGCAACCTTAGGCTGCCACATCATCATCATTATACACCTTAGCTAGAGGTGGAAAACACCTCAGCTATTGTGCCACAATACATACGAAATAGAACAGTATTGTCTACCATATCTAGACATCCTCATCAGTTGCAGGGAGGATGGATTTATTAAGCAATTCGTTTAGCAAAAAGCAGTTCGGTCTGACCAGTAGTTACACTTCACACCAGTTCAGTATAATTGGACCCAAGTTAGTCATGTCGGACGAATTTGCTCGGCAGACCGTCTGGCCCCTGAGCTATTATTAATTACTGCAACACTTACGGCTACCCCCGGAGATTTATTAATAAACAGACAACCGGGTGGGCCCATGGACTTGGTCACATGGCAGCCAAGAAAAAGGCTTATATCGAGTTACCTTTCAAGGGTGATCTAAACACACAAATTAGCTTATCGTCTCTGCTATTCAAGGAAGCATTAGTTGTCACCAACCCAACTCGAAATTTGCCCGTACCTCCTACGATGGGAGCTCATCCTTTCAGGGTTAATTCACACAGTTTATACCAACTCGTGTGTAACTGTGGAGCCATTTACATAAACAGAACCGATAGAACGCTAACTTCCCAAATAAGGGAACATGTTCTGTGATGGGTTCAGCGATAAACTACCCGGACCCCTGCCCCCTTAGCTTCCGTGTTCATGTATGCCACCGGCTTCTTAGACAGGGTCACTGGATAGAGCTGGGCTCAGTGTTCAAAGTTGTGTTGCGTCCCGTTAATCCCCGCTTCTTTGCCGGGGCTGTCCCAATAGACCGAATGAATGCGTTCAGAAACAACTATTTGTCAGCCTAAGGTGAACTTCCGCCATTTACTCTGCACCTCGATCTTGTCTGGCCACACCCAGTGTTAGTTATACATACGCCTATTGCTCATTAGTAATGGTACTCAGCAGACAATGCGTAGGGGTATTTGTTTTTCTTTTTTCGTATCTATGGGGTTCATGCAATATTCCATCACAATGAGTTGCTGTTTATTCTCCTTTTCTTCCTTTTTTCTTAGCCCAGAATCAATTCGCACCATTATCCGTGATTTATGGGATATCCGAGTAAGAAAGCTGGTGTCCTCCGTGAATGCTTTCGTTTCCAGCGGAGTGCCGACTGCTGGGGTTAGTCGGCTGACGCAGTTAGAACTGACGACACTACGCAAGTTCTTATGCAGCTCAATGGATCAACTGTTTACTCTCCGGCAAGTCGCTTCAGAGACATCATCGATGGACCAGAGCAGGCAAACGTTTCTGGATTCTACCTCTATGGGTCTGTGACCTCCTGCGTTCCATCACCATCTGAGTCTCACTTGGTCCATTTGATCGATTCCAGCGTAATACTTTTTCAACAGCCCCATACCCACTTGACATCTTCACCGTGGTCACTTCCCGCGGACCTACACTCAGGTCCGACGTGCACTGTATCCTTGTATTGTCGTATAAAAGCCACCGACTTTGTGAACCAATGAATCGAATTTCATTTAGTCCCGTATTCCACATCTCCGAAGTTTGCCTACATCAATATCTCAGATTACTTTCTATTTTTGTACGATCGGTTTTTACTTCCTGTTCTTAGATTTTTGCTGGAATTACTTCAGACGATTTTTCCTCGATAGCACACCTGAATCTTTATAGGAATTACCAATTTCTTTTTGCAATGGTTGAGCTTCCCCGGTGTCCATTGAACAGGTAAACTGAACATCAGCATGCCAAATCACACCTCTTTGCACTTTCTCCCTTGATGAAATTTAGGAAACGGGTTGTATTTGCACTTGTCATTGCATCCTTTTGTTCGCTATATCCTTCACCCTTTGCGGCGCTGTATATGTAAAACACCACTTCGGTTTCGAAGAGGGAGTGCATTTTTCCACTGACTTGACCTTCTTCTCGTGGAATCTTCCGCCGCTTTGATTCAACTCACTGTATCATCTTTGTACTAACACTTGTTATGTTATAGACATCGTTCACTGTGTAAGTCATTCTTCCCAGTTTAACTTAGGTGGTCTGATGATTTATTTTGTGTGCACTCAGGCGGAATGAATTGCCGAACCCAGGTTCTCCTGCAGTCGCTACAAACAACTTTTTCGCGCATTTTCCTCGAATGCCGATTTTTCTCTCCTCATTTTGGGCCCAGTGTTTTCACTTGTTTTGGGTTAGGGTGGCTTTTTGACGCGCAATCACGTCGGTTATCTCATTTGTTATCTGTCGCACAACCGTTCATCTCGATTTCCTTTTTGTGACCAAACTTAGCATGCGCTCCATTTTTGACGGCTCCTCTACTGACTATTACGATTCAGGTGTTCATGTGTTGCTTGATGGGAAACTAGTCAATATGGATTATGTTGACGGTATTATCTTACTGTTTGACAATTGTGAAGTTACTTAGTCAGTCCTGGCCCCATTCATTGCCATGTGATTCTGCCCTTCAAAAATGCAGTGCTGTTGCAGGAGCGCCAGCCACTTGATACCCCTTGACTCTTGATGATAACAAGCTATCTTTGCAATTACATTATCAATGATGACCCCATCATCATCCTCATTATCAATACTCGTTAGCTGATGGTGAGCAACATACATCAGCTAGTGTTTCGCAATACAAAAAGATGAGAGTTTAGGTATCACAAACCACAAATACTAAAATACAGGTAACATAATGCTAAATAGCATACTATACATGCCGTGTAAGATTGTGACTGGAGAAGGAGATATAAAGGAACTCTCAATACAAACAGCATTGTGATCGGCTCTTCCTCATGTCAACTAGTGTAGCCACCCAGACGTCCTTGAGACCTCAGACAGGCAGTCGGAAGACACCAGCCGACGTCAAGTTCGAAGGGAGGGTTTTCATTCTTCTTGACCAAGTCACTCATTGGCCTCTTCTGTTCTTCCATCTAGACGCCGGTCGCGTAATCAACCCACTATGCGGGAATCAGTGTACCTGTCGGTTGGCACCAGCGCGCCCATGAAGTTGAAGGTAAAGAAAAGGTATCAGCAGTACACCATGCCGACGCTTCGATGCCATTCAGCCACCACCGGTCGCATGTGGACTGGGCATACCGCGAGGTCTCCCGCATCTACTCGGATTCGTGCGAGTGACATCCGCGGATTACAAGCCAAGCACCTCATTCTTTCGCCCACTGCTGATGATAATCACGTCGTCTCCTAAGAGCATGTTGCGTTGGCCTATTCACGGGCTGTGTATGCCCGCCCGTTTGCTTACGGAAGTGACCTTGTTTTGTTTGCCGGACGTAAAATATCGCAAAGCTTAAGGGGAACGAGAGATAATATAATAGTGAAGGCTAAGGTCACAGACGACTGGACTGAGTGCCGTTAGTTCGCATCGGCTTTCGGACTGGAGTCCGCCTGACCAACCTTGTGCTTAGTTCGACAGTTTCCAAATCATGGCCTGCAGCTGGCACCAGTAGCGATTTGCATTTTTTCTTGTTGGAATTGCCTGTTGATATTGTGTCAGTGGCTGAATTATCTGTGGAGTGTCAGTTGACTATCACCCAGAGTTGTGAATGCCGCGAGAGAGCTGTCTCGCCGATGCCGCCTTGTCCTGCTATGATAGTTAGCAGTTTACAACATTGAGTTGTTACTGAAGTGTGGGTGCTTTGACCATGAATGATTACCGTTAGTATGTACGTTCTGCATTGGGCTTCTTGCAGCCCTCGCAGTATCCTTAGCCCACGTGCGACCGGTGGTGGTTGCGCGGCAGCGAAGCGTCGGTACAGCGTACCGGCAGCGACACAGCAGTTCAACTGCTGATGAGGACGGTGATGATTAATGAAATGTCATTTAAGCAGCTATCCCTTCTGTCTCTCCGAACCGGCCCCAGACCTTAAGAATCACAAGCCTGAGGCCCCAGGTTCTAGCCGGCGTAATAGACCGGGCGATCCACGCGCGACAGCGTAGCGTCGGTACCGGCGTACTGTTGATGCATATGCAACTCTATGAACCACACTTTTTCACCATGCCTTTTCTTGAACCTGGTGGTTTTTGATACCGAGTTTCCACATGAGTGTCCGGGACACCAGGATTAGTCCGGATGAGACATATTCAGTGCGCAATGGTAGCTTCAGTATCAAACTAGGTCCCATTTTTTCACTGTTGTAATCCAGATCTTTCCAAAAGTGGATTCACATTTAAGTTCGCCGAGAAAGCCTAGCATATCTGTTTTTCAGTGCACCAAGAAATCGTCTCCTGGCCAGCGTCCTTGTATTGCTTATGCATTTGCCTCTTCTCCCAATACATCCCGCGCTGCAGTATCCATCTGTTTGGAACAGAGTAGCCAACGGTGTCCATGTTTTGTGCCTAGTGCCCCTCCGGTTGTTCTTAATAGCTGAACTACAAAATGTTCCATCTGCCATTTATGTTGGACCTATTTAGTTTTAGCGATTTCTAACAGCTCTGAACATTGGTAAGCCATGATCCAAACGGAGATCCAAGTGGTAGCATTCCTTCGCCATGCGAGACGCCCGACAGTCTAATGCTGCAAGTCGATTTGCCCATCCACAATCAGCTAATCAGGATAGCTCTTGCTTGGCCGGATGTTACCCAGACACATGTGTGTTGACTCGTGTGTTGAAACTCCAGTTATCTCTGTCTGAGCTGCACTATTGGTATGGCCTTTTGTTCCAAGGTTTGCATCACTGCCTCTGCTACCAGTCCAGAGATTAGAGATCCCATTGGCGTATCCGTTATCACTTTGTGGGTTTCACCACTGAAAGTGAAATGTGTGGTGAGACAGAAGTCAAGCAACTCCATCATTTATGTGACTTCAATTCTGTTTCTGATATTTACCGCTCCGTCCTCATCGTTTGCCTCGCCAGCGTCGTGTCAATTGATGTGAACAAAGCTGTAACGTCAAAGGAGACCATTATGTTGTCTTTTTCTATTGTTATTCCCCTAAGTTTTTGAACGAATTGTTCTGCCGACTGGATTGAGTGCTCTGAGCCTAGGATTAAGTGTTACAACCGTTTCCGAAGTTCCTTAGATAGCTTGTAATTCGGTGCCCCGGGTAATGACACGATAGGGCCAAGCGGTACCACATTTCTGTGTACTTTGGGTAGGCTGTAGAACCGTGGTAGCACTGAATCCTCCAGTTTCATTTTGCTGTGTTCTAGCTTTGCGATCTGTCCCATTTGTTCCAGTCTTTGAAGAGTTTTGTTGATCTTGCTTTCCAGACATTTTGTAGGGTTTTCACTTATCGGCTTGGAGGTGTTCACATCTCCGAGCAGTTCTTGTGCTTTCTTCATGTAGTCAGATTTGTCCATTATTAGAGTACGACGTCCCTTGTCGGCCGGTAATAAAACAATGGTTTTATCTTTTCGGAGGTTTGTCAGTGCCTTTCGTTTGCTTACACTGAATATGTTGGTTGTAGGTTCTGTCCAGTGCATTACTTTCTTCCACTCGTGCTTCCGGGATATTCATGCGTGGAAGGGTTTGGCGAGATTTATTTAATTCATCACTGACGATTTCGTAGAGGACGAAACGGCCTTCTGGTGCTTTTCCGGTTTGATAGTTGGCCTATGTGGCTTGTAATCTAGCTGCGATAGAGTAAGTAAATACGCTTCCAGTAACTTGCCCAAAGCACCATGTGTTTTTTCACAGCCAGCTTTCGACAAGTTTAACAGCCGTGATCCACAATGTTGGGCGTAAGAACTAGACATCCGTTTTTGGGCTTTCGATCGATTCACGCAGACAGCTGTGCATAGCTACCAGTAATTCCAGAATTTCGACGGCGTACAAGACAAAAGTTTCACGTACACATGGAGAACACAGCTGTACATTAAGGTGGACTTAATTAGTTTATTTTCGTAACAACCACTAATACCCGGCTTCAAGAATGACACACCGTATACAGATAATGTTTCAAGTCTGGCCCCTTTTTTCTCTGTTACTCGGAGACCGAGGGTCACGCCTTCGGATGAGAAGAGAGCGCACTAAATTGCCAACTGTCCAGTAGTAGTCGTTGGTCTATCTCAAAATGTCTCTTATCCGGTCACATGGGGCTGCACGACCGGAGTGATGGCCGTAGGCAAGTGCACTTGGGTACAGGTGTACTTCTCAGTCTCGTCCATCGTGAAAACGCTGAATGGGCGCGGATGGTTGAGTTGAAGTCAACTACGGCACGCCACAGGGCAAGTTCACCGATCGGTCCATAACATGTTTCAGGCTAATTGGAACTAATGCAGACGTGCAAAAGCAAGACAGCAGTGCATCATTACCAGGCTACTGCGGTAGAATTGTGGTGGCGCTTGGACAGACCTAACTGACCTGAACAAGGAGTGTTCACTAGGTGCTTAGTGTTATCCCAGCTAATGACAAAAGGGTTATTGGCAACGCTCTTGTAGGCTGAAAGTTAGCTTCCAACAACCCACTTTAGTAAAATAGGCATTCCTTACAATTAGGCCTTGCAAATATGAAGTGTAATGCTTTGAGAAAGGAGTCCTGTAAAGCTGTGCCGCCCAAAGACTACTCACTGACGCACCGCCAATTCTCCCGCCCCAGTATTGATCGCCGTTGCACGAAACAAGTGTGGTTAAGCTGCCCACTTCGTTTCAGGCGGGACCATGAGCGTGCATTCCAACATATTCACTGAGAAGGCAATATTCCATTAGCACGGAACTGAGAAACTGCATTTCTAGGCAATAGCTAATCCTCGCGGATACTGTGAATCACGTAGTGCACAAAGCGGGAAGCGGATTGGCTTGAAAAAATGAATGACAAATCGTGGGACCACAGCACACGCATGTGGGTTCTCACGTATACTGTGCACCACAAGCCCGTTATCCTTGTGATAACTTTTCTGACACCTTATGCTGCAAACTCCGAATATCAAATTCCAAAGGATTGATAAGCCACACTTTCACGGTCTGTATTCTTATTGGAAAATCGTTGTACCACCTTGCTTTCCCATTTATGTAACCGGTAGGTTATTGTTAAGGAGCCCTCACTCTGCGCCAGTCTGTACGCTGATGAACATGACAAAAATACGAAACCGCGTAGCCTATTCTCACATCACCATCTCGTACACATCCATTCCGTATTCCTTGGGCATAACCAAGAAAAACAAGTATTGCCAATGGGAACCAAGTTACATAGAGGTGGTCAGTCTAAGCGCTGTCGAATCAGCTCTCCTCGTTAAATGCATTCTGGCCCGACGCACCATTGCCGTGCAACAGTCTAATCCAGAAAACAGTGATAACGGTGAATACATATATTAACCTAAACACGGTGATATATCCATCAACGAAGAAGATACTCAACGTGCCCGGCGGCGTTCTGCTTGCAATGCGCAAATCGCCTGAGGCAGTAGGCTATAATTTTGAAAAGTTTCCGTGTTGATGGCGCGAAATACGTTGACAATCCTGCCTTTCAGTTGTTCCAGTGAAATAAGCGTTGTCTTGTAAACTCTTCTTTTCAAATAACCCCAGAATGATTTCCGGGATTTCCAGCTCAGCTGTATATCTTTCCTTATTTGATGTTCGGTCCAACTGTAATTGTTCCAATCTAACAGATTTTGACCTTCACGTGCTTCCGAAGTAACCCCGGAAATTAGTCTTGCAAACGCAATGCCCAGCGCTGGGCTGTACCACTTTGGAAACAATTCCGTGTTACTGTCATCATACCTAAATGGGAATAAAGTGCGATCAAGCGGCAGATATGAACGAATTCCGTCAACAAAGATGATCACCCTTATGGCTTTGAATATCTAAAACATCCATAATTACGTGGATTTCGGCGATTTGTTGGCTTACAAGCAGCAAATGTGTGCTCATTGTCATGCACCTGCTTCCATTTCGGTAAACTAAAGGCGAATCACCTTTAGGTTGGTAGCGCATGAATTTCATCGTGTCTGGTGGAAGTCATTCTTGAGAGGCCGGGTACTACAGTGGTTGTTACGAAAATAAACTAATTAAGTCCACCTTAATGTACAGCTGTGTTCTCCATGTGTACGTGAAACTTTTGTCTTGTACGCCGTCGAAATTCTGGAATTACTGGTAGCTATGCACAGCTGTCTGCGTGAATCGATCGAAAGCCCAAAAACGGGTGCCCAGTTCTTACGCCCAACATTGTGGATCACGGCTGTTAAACCTGTCGAAAGCTGGCTGTGAAAAAACACATGGTGCTTTGGGCAATTTACTGGAAACGTATTTACTTTACGTTTACTCTTAGTCGACTGGGATGGGTACAGCACGTCAAAGAACCTACACGGCTTGGTAACACACTTGATCTAATATTTACTATGGGATATTCGCATGTGTCCACATACATCAGTGACAAGTTGCCGGGTAGTGATCATAACATCATTGGTTGTTCTTTCCAAATTCTTTCTAAACCGATGGAATCAGTGATCAATTACCGCCCATTCTCTTCTGTGAATTGGTCAATTTTCTCGGATCTTATAAGGTCTTCATATTGGGATCCATTCTTCTTAGCACAGAATGTACAAATTGCTTGTAATGAGTTCTACCACCGTATTCAGCTTTGTGTTGAAATTGTCGCTCCAGAACGTAGTAAGAAGTTGAAAAGGACTGCTGCACATGCAGGCATCTCAAGAAGGTAGCCACTAAACTTCACAAAGAAAAAATTTATAAAAACGAACGATTTTACTTTGCTGATACTCCAAACCAGATTGCTTACAGCGTTATACCAAGATCACCACAAAATGCTATGCTCTGAGGAGGTAATGGCACTGAACGGCGCCAACGTGGTAGGCTCCATCTCAAAACTTTTGGACCGTAGGCAGAATAGTAAATCAAGTTGTATAAACTCTATTGTAAACTCTGATAGAACTGCCATAACCGACCGTGCAATCATATGTTCGATCTTCAATGACCACTTTATGTCTACTTATGGCACTAATGCGAAAGAAGATCCTCAGCTCAAGCTGATATACTGAGGCAGTAATACACTCCAAACTATTGAATTTACACTTAGTGACATATGTCGCCAACTCAGATTAGTCCGGCTATCATGCTCATCAGGCCCTGACAACATCCCGCCAATTCTAGTCAAGCGCGGAGGTCCAGACATCCCCCTGTTTTTGCTTAATGTATTTACACTTTCCATGCTCAATGTATCCTACACACTGGAAACAATCAACTATAATACCACGACACAAAAGCGGATCTATGCAAGATGTAAAAAATTACCGCCCAATCTACCACACATCTGTTATCTCCAGAATCATGGAGAGGATAGTTAAAGAACGCATAATAGAATATTTGAGTTCTATGAGCCTTCTCAGTAAACATCAGCACGGTTTTTTGAAAGGTAGGTCGTGCACTACCTGTCAGTTAGATTACTTTGATTATGTGACTAGAGCAAGAGACACCGGAAGTGCCATCATCGTAATATTTCTTGACATCTAGAAGGCTTTTGGCCGTGCCCCACACAATTTAATGTTGCGGAAGCTTATGTCCTATCGTTTCACAAATTCGCTTCTAGCTTGGTTGTCTTCCTACCTCGGTAACTATACATCTGAAGCCACTACAATCTCTAATGGAGTGATCCAAGGTAGCATGCTAGGCCCGCTGTTATTCTTAATCTATTTCAACGATCTGCTTGATGAAATCTCGTACGTGAAGCCATTCCTTTTTGCTGGTGATGTTAAAGTGGTCTATTGTTCCGCCCCTGGGCAATGTAGTCCTATTTTAGCCTGTATTCAGTTTGACTTGTCCGCACTGGAGTAACTCCTGGAAGTTGCACTTTGCCACTGACAAGAGTAATCTATTGTTCCACGGCTGTGGCCCCTCTCTGAACATCCTTACATTGAACGATACCTATGTTCGTGTGTGGCACAGTCCGAGACCTTGGTCTAAGATATTCTGCCTCATTTAACTTTTTAGAACATGTTATATTCTTGCAGGCTTCTGCCAGAAAAGTGATCGCCTACATAAGTCGAACTCTTATTTTGAGGGATTCCAGGCTTCAAGCCTTTAAAATATGTGTTAGGCCGAAGCTTGAGTACTGTACGATAGTGTATAGTAATCTGAGAAAAGTGGACATCATAGCACTAGAAAACATTCAACGATCACTCACAAAGAGGTTTTTAACATGCCTATGACATACCATGAGCGTTGGTAGGCTCAAATCTGGAACCGCTATGACTACGCAGACTTAAACTTTATCTGAGCCTTATATAGCACTTACTATTCGGGTTAAGCTTCACTGCTCAGCCACAACTCGAGTTTCAGACTCTTATGCCCTATGAACTAAGAAACAGCGAGCGCACACTGCAAATACAAAAGTCTCACACAAAGCTCCGCTCAAATTTTTTCTCCGTAAAATATGCGTTAATATGGAACAAACTTCCATTGAGTATTAGAAACTGCACTACCTATCCGCAATTCAGACGCATGATTAATATTCACCTGACTGTTGCAAATATCTGGTCAACACTAAGCCAAACAATGACTCTAGATGATTTGTATGAGAAAGGTCCTGGATAAATATGAAAGTCGCCATATCCTCTATTCGTTTCAATATTATAAGATTACCTACATATAGTTAAATTCTTGTGTATGTATTTATGAACGATCTTACTTCTAGCACTCTGTCTAACCAATTTTGTTTTCTCCTTTGACGCACTGATTCGTAGCTGCACTACGCCTTTCAAGCTGATGTCTCTGTACCATCATCGTCACTCGCCAAGATTTTCCATCAAATTGTGATTGGCCTATCGACAAGCGTTTGTATTCATTATTACATTTTTTAATTCCTCATACTTTATCTTCTTCTTTGTTTCATTGCTGGTCATGACTGGTCTGATCTCTTGTGGTGACGGATTACAGCTTCCAAAATAAAGAATATACCCATGCAAATCATATTGCCACTGACTCGCTGGATTAAAACCAAAAAGTGCCGCACTTAACACTAGAATGCTCGGAGCGGTCATTTTGACCGCTCAGCGTTTTTAAATGTGCATATTTTCTACATTTATGGACATTTTTCAAAGATATTTCGTGACTTTTAATATTTTTGGACGTTCTTCATTACTGTGAATTTTCGTTTTCATGTCTGTTATAGTTTTCGAGAAAAGAGGTAGCTGTGTTCATGCTACCTAGAAAGCCCGTTAGCGGTCAAAATGACCGCTTCTCTCTAATCCGGTTCCTCTTTTTATTTTTAGCCACCACTATCATTTCTGACAGTTATATACTATAGCAGTCGAAACGGGAGTGAAAACTAGCCGAATCACGATTTTACTGTGATATTGTGCGTTCAGTCAGATAAATTCCAGTGACATTTTTGTACACAATGGCACTTCTGAGGAAAACAGCCTTTGAGGTTTTACGAGAACTTACAACCATCGATGACAACGAGTCTGGAGACGAGAACGATTATGATGTTGATGAGGACTCCATCTTCCATGAGTCAGCAGAAGATCACAGCATGTCTGATAGTCAAACGTCTGATGATCACACTCCATATGAGGACCCTAGAGAGAGTGTATCAACCGATTCGGTATCTCCCGGTGAGCTTCACGTATCGAAAGATGGTAGCACGTGGATCGCAGTGGAGTTCGAAACATCTACTGTTGGTAGGATTCCATCACAGAATGTGTTTAAGGCTAGACCAGGACCAACTCCCTATGCTAAGAAATGTGTGAAATATGGTGAGCTGTCGAGCACTTTTGACATCATATTCACGCCCCAGATGCTGAAACATATTCAAGCATGTACTGAAGCTGAGGCCAAGAGAGTTTTAGGTGTCAGTTGTCAGTGGAGCGTAAGTCTTCCAGAGCTGCGTGCCTTTATCGGTCTACTTTACATCAGAGGCTTCATGGGTCTGAAGAACATGCCGTTGAATGTGATGTGGTGCGATAGATATGGACTGCCTATTTTCAGGGAGACAACTGGCAAGAACAGCTTCAAAGAAATAATGAGGTTCCTCCGTTTGGACATGCGAACTACCCGATGTGAGAGACTGCCAACTGATAAGTTTGCTTTGGTATCTGAATTGTGGAATGCATTCATTCGCAACTCTCAACAATGCTATGTGCCTGCGCAGAATCTCACAGTTGATGAGCAATTGTTTCCCTCCAAAACCCGTTGTCGTTTTCTCCAGTACATACCCAACAAACCAGATAAGTTCGGTATCAAGTTTTGGATGCTGGCAGAAGTAGACAGCAAGTATCTCGTTAATGGATTTCCATATCTCGGGAAGGACGAAACTCGGTCAAGAGGAGAAAGTCTTGCAGAGAGCGTGGTATTGCGCTTGGTGTCACCATTATTTGGAAAGGAGTACAATGTCACATGTGACAACTTCTTTACATCGGCAGCATTAGGAGAAATGCTGGCCAAGAAAAACACAAGTATGGTGGGAACACTTCGAGCTAATAGAAAGGAAGTACCATCGATTTTGAAGCAAAGAAATAGAGAGCTGTTCAGTTCACTTATGATGAGGAATGAAAATAAGCACACATTAACATCCTACCAGTGTAGAAGGAATAAGAGTGTTTTTGTTTTCAGTTCCCTGAATAGTAACACTTCCGTTCAAGACTCTGGAAAGAAGAAACCCGAGACTGTGTTGTTTTACAACTCCACAAAGTATGGTGTGGATGTACTCGACCAAATGACAAGAGCACTCACTGTGAAGTCATCATCTCGACGATGGCCAGTCCAAGTCTTTTTCAACGTACTGGATTTGGCTGGCATAAATTCCTGGATAAGTTATAACAGTGTTTGCCGAACTAAAATATCTCACCAGTCGTATCTGGTGGGTCTTTCGGAAGAACTGCTTACATGTATACATCACACAAGGTACGTGACAACGGGAATTACGACGAACAACTCCGCGTAGTCTGGAAGTCGTGTGAACATTAAACGTCGGCAGTGTCAGATTGGTTACTGTAAAGGTAACAAATCACAAAACAAATGCTCTGTTTGTGAAAAAATAGTTTGCGGCTCGTATGGACAGATTGAGCGAGTTATCACTTGCTTCAAGTGCAAATTGGAGTAGGTATACGGGATTGTTTACAATTTTTGAAAAAAACTAAACCTTAATACGATCATTTTTCTGTTACAGGTATGTTCTATACATTAGTTTTTAATAAATACTGTGAAAAAATTCTTAACTGAAAGTTGGGATAAAAAGATATAGCAGTGCGGTCATTTTGACCGGTCCCGGGCTTTCTAGGTATAACGGCGGAGCGGTCTTTCTAGTGTTAAGATTGTGCAAAAATCGTACCTCGGGCAGCGGATGATCGGACCGCTCAACAATATGCAGACACTGAAGTAAACACCCCATCGCATTCGCACGCCGTGCGATCTTCCCCATCAGCTATGCAAACCAGACTGTGCGTATCGGAGGCAACACCTAAGTACACACATTATTTTACTGTACCAATTGTTTATGAATCATTCTACCTAGTAACCGTACTGATAGCAGTTGCGTCACTATTTCTATATCGGTTTCGTTCAAATACGGATGTCCAGGATTTAAGGCTATTATTTATGTTTACACCTGAATGTTAAATAATACACCAACAGTTCGTATTTGGTACTTATTCTCATGCGCGCGAAAATGGCTGTTAGCCTGATCTCCAAACGAAACGCACGCACGTTTGTAGTACAATTGTTCATGAGGTTTAATATATCTCCATCCACTTTGTGGCAGTTCATACTTAAGTTTTTACAAAGACATGTGTATATGGGGTATTCGAACTGCCATTGGCTACGAACGACGTCAATGCATGCATATATGTATACTGCATGGATTCGACGAGGGTACTCATACCAATTTGTACGGCTATTTTACTGCAGGGAAGCGGCACTCGGTCGAACCGCAAATAACCTTATCAGGATATGAACGAGGGGAGTTTATGACGAACTAATGTTGCTACTAGGTGTTGCCAATCCAACGCAAAGTTGATCGGTGCGAATTCTGTGGACGGATCAAATGGGCGGTTGCCCAGGTGCAGGAGAAGGCATTGTTGCACGCGGAATAGAAGCACGATGCATACGCTCCCATTCGATTTACTAATCCAGGCAATAAGGCAGCGTATGTGGTACGTTTGCCTGCCTGATATTTTTGCATTTCAAAAATAGATGTTGAATGAGCCGGGTGTGAATGTTGACAAGGTACCTACTTGTCTAATACCCCTCACCTCCATTGCTGGCTCCAGGAGACAGTTGGTCGTTGCTGGAGGGGACGGTGCTAGGCTCAAAGAGTGGTTCCATGCATCCTGTGTGGAACGGGCTACGACCCAGCCACCGTCTTGTGTAAGTCTGGTGTGCATCTCTTCCCAATTAGGCCGGAATGCTTCTATTCTCTTTGTTGAAGAAGTGTGGCGCCGCTCCGTTGATGAAACCTGGCTTCCATCCACATGCATTCCGGTCTTATTCCTTCGGGTTTACATTGGATATGGGGTATGTGGTTGGAGCTGTGGGTGGTGCAGTACAAGCCACATTGTCCGTCTGTAGGCACAGGCGTCCTGTGGCTGTCCCCATAAACACAACAGTGACAGGCAAATCCGGATACGGATGTCGCCAATCCATATATATATATATATATATATATATATATATATATATATATATATATATATATATATATATATATATCAATAAATAAATAAATATACCAATACCATCGTATGCCTACACGCAATGCATTCAATCTCGGGCACTGTAACGTGCCGCGAGCGAAACACTTCACTATTCACCACGGAACTGGCGCGCGACAATATCGATATTGCGGCGCTCAGCTAGACTCGGCTCGCTGAACAAGTTATGTTGCATGAAGCTGGTGTTGGCTGTATGTTATACTGGGTGGGAAACGCCACCTTAGCGCCACGTGAACATGGGGTCAAATTTGCAACATCTAATCGTCTAAATAGCTAGCTGGCAGGTGAACCAGCTGGCATCGGCGCGCGACTGACGACTGCTCGCCTACAACACTGATGCGGTAATTTGGCCAATTTTATCAACCTGACCATGAGTTATCTTGATGACATGCGTGATCAATTCTACATTCAGTTATCCTCCGTGATACCGTCTGTGCCGAGGAGCGACTGACTGTTTCTGCTGGGTGATTTCAACGAGCGCGTTGGGCATGAGGCACCGATGTAGACATATGTCACCGGTCCGCATGGCATTGGTTCAGCGCATGCGAACGGTGACAGGCTACTCTCACTGTATGCCACTCACTTCTCGACGGTCAGGAACACTCGGTTTGCACTGAGTGCGAGTGATATAGCAACTTGGACGCACTCACAGAGTGGTCACGCTCACCTGCTCGAGTATGTCATCGTACGTCAGCGTGACACGTGTACTGCGTGGAGATGAGGGTGGCACTGTGCACAAATTAGTGCGGACCAAACTGTATATAAATTTTTGCAAACCGATACAAATAAATAAATAACTGATCTGATCAATGTGTACAGCCCCGCGTAAGTAACGAGCATGTTCGACGCCTTGTTTACGGCACAGGAAAAGGTAATGAACCGCTCTGCACCGTCATTTCACGCACCAGGCTCCGATTGCTGGGCCACGTGTTGCGCATGCCAGCCCACCGACTTCCACGACGTGCGTTGTTTGCTACCGGGGATGTTGATGGAAGAAGAGGAGGGGCGACCAAGCGATGACTTGGTTCAGAGGAATGAAGACCCTCACTTCGGAGCCGGCCTCGGTTGGAGCGTCACGGCTCCCTGATTGGGGTCCAAAAGACGGTGAACCCGTTTGGCTGGATACACTTGCTGACATGGCAAGGAGCCGACCTCAGTGGCGTTCGTACTGTGAGTTTCTTTGTCCCACCCCATCCCTCTTAGCCTCCCCTCTAACCACGATCTCATTATTTAACATTTTATAATTTTGCATAGTAAATTACTTTTTTCCTGCTGCATAGTAGCCGGAAGGTAGCTTACCGGAACGATGCCTATTCGTCGTTGGTAGCTCAGCTGGCATGCAACTGTTGTATTTATTTTCCTTTTCCTTTACGTATTGCGGCACAGTAGCTGAGGTGTTTCCCACCTCTAGCTGACGTGAATGATGATGTACGGCAGGTTCGCACAAAATATTCAATTGTTCACACTTTATATAATGGATCCAAATTGGATATTAAATTGATTGGCAGGTTTAAGGTATTAAAGAAATGGCAAAGGCAGGAAAAATAACAAATACAGATTTAATCAAATGTCCAGGTAAAGTAATACGGCCACCCGTGGAACTGTCCCCAGGGAACTTGTTTCCACGCTGGGTATTCCTTCGAAAGGTTTCGCCCGCACTTCCTTGCTATACCTGGCTGCATGCCAGTGTAGCAAAATAGCATATAAACCATCACCTGTTTTATCACATCTTGTGTCCTTTTTAGGGCTGCTTTTATATATGTATTATGGGCGATGAAGCCTCAGTCCAGTCCGTCCTGCGGATCATTCCAATATAACACTTTTTCCACTCCAGTCAGTTGGTGACAATGTGTCTTGCATAGGTATAGTCTTTTCTAATCTGGAAGCTATAATCCGTCACCTCAAGAGATCAGTCCAGCCGTGGCCAACTATGAAATAAGGAAGAAGGTAACATAAGAACATTGATTGCGATAGGTATAATATCGTTAATGCCAAAAATAAGCAGAGATGTTTTACAACAGTGTAAAAATGGATCGAGCCCATCATACAATCAAATTGTGCGGAGTGACAACCGAAGACAGGTAACTGCGTGAGTTGTCCATAGGCAACAATGTAACTAGGGAATACGTTATCGCCATCACTGAAATCCGATATATGTTTCTGAACTGTTAACTCCAGAAAAGAAGGGGAAGTGGTTAGCATTACAGAATAAATGCAGCGAAGAGTCACAGAACAAATATTACGAATTAGTCACTTTGAGGGGAGGATTACGAGAATAGTTCCTGGCCCCATACCAGTAAATCAATTTACTCTCGATTTTAGATCAGGACACAGTTGATATGAACTAAGTTTGAAAGGAGTAAATCGCATAGGAAGTTGCGCCAAAGAATAGCATGAGAAGCGGTTGTAACAGCTCAAGCTAGATGATCAACTTTGCTCTGGTGTATCTGTTGAACATGTTTCCAGCCGACCTTCTCCGGTATCATACATGATAAGGCCCTTCATCATACAGCTTATTAACATCACGTCGAAATTTTAAGATCCATTTCACTTTGTCAGCTGACAGACAAATCTTTATCCTTTTCGTGAACATGTAAAAATGTTCAATACATCTAATCTCCTTTGGCAGCTTATTCCATATGGAGCCATACCTAAGCAGGTAGAATTTTCTCCTTAGGCTGGTCCTGAATTTTGGTAAATAGACTATACATTCACTATCTCACAGTATATAGCTGGTATTTTTCCGAAAGCGCAAATGATAAGTTCCAATATATGCTTTCCGCCACGCGAGTTTATGGAGGAAGCGCAGATTTAATTGCATTCTTCGTAACCACAGAGGGTCAAGATTCAGCTCCATGCACCTATCTCTGTATGAAAGAGCGGTTGAATAAACAAATATGCGCTTCGTAAAAGCACGTTGAACGTTTTCAATGGCTCTCCAGCATGTGGCTTACAAAGCTGATGTCGTACTGTTTGCTCGCGACCGAGAATCCTTGATCGAACGCCTAGGGCGCTTTAGGCAGGATATACAAAATCTTGGATTATCGAGAAACCACATAGATTCGAGCTACTGGAAAGCACCCTCAACAGCGAGAGAAAAATTTTGCCTGTTTTGGATACTGCGAATCTCCCTGTGGCGCCCTCAAGTTTCCCTCGGTATAGCCACCCGAGTAATTCTGGCTACTTGGATTACCATTTGATTGGAAGGGTAAACACCCGTCGAACTCGCTAGACCAACTCAAAGCACTGCTACGGGAAACATCTCAAGCCCACTCATAGCCTACTAGCGCATGGATATCTTGCGCACCTATCTTTTACCGCGTCATTTCCATTGACTCTCATTGACGGTGGTGTACCGGAAGACCCTCAAATGGATGAATAGGCTGGTTCGGGAAAGTATACGAAAATTGCTACTAATCCCCAAGGACACCAGACTCGATTTCTTTCACGTATCACGTGAGGATTATGGCCTTGGGGTTCCGTACGTTTCTAGTTTGATCCCATTGCTTCAGAAGGACCGCCTGGAACGCCATCTTTTACTCTTCCACCCAATTACCAGCTGGGCGATACGGAAATCTTCAGCGAGTTCTGTCTAGTGCCTCACTATTAAACCCTAGGTCAGTGGAAATTTGCTCGTCTTTGACAAAACTGACGAGAAGGAATCATGGAAGAAGTCACTACTACGAGCTGTAGATGGATCATTGCTTCAGGGGTGTTACATGTGTGTCGTCCGCTAAACCGCTGAGCCAATGACACAGACACATACAGATCGATTGACCGATAGCTGATTCGTCCACTCTTTTTCCTTGTGCTGATTGGTTCCTTTTCGACTTATTCATCTGGTGTAACCTACAAGCTATCTATTACAGTTTTTTGACCCGTCCTATCCGTTGTGTGTTTTAATTCACTTCTTGCGCGGACTAAGGGTCCAGGTGCGATCCAGCAATCCTCGAGTAATACGTATCAATGGGGTATTTACGACGCCAGCGTCTCATAACTAGATAAGAAACCTCGAGCGAATTTTTCCCAGACTACATCAGAGGAACCCAATTTGATGCTGGGTGCTGTCGACAAAGTATCGATGATCCAGAGGGCGATCACCCCCAAACCCAACCGACCATCACTATCGTGGCGATTATGGACAAAAAACACTTTCCCACGTCTTGCAGTACTATGCAGTAATCCACAATGCTCTCTGTAAGAGGTACAACGATATCGTGAAGCAACTAACCAACACCCTTCGTTTTAAAGGAACCCAAATCATCCCGGAGCCCCGCATCCCAGTGACATCAACGCGCATCCAGCCGGACATAATCGTCATAAAGAACTCCACAGCACATGTATTGACTTGGTAACATGAGACACCTATAGAATTGACAACTACGGTGTAGTTCCTCTTGCGGAAGCCATAGCCCACTTTTTGAGCTCGGAATTTCCTATGACATTAAATATCATGCATCATCCGATACTCCTCAACGACCGGCGTCATACATTCCCAGACTCCGACAGGAACGTTTCGACACTGGGTCTCAACAAACTTGACATATTCGAATTATGCATGTCTATTATGGGAGGATCACTTCAATTTTACGACACCTATATGCGGGTAAAATGTCACGCAACATATCATGTTAACAAATTACATTCACACCTTTGCGAGGAATTCTGACAACATTTTACGTTGTAGATGATTATTGTTACAATATTACGCCAGGACATTTGTCCGATCTTTGTGAATTTACGCAATGTCCAAGCTTGGATTGTGCATGAATTTGCCGAAAATATATGTTCATGGACTGCAATTCGTATTGAAGTGAACTTGGGTCACTGGGACGGTACTTGATGGAGCAGATGAATATTGTGTGTGGTACCTCCCCTGAGACAATGCACTTCATAACTGGTTTCGAGATTAATTGAGCTCAGCAAGGCAACACCGAATACACACCTGCTTCAACAAGCACGGTCCCAATGTCGAACTGACCAGGGTTCACTTGAATGAAAATCGTGGTTCACATTGTGGTTGAGTGCAACCACAAGCCAGAGCACCAGTCATGTGCTGCAACACATCCGCGTTGTGTGCAAACAACGCACAGTCGTCAGCAAACAGCAACATACGAATAGTTGTCTCATACACACTAGGGTTCTCGCACCGAAACAACGGATGTTCAATAACCCACCATCAATACGGTACTCCAGACTAACACCATTAGCATAAGTGGCATCAAAAGCACAATACATAATTGCATGAATGTAAATATTAAACAGGGCAGGAGCTAAGACACAGCCTTGCTTCACACCAGAGACAGCTGCAAAGTTATCCAAGGTCTGTCCACTCAGCTGAACGCTCGCCCGCATACCACTGTGCAGATATTCAATTAAACTTACAAACTTAATAGGACAACCAAAGTTACCCAACATCCACCACAATGCCTCGCAGTTCACCGTATCAACTGCTTTGGTGAAGTCAACAAACTGCGAGTACAACGGCTGGTGTAGTTCTCTACACTTCACCTGCAACCGACCAGCCTCAAACACCATATCGACGGTGCTACGACTCGAACGGAATCCACATTGTTCTGCCGCCATGTTCGGTTCCACAACCTGACTGACGAGGCGGTTGAGCAATACTCGAGCAATCACCTTACCCACACAACTCAGCAAGTTGATGCCACGATAATTCGTGCAACATTGCTTGCTCTCTTTGCCTCTGTACAGTGGTAACACAAGGGCATGCTTCAGCTCAGGAGATCCTCCTCCTCAATCCACACGCGTTGCACAAAGTAGTGCAGCGCAGTTACCAATGCGGCTTCGCCGTGTTTCAATACTGCAGCACACTTACCGTTTCGCAACTAAGAAAGTGCTCTCTGCGTCTCATCCAGTGTCAGTGTGTCGGCAACACATGTCTTGATCTCGTGTCGTTGCAGCCCTGCAATACAGTCCAGTCAATCTCTGAACAGCTGTTCAAGAGACGGTCAAAGTGATTCCGTCAAATCTGCATTATGTCTGCAATCTGCATGCAGGCAGCGCCAAAAGTAGGGTCGAGCAGCGTCCTCAGCGGCTGCAACCTCGGTCCATACACCGTATGCAAGTAGTCAAAGAAATCCTTATTAGCGGCGTTCG
This sequence comes from Dicrocoelium dendriticum, assembly GCA_944474145.2. Lineage (NCBI taxonomy): Eukaryota > Metazoa > Platyhelminthes > Trematoda > Plagiorchiida > Dicrocoeliidae > Dicrocoelium > Dicrocoelium dendriticum. The sequence goes on from OX104071.1 coordinate 43,396,690, forward strand.
GCTTAGCGTTCCATCTGCTTCGCCTTCTCCGTCCACTGTGCATTTTTAATGGAACGGAGCCCTCGGGTCAGTCGCCGTCGAATTTTACGCAAATGACTCTTCTTCCTCAAGTCACTGGGGTCTGCCGCATGTGCATCAAATGCTGTATTCTACTCACACACTAATGCACCAATAGTCGCATTGTTCTCATCAAACCAATCAACCTGTTTGCAGTTTGCGTGCTCGATGGTCTTTAAGGCAGCAGCTGTCACCTGGTCGCGAATGTAGTGCCACAGGTCGCCCACTGTGTCTATGCAGTCGACATCACACAGGGGTGCAACCATTGCCTTCTTCAGCTCAATATGCTCCTCCATAGTACCGAGGGAGCAAATGGTAAATTAGCGCCGGTTCTCAACAGGAGTGCGATATATATATATATATATATATATATATATATATATATATATATATATATATATATATATATATATATATATATATATATATATATATATATGGGCGTGCGATTGCCCACCAATGCAATCGTATGCCTGCGCGCAAAGCACTCAGCATCGGGTGCTGGAACGTGCGCACACTACTGGACCGGAACTCGAGCGAGCGCCCGGAGCGACGCACTGCACTGGTCGCAATGGAGCTGGCGCGCTACCACATCGATATTGCGGCGCTCAGTGAAACTCGGCTCGCTGAGCAAGGTAAGTTACATGAAGCAAGTGCTGGCTACACATTCTACTGGGTGGGGAACGCCGCCTCAGCACCACGTGAACATGGGGTCGGATTTGCAATATCCGATCGCCTGAATGGCCAGCTGGTGGGTGAACCAACGGGAATCAGCGCGCGACTGATGACTGTTCGCCTACGACTCGGAAGAGGTAAGTTTGCTACTTTCATAAGCACGTACGGTCCGACCATGTGTTATCCTGATGACACGCGTGATCAATTCTACACTGAGCTATCCTCCGTGATACGGTCTGTGCCGAAGAGCGGCCGACTATTTCTGCTGGGTGATTTCAATGCGCGCGTTGGGCGTGATGCATCAGCGTGGACAGATGTTATCGGTGCGCATGGCATTGGTTCAGCGAATGCGAACGGTGACAGGCTGCTCTCACTGTGGGCCACTCACGGCCTGACGATCACGAACACTCGGTTTGCACTGAGTGCGAGTGATATAGCAACTTGGACGCACCCACGGAGTGGTCACGCTCACCTGCTCGACTATGTCATCGTGCGTCAGCGTGATATGCGTGAAGTGCGCATGACACGTGTACTGCGTGGAGCTGAGTGTGGCACTGATCACAAATTGGTTCGGACCAAACTGTACATATATTTTCGTAAATCGATGTATTGCACTCCCGCCGTGAATCGGCGTAAATTTAACATTCTCTCCCTCGGTACTGTGGCGAAAGGTACTGAGCTGGAGAAGGCGATGGCTGCACGCCTGTGTGGTGATGCGGACTGTATAGCCACAGTGGGCGACCTGTGGCACCACATTCGCGACCAGGTGACAGCTGCTGCGGAGGAGTCCATCGGGCGCGCAAACTATAAGCGGCCTGATTGGTTTGATGACAACAATGTGACGATTGACGCATTGGTGTCAGAGAAGAATGCAGCATTTGCTGCACATGTTGCAGACCCCAGTGACTTGGGGAAGAGTAGTCAGTTTCGCAAACTTCGACGGCGACTGACCCGAGAGCTCCGTCGCATTAAAATTGCATGGTGGACGGAGAAGGCGAAGCAGATGGAATGCTACGCCGAACGCCGTCAACACAAGGAATTCTTTGACTCCTTGAAGGCGGTGTATGGACCGAGATTGGAGCCGCTGAGGACACTGATCGATGGTAGTTCAGGCGCTACCTGCACCCAGACTGCAGACATAATGCAGGTCTGGCGGAAACACTTTGACTGTCTCTTGAACAACCGTTCAGAGATCGACTGGCCTACATTGAATGGCCTGAAGCAGCACGATGTGAAGGCGGATCTGGCGGATACGCCGAGACTGGATGAGACGCAGAGAGCACTTGCTCAGCTGCGAAACGGCAAATGTGCCGGAGGTGACGGGATCCCACCTGAAGTATTGAAACACGGTGGACCCGCTTTGTTGACTGCGCTGCACCACTTGGTGCAACGCGTGTGGATTGAGAAGGAGGTGCCTGCTGAGCTGAAGGATGCCCTTGTGCTACCACTGTACAAAAGCAAAGGTAGCAAGCAATGTTGCACGAATTATCGTGGCATCAACTTGCTGAGTTGTGTGGGCAAGGTGATTGCCCGAATCCTGCTCAATCGCCTCGTGAGTCAGATTGTGGAACCAAACGTGGCGGAAGAGCAATGTGGATTCCGTTCGGGTCGCAGCACTATAGATATGGTGTTTGCGGCTCGTCAGTTGCAAGAGAAGTGCAGAGAACAACACCAACCTTTGTACTCGCTTTTTGTTGATTTCACCAAGGCATTTGATACGGTGAACCGCGAGGCACTGTGGCTGGTGTTGGGTAAGTTTGGTTGCCCGCGTAAGTTTGTAAGTTTAATTGAATGTCTGCACAGTGGTATGCGAGCGAGGGTGCAGCTGAGTGGAGAGACCTCGGATGACTTTCCAGTTGTCTCTGGTGTGAAGCAAGGCTGTGTGTTAGCTCCTGCCCTGTTTAATATCTATCTTCATGCAATGTTGTCTTGTGCTTTTGATGCGGCTTGTGTTTACGGTGTTCGTGTGGAGCACCGTATTGATGGTGGGTTGCTGAACATCCGTCGTTTCGGTGCGAGAACTCTAGTCTGTGAGACAACTATCCGTATGTTGCTGTTTGCTGACGACTGTGGGTTGTTTTCACACAACGCGGATGAGTTGCAGCACATGACTAGTGCTCTGGCTTCGACAGCGGCCAAATTTGGGCTCACCATCAACACAAGCAAAACTGTCTGTCTGTTTCAGCCTTCACCGGAGGTGCAATCTTCAATATTGCCGCGAATCAGCATTGGTGCTGAAGTATTGGAAACCACCTCCCGCTTCTGCTACCTTGAGAGTGTGATGTCGACTGATCAGCAGCTGCACGTTGAGTTGCGTAATCGCGTGTCGAAGGCGGCAGCAGCATTCGGGAAGCTTGAGTACCGAGTGTGGAACAACCATCAGCTTAGCATTGGCACGAAGCTGATGGTGTACAAATCCATGGTACTGTCCGTTCTTCTATACGGCAGTGAAACGTGGACGATGTACCGTCGGGATGTGCGATATCTCGAGCGGTTCCATCAGCAGTGTCTGCGACGAATTTTGCGGATCGGCTGGGGCGCCAGAGTTGCAGACACGGAAGTGTTGCGCCGAAGTGGGATGTATGCAGTGGACTGCATACTTTTATTGAGACACCTGAGATGGCTCGGTCATGTGAGCCGTATGGATTCGACGCGGATACCGAAACAACTCTTATATGGTCAGCTGAGTATTGGGAAGCGGCACGTGGGGAAACCAAAGTTACGTTACCAGGACATGATTAAAGTGAGCCTCACACGTTCTCATCTTGATTGCAGATCATGGGAATCGAAGGCGGTTGATCGGCGTGCGTGGCGCGATCTAATCACGAAGGCAGTTGCTGAGGTGCGGGAGAAATCCCTCATGCATGCAGAGAAGAAGCGGCAGTTGCGGAAGCGGCAAGCACCGATGAATTGTACTCCATCGACATCGAGCGCATGGTGCTGTAGAACATGCGGTCGCGAGTGCCTTAGTCAGGCAGGCCTAGTGAGCCATGAGAGAGGTCACTCGGGACCACTGCCGAAGCGACGACGGGTCCCGCAGTGAACGTAGGCAGCACCGGCGCAGCGTTTGTAGGCACGCTGAATTCGATTTACTAACCGCATGCTTGCATGCCAAGTCTCTTTATTTCAGGTGGTGGGTTTTCAGTTCTCTCTTAATTCCTTTCTTTCTCATATAAATATCTAGTGGGCCATGAGCTAGGTCCTTTGGGGCCACTACAGAAGCGACGACGGGTCCTGCAGAGAATTACGGCGAGCCGGCGCAGCGTTTGTAGGCACGCTGAATTCGATTTACTAACCGCGTGCTTGCATGCTAAGTCTCTTTATTTCAGGTGGTGGGTTTACAGTTTTTACCTTACTGCTTTTCTTTCTCATATAAATATCTCCCTGTACTCTATTCCATTAACTTGCACACATCGCTTCAGCCAATTGTATCCGATTTCCATAACATTTTTGTGTTCGTGGCATACCGTGAACTATACTTCCTGACCTCGTGCACTTAGCTAGGATGTGTTTGTAAACAACTTATTACGTATGCTATTTAATTAAGGTTTATGTCACCGTTTCCTTATGCATTAATCGAGTTTTTCTCTTTTTCTTTCTCTCTCTCAAGTGATTGGCTGTTGTTTGATATCCCCGGTGTGGCTGCGCTTGATGTGCATGTTGACAAGGTGCCTACCTGTCTATTACCCACTACCGTCGTCCATACTGGCTCCAGGAGACAGTTGGTCGTTGCTGGAGGGGACGGGGTGCACGGTCCTTGTGGCCGTGTTAGGCTCGAAGAGTGGTTCCATGCACTCAGTGTGGAGCGGACTACGGTCCAGCCACCGCCTTGTGTGCGCTTGATTCCCCAAATACAGTGTGCTTGTGTTTGCCTGTGAAGGAGTGTGGGCCGGCTCCGTTGATGAAACGTGGCTCCCATCCACATGCCTCCCGGTCTTATTCCTTCGGGTTTACACTGGATTTGGGGTGTGTGGTTGGAGCTGTGGGTGGTGCAGCGCAAGCCATCCATGGTCCCTCTGTAGGCGCAGGCGTCCTGTGGCTTGCCACAGTGACAGGCAAATCCGAAACCGGATGCCGCCAACCATGTATGTGTATGTATGTGTGCCCCATGCTGAGGCTGATGTTGCATTCTTGATGCTTCTTCACCGCAGTTGGGCTAAACCAACTTACACTTAAACTAGGTCTTTTTAAGCTGGATAAATTTCATTCCGCTTTATTTGGTTTGTTCTGCCTCCCTGAATAATGTTCTATTAACTGGCCACGTTGCTTACACTAATTGCGCTTATCTTCGGTAATTTTGTTGCGTTTGTAGCATTTTAAGTAACTTGTGGACATTTCTTACTCATCACGGATTTGTTGCTGACCAACTTACTTCATATGGTAATTTAGCGAAGAGTTATGCCACCGTATCTGTATGCATTATTGGATTTATTTTATTTCAGCTTGTCGTTTAAAGTGAATGGCTGTTGTTTGATATCCCTGGTATGGTTGCGCTTGATGTGTATGTTGACAAGGTGCCTACCTGTCTATTACCCACTACATCGTTCATACTGGCTCCAGGAGACAGTTGGTCGTTGCTGGAGGGGACGGGGTGCACGGTTCTTGTGGCCGTGCTAGGCTCAAAGAGCGGTTCCATGCACTCAGTGTGGAGCGGACTACGGTCCAGCCACCGCCTTGTGTGCGCTTGATTCCCCAAATACAGCGCGCTTGTGTTTGCCTGTGAAGGAGTGTGGGCCGGCTCCGTTGATGAAACGTGGTTCTCATCCGCATGCCTCCCGGTCTTATTCCTTCGGGTTTACACTGGATATGGGGTATGTGGTTGGAGCTGTGGGTGGTGCAGCGCAAGCCATCCATGGTCCCTCTGTAGGCGCAGGCGTCCTGTGGCTTGCCACAGTGACAGGCAAATCCGAAACCGGATGCCGCCAACCATATATATATATATATATATATATATATATATATATGTATATATATATATATATATATATACCCCACTATTAATTCTGTGTGGCTGCTCTTGTCCTTCGTTACTAAGTGAACACTTGTGGCTATATATGCCACTCCCCCGGGGTCAGCAGCGGTGATGAGAACCAGTTGGTTAATATCGTCAATTGCATGTCGGAACTTTGTTCTTTTGGTAAAGTCATTGGCGGAGATTTTAACCTACCAGACGTCTGTTGGTCCAACTTAGTCATAATCTCGAAACATACTGAGTTCACAACCTCCATCCTCACTGTGGGTTGGGAGCAACATGTTCTTGTGGCTACCACCGATAAAAGTATACTAGACGTACTTTTATCTCAGGCACGCCCACGATAGCTACTGATGTAATTGACGGTCTCCTGTATGTGATCATAAAATAGCCGGATGTTAAATTATAGTTGAATATCCGCATGTGAGGTCAGCAGTGGTGGGTACCTTTCTCAGATCTGATTAGGGTCCACACTTGGGACCATTTCTTTCTTCCGTTTGACATTATGGGATTCTCCGACATCTTCTATGACAATGTGACTACGTGCTTAAGCATGCTTGCCTCCAGTGAGAATACAAGTGCCTCCTCTAAGTAGGTTATCAACGCAAAGCGCAAGCGCAAAATAGAAGTGCTAACTCGAACATATGAACGTACTCATGACTTCAGAGTATCAATAAGACTCCAATGCCTTATAATTGAGGCGGACATGAAACACCAAACCCGTCTCATGAAGGAAGAACAACGGGCTGTTAATGGTAAATACAACTCTACTGTTGACTGCCGTATTGAAGAAAAGGAGAGGCGGCAAAATTGACTTGCCATCCCACATCGTCATGCCTGAAGGCGAATGCATTGGTTCCCAAGTGCTATGGCCGAATCCTTTAGCTCATATTTTGCCGAATTTTTTAATCTTGAAAAAAAGCGCTGGAATTGTCAACCTCGGTGGACATCTCTGAACAAGTCTCAGCGATGGACCTTAGTGTCATTGCGATAAAATGTATGGTTGCCTGTCTACGATCATCCTATTGACCCGGCCCCCCATTGGATCTCTTCTGTCTCTACTGTTATCAGATAGCTTTGTCTCTCAAGTCTGATCAATATTCCAAGGGTTGGAAAACGTCTACGGTCATACCGAGACATTAGTCCGGGTCGGAAACATACATCCGGAACCATCAACCCATCAGCCACAATGCCATTCTCGCAGGCATGCTAGAAAGAATTGTTAAGAAACATTTGGTTTGTTTCCTATTATCACACCAACTTCTCTCACCTTCACTGCATGGTTTTCTGAAGTCCCGCTCATGTGTTACCTTTCAAGTTGACTTCCTTAGCCATCTAACTGAAGTAATTGACTCAGGTCTTCAGTGCATTGTCAGTTTTCTTGACATGCAGAAAGCGTTTGACAGAGTCCAACACAAGAACCTGCTAGATAAATTAAGTAAGTACCATGTGACAAATCTGCTTCACGCTTGGCTCCAATCGTACCTAGTAGAACGGTCGCAAGTTGTGGATATAAATGGTAACCACTTCACCTCGTTTGATCACCAGTGGAGCGGTACAGGTCAGTGTTTTAACTCCGTTACTTTTTCTACTGTATATAAATGACCTTGTTTCTATTATGCTGATGATCTACAGTTTGTTTACACGTTCTCAAGTTCCCAGCATACCGCTGAACTTAACAACATTCAAAGCGACTTGACAGTCATTGAGAGATGGGCTGAGATGTGGCAGATTCTGTTTGAGACATCAAGGTGTAGTATTATGGCATATGGATGTCAGACAGCAGCAGAATTGTTCTGGTGACTTTCAGGTGTCGGAATGTCGGACCGGTCAGGCCACATTGGTTCGACAAGGAATATGGTAAGCTGGCTCAGCAGCGGCGCAGGCTGTGAGACAACTTTCTTCTCTGGCTCGGTCGATGACTATGAAAAGCAGCGAAATATCTGCAGCAGTTTGAAAACGAACCAAATGCAGGTATTTCGAAGAGCAGCATGCAACCGAGGCAAAAACCGCCCCGAAGAAAATGTTTGCATACCTAAAGCTGCGCTTGAGACTGATGGGTAACCTACCAGAAATAGAAGACCCAAACGGAGAGCCTCTACACCTTAGCACTGAGCGTGTGCTCTCCTTGGCGGTGCACTTTGCTTCTGTTTTTGCAGGTGACTGAGGGTTTGTACAAGGTTCGGCGTGCACCATTCTCACCGAACTTTACAGTCTAGATTGTGGCGCGGGAGAGATGCGTCGACTACTCTACAATCTTGACGGAACCAACATTGCTAGATCTGACGGGCTCCACCTCCCGATTCTCAAGTCACTATCAGCCAGCATCTTACCCGTCCTACCTGACTTGCGCAACAGGTCTATGTCCGGAACGTCATTGCTGATTGATTGGAAATGCTCGTTCGTAAGGCAGATTCCAAAAGGCGGTGACCCAAGAAAAGTAGGGAAGCCAATTGGTTTAATATCTATTTTGGCCAAGATTGCCGAAAAGATGGTGAATAAACGTTTGCTACAACACTTCTGGTCAAAAGTTCTTAAGCCCTCGAAGCACGGTTTCATGTCAGGTCGTTTATGCATCACAAACCTGCTGGTGACGAGGCTTGAACAGCAGCAAGCTATGAAATAGGGGAAGTCTGTCGACGTGATCTCCGTCAATTACAGCAAAGCCTTTGACAAGGTGAACCCTGAGGTTTTCCTTCTATAGCTGAGAGTGTGTGTTGTGGGTGGATTTATGTACCAGTGAATCTAGAACTCTAGTTGAGCCAAATTAGATGGTACACGTAGATATCCAGCTGACCGAGTGGCAGTTTTCATACAGTTGCGTTCAACAAGGCACAGTGCTGGGGCTTACATTTTTTCCGATTTATATCAAAGACATACCACAACTTTTTCGATCACTTCCTGCCCTGTTTGCACATCCGATCACTGCGGCTTACTTCAACTTCGCCTAAACCGCTTTTCCAAGTGGTCTGCGGAAAGCCGCCTCCTAGTCAACCCATCCAAGTCGGCATTCAAATGCCTGGTGAAGGGTGGAGACGGACGAAGCTACACTCGACGACCAAATGTTACATCCTACATCTTCTACGAATGACCCAGGAGTACTCTCATGTTGCGATCCGAAGTCTGTTGACAACACAAACAGGCCATATAGACATGGACTGCGCATGCTCTAGGCGCTGGAACGAAGGTTCTGGAGTTGGTCTGAATTTGCCACCCGCCTCCTCCCCTCCATCATCAGACGCATGCTAGAGTAGGAATCGCCAGTTTATTGCCAAAACACTCGCTGTGTGGTGCAGAAGACTGAACAGGTTTAATACGTTGCTAATAGGCTCATCTTCAGTTCGCGTGGCCTACAGTACGAAGACAGGTGCGATAGGCTGGGCCTTTAACCCTGGCCTATCGTCGGGTTTGAGTCGACCTCATCATGACCTGCCGAATTCTACATGTGGGCGACTTCCCCATGCTAAGGTCACTGTTCCACTTGTGAACGCCTTGCAACACAGGCGGACTCCAGTACAAGCTTGTGCTTCCAGATGTACAACGACTTTCCCATCCCCTGTGCTTGGAACGGCGGGTGGTAGATGCCTGGAACGGTTTGCCTGAACATATAGTTGAATGGAACCCGGTACAGCAGTCTAAACGATCAATGGGTGTGTATTTCTCAAATTTTATATTCCGAGAACGATTGTGACCATTTTTGAGTTCTAAGCCAATGTGAATTGAGAGATTTTCTGACGATATCACTTGAGAACGTGAAAAAGCTATCAGAGTATTGAGAAGTCATGGCTCGCTTTTTAAGGTTTTTGGTCATAATTCGATGCAGTTGTAAAGTTTCAAATTTCTTCTTGCTCCCACAATACAGTATTCAGTATGCGTATAGTGCACCGAATAGAGCACTACGAAGCCCGGAGAGTGGAGCCTATTTAGGTATCGATCAGCCGCAAAGAATTGATCAATGCACCAACATTCACGAGATTGCAAACGCCAATCCTACAACTCTCAAATCAGTGGAGACCGTTGCAATAACAGAACCTCATTTGGTCGCAGAACTTGTATGGATCATGATTAGATGGTAAATATTAATAAATATATTCCCAAATGATTGACACTACATTCGGGAATCAATCGATATCTTTTTAAGTCGACCAATCGAGATCGCTTCTGATCGTACCATAATGACAGCATTTGTATAGCAAGATTCAAGACTTTGACGAGCCCTGCAGCTGTACATCAGCCTTCCAGAACTAAAACAAATGCTAACGTCTGTTTGACAAAAGTAACACTAAACGGTGGGGCTGCAAATTTGATGAGTTATTCGTGGAGCTGACTGTATGCGCTGCGCTGACTGAAAGAAGCTGGAAATCCACCTCCATCGCTCAGTACGAGAAAGACCATACACTGGCGACAGTTTAATTCAGTCACATTCTCATTTTCCTGACGGAAACAAACAGTCAAAAATACTGCGGCACCTTCACAAACACAAGCTACACTGCTACGTTCATGCACAATTACATACGTATGTACACCCATATACATACATCCACCGTTATGCCAAACATGTATTTTTTGTATATTTTTAACCACACTTTGTTAACTTAACATGACCATGCCTGTAATGGTGCGTCTCGCATTGTCGCGAATAAATGTTTATTTATGTACTTAATTATTTAGTGGAAACCAGTCAAAAATTCCCCACAATGGAAGCGAATAGCATTTAACTTATGGCAGTGGTGTCCGTGAACGCGGATACGCATGTAGCGGTTTGTCTGTCTGACGACCGGCAGAGACATCGTTTGTGAGTAGTTCTCAAGCACTGCTAAGGCAGTATATTAGCATCTCTTTGGGAAGTGCTGCCTGCAATGATTCCAAAAAAAGAAAATACCTTACAAGCTCTTGTAAGCTCACACAACCGCCCATTTGAAAAAATATGAAACCAATGCCTCTTTCTAGACTCGTCCATTGTAAGCGTGCCCTCCGCCCCATGACAAGCTAACTTTCTCAAGCCTCTTCGGAGTCAGTGGTCGAGGAATTAGGTAGTCACGTATGTATCTTCAAGGAACACCCAGTGCCACAGTGTGACCTAGAGCCTAACGAAGAAACACCGAGGCACTGCGCAACTTTTATGTCAATGGGGATGAATGATCCCAGCCCTAGCACAACTCAATGGACATACGAACAAATCACCCTCTGCCATGGTACAGCTTCGTTAGGCGTTAGGGAAATGGGTAAACATTGTGCGAGTTCTCAACTCTTCTGAAGGAACGAATTCACATTGTTTCGAATCCCGAAAGACGGAACCGTCTTCTAGCGCCTTTTCGAGTTAGCGAAGGTTGTCTGACATCAAAAATGCAATGTAATCATATTTTTCGGTCACCTTGTTTACGCCCATGGTAGATGCTTACAGACTCTCATGCCCGTAGGGTTGAAGCAAGTCCGAGTATCAGTTCCATTTTACTTTGAACCTGTGGACGACGATGCGATGAATAAATAAAATTCCGACCTCAAAGAACCACGGAACAACAATTTTTGTCGTTTTACACAAGCTATTTTGTGATTTTTTGCGCTTTTTTAGGAGTTGTTTGTGTGAAGGTGAATTCAGGCAGATTTGGCCACATGGCTTCCACTGCGACCAGTTTTGCGACATTGTTTACAGCGTTGTGCGCCATTGGCATTCTCCATCTTTGGGTTCCCAGCCGGCGAGTCGAACGAGACTAGTAATAGCCAGGCAAGATGCCATTAATGTCATGCATGTCGCCAGGTAGACGGTTGACCTCCACGTGGCCTTTCCAAAGTAACGCTGCGTACGCAAACAGGGCACTGCGTGCCTAACGCCCTTTAGGCATGGGTAGGTTGTCAAGCCATCTCAATTGACGCAGTCGGACGACCTCACAAAGCGGAATATCCACCCTGCCCAAGACGCGCTACCTGACGTTATCATTGCGCACTCGATGTTGCCAACATAAGCGGACAATCCTCCTCAAGCAACTATTGTCAAAGGCCGAAAGAATACGAATGTCTTCCACACATATCGTCCAGGATTCACATTTGTACACAGGGTTTGTAAACCTAACGCTTTAGCGACAGTGTACGGTCGCCATAGCGCTACAGATGTCTTAAATTGGCGAACGCTAACGGGATTCTGACAATACGAAAGGATACCTCTTCCCCGATACTGTCGAAGGCAGAAACGCAGATCTGTACATAGATAAAACTATCTAATTTTTAGATGTATGTGCCTGTTATGACGAATTGTGGACGGGGCGCTTGCCAGTTCAGTAAAAGAACGTTGCACTTGAATGGGGCAAAGCACAAGCGATATTTAGAAGCTTCAACCACTAATCGGTTAATTCTCTATTACATCCCATGAAAGTGGCCACCGAGCAAAGCGATATTATCAACGTAGTCTAGGCCGGTCGCACGATTACCTGGATGAAGCTCGATGCCCAGATGTTGCAAGCAGTTGAAGAGAAACGGTGACATTGGTTAGTGTTGCCGCAAGCTACTGGTGACAGGGAAGAATAGGGAAAGCGTGTCATAGACTCTCACTCAGGCTGACATATAGAGGTATAGCCCGCGAAGTATAGCGCCGTAGTTTTCCGGAACTCCATTCTTCAGCAGGCAGTTCCATAAAGCAGGTCGATATACCGAGTCGAACGCAGCTAAAATATCCGGGAAAGGGACGATAGTGAGTCTGCGGTGGAGGTTGCGATAATCCAGGAGTTGGTGAAGAGTGAAAATTTGATCTACACGTACTCTACCGGGGCGAAAACCGGCTTGCTCCTCCCGGTAGTGTGATTCACGAGTGGGGAATGGCCTATGGAGCGTGATGGCTGCTAGTATCTTGGAGGCAACGGATAACAGATTGTTGCCCCTGTACTTCGCGCACGAAGTGGGAGAGCCGTTCTTGAAGAGCGGAACCATGACTGACTCGCCCCCCCCCTCCGGAAGAGGGTACCCTTTCACCACGGTTAGTTGGGTCATATGAACTCATGCAGCAAGCCAAGATAACCACAAACAGGTATACGCACACACATAATGATTTGACCTAATCCCTGCGCGCCGCTTATCTGGAACGATGCCGAACGGAAAATTCATGGTAAAATATAAGCGGTTACTTCGTCTCCTGAGTTGCCAGCACTCAGTGCGACGTTCAGCTTAATAGGTTTTGTGTTACCTCATAAACGTGAAGATCCTACTACACTGTGCTGAATCATTTATTGAATGAACAAACAATAATGGACTGGGTCAGGGGACACCACCTTCATGGTTCATTAATGCTTCGCCGAACGCTACATATATCTGCGTCAGGTTTCATCCGCGTGACACACCACACTTAGGTTTTGACTCTGATTAAAGAGTTACCGTTCCGATGTCACCACCCACTACTGGTCTGTCGTCTTCCAGAACTCCGCTTTTCCTGACATGTGCAGTGTAAGTATTCTTAAGTGAATGTGTACATTTTCTCGTATTTGTTTGAATAACCTTTATGGAGGCCGACTAAAATTTCAAGCCCAAAGAAAATGTGACAAATTCTCCGTGCAAGTAATACACATCCCCAATTTTGTGTTTCCCCGCTTGCTCTGTTCTTTTGCCGAAGCTTTCCCTAACCATCCCTTCCAGTCGATGAGCCTGCACGACGGACGGAATAGGATATTACCGCAGTCAGATGTACACGTGCGAAAACTAGACGTTCTTCTTCGTCAATTTGGCGCAAGCGGGAGTGTGGCAGGGGAAAGAACCAAATAGTAAACGCACCTAATTAACGGCATAGTTTTAGGTTTTGTAGACCCTGTTTTCAAGGCTAACCCATTCTGGATTTCGACAAGCCCATACCGAAGACTAGCTGTGATGAAACCTGTCTTGTAGGCGTATTACTGAAAATATATAAGACGTTGTCGTCCCTGATAAGAGATAAAGACTTATTATCGCACGAACATGCTTACTCAACACAACTCGACGGGATTTTTCATAACGCGCCACGGTTCAAGCAGCATTTTCGATATTGAAGGTCAATGTTGATTAGCCTTCTAAGAGGAGGGCACTGTGCAGCGACTTCGAATGTGCAGTTACTCCTTGCTTTATGGCTTCCCACTGTAACCCTATTCACCTTATAAAAGTAGAGTTCGATCAAATGCATTAGTGAGAACCGGCCTTTATTACTACTGTGACGTTTACTCCAATTACTCTAACAGTCACCAAAAGCTCTGCAGCAAAGCCGATACCATAGTGGAGAAATTCGGACCGATGTTTAGAAAATGGTAATGGAAAGGCGTAAATTAAAGAAGCCCGAGACAGAAAGAGCGAACCTCTTACACTTACCCAGTAGGTAACGCCGGACTGAGGCGATGAGCATCATGCGAAGATCGCTACCGTGTTTTGGTGAACAGCCAACGCACTATACCTGTTGACATGTAAATTTCCATGTCATCGTTGATAAAAATGCCGTTTTGATCGTACATCTCGTGTGAAGAAATTGGGTCATGACTGATCGAAAACGCTGTACCCTTATCTACCTGGCATTAATTAGTGTGGGCTGTTGGCAGTCACAAACTGGATTATAAAATGTGGAATTGATTGACACAGACTGTTGGATAGCCGTGTCTCCAGTGCTTTACATGTATGGCAACCTTAACAAACTTCCAGCAAAGCGTGTCCACAATACGAATTCAGCAGTCCGCTTAAACCTGACAGCATGACAATGCACTGGTACGTAGCCATCAAGTTTATCAGCTGAAATTCTTTTTGTAGCACTAACTGTGTGAGTGGCTTGCGATGCGCAACCTCAATCTTAATCTCGATTCACTTAGAAGCGCGCTTCAAATAAATCCGTCGCTGTCACTCTATTTAACGCGGTTGGGTACTACCAGATCCCAGCTCTGCACCCGAAGACCCATTTTGAGGCTGTTTCCGCTAGTCTGGTAGGCATAGCAGGATGGCGGCTCGAAGCCCAGACTCTGGGTGAGTGAGGGGTATCCGTTATTCTTAATCTATAATGAGTGCTCGAAAATCACTCCCTGCGTAGTTGTTAACCGACGAGACAAACGTCGCCGTCAGCAACTAAGAGTAACGGCTTCGACTTGCAAACTCAAAGTCTCGTGTTTGAGTCAAAGCTCTGCTGTCTCATCTAACATTTGCAAGCAGCACTGAAACTGGTCGTGGAATGAAGTGTTGTTAGCGTGCAACACACAACATCCATTAGAATTACCATTACAGCTTTCATCTGTTGCAAAACAAAATGAATGTCATGGAAAATCCCACGTTGCAAACACAGATTATGCAGTCCAGTTTTACAACGATACTGCTCGTTTTCCAGTTATTCACACTGCTGTTACCTGCCCTTTGATTGTATAAAGTTATTCGCAGTTTACCTGCGCTAATTAGTTTACTTTCGTCGCTATCATCGCGAACCAGTCAAATCTTGTAGCTTCGCAGTCAATACGTGAAAGTGTGGAGAACTCATTCCCACATACAATGGGGCAATGAAGCAGAAACCACAAACCGCCGCTCAACCATACTTCCACTGTCGCCTCCTAAATTCATAGAAGTTATCACTGCACAAAACTCATGGAATATCTAGGAATACGCGATCTTATTTTTCTGGTGCATAACGGCTTCCTCCAAACTGTTCACGAATCACCACCTATCTGTCAGCCCATGCCAGTTAAGCGGAGCCTGTCGATACTGGGAAATGAGTTGAAGCTGCCTAACTTGATTTCTTGAACTCTCCTGACCCTCCACACTGCAGCTTTCTTTTTCAAAATCTTGGTAAGTATTGAACCAGTGTTTGCATCCTAGGCAGTATATGTACATCCAACCTGTAACGCCACATGAATGTGAGGGTCCATAAGGCGTTTACTTACCCAATATATATGTGCTGTGACGACACCCAAGCCACGGCCTAGAACCACTGTTATTCCTAGTGTTCATAAGTGCTTTCGTGGAAGTAAAATGATATAACCCGAACTGTTCTAGTAGGTGGATAGAATACTAGATCGTGGAAATGACCGGTAGTATTGATACAGCGGATCAAGAGATACTGACAAGCAGAGTCAACAAAGTGTCAACAGGAAGTTCACGTGTTTACCAGACTCACTGGGGTATATCGGTTTCGTTGGTTCCAGCTTAGTGGTGATTGGCTGGACAGTTGTATGGTCTGATTGGATGACAGCACTCCATGTTGGGTTGGGCCCGAATACGACACCTCCCTCTTCTTTTGACACGTCTGCCTGTAGTTGCCAACCGTTGGGTATAGATGAAACGATCGGGTGGTCGGCGGTTGCGTACGGGGCGTCTGTGAACCGCATCCAAATCTGACATCAACGCTTGGCTTTCGTTTTCCACTCGATCCGAATTTGCATTTGTCGGTTTCGGCAATGAGAACTCCTCCAGTAATAACTGAAAATCAAACTGGGAATTGTGACGAGGTAAATACTGATTGTTATCAGAGCGGTGTCTGAGCTGATTCATATGCCTGTGCCATGTCTGACCGTTGACCTCTACTAGGTACGTGACTCGACCAATCCGTCTGGTGATTACACCTGGCGTCCATCTGTTTTGCGACGGCCGGAAGTCTCTTGTCCATACCAAGTCACCTGGTTTTAATGTTCTCGCTATTACGTGCTGTTTGGGTTGCGCAGATTCTGTTGTTTCCGGCTTGGCTAATTCTCTCACCTCCGGAACGATTATGTCCCAAATTGACCTGATCTGACGGTTAAACAACATTTCCGACGGTGACCTTCCGTTACAAGAGGGGTGTGGTGTGATTCGATACATCATTAGGAATGTGTGTATGCAATCGTCCCTGGGGCCGTCGCCTCGCCCTTTGATAAGTGCACGCTTGAACGTGTCGACGAATCGCTCAACCTGACCGTTCGATTGCGGGTGAAAGGGTGGTGTGCGTATGTGTGTCACCCCATTAGAACGACAAAATGTTGCGAATTCTTCGCTAGTAAATTGTGGGCCATTATCGCTGACTAATGTCTCCGGCATTCCGAATCGGCTGAATATTTGATGCAACTGTCTAATTGTTGCGACTGCAGTGGTCGTCGGCATTGTTACAACCTCTGGCCATTTACTATGAGCGTCAATCACGATGAGATAAGATTTACCCTCTACTGGGCCGGCGAAATCTACATGTACTCTTGACCACGGCGTGGTCGCTGCTGGCCATGGCACGGGGGCCAATTTGTTTGGTGATTTTTGCGTGGTCGCACAGTTTTCACACCGCGTACACAGGTGTGAGATATCATCATCCATCCCTGGCCAATACACGTAACTTCTAGCTAATGCTTTGGTGCGGGTGATTCCTTGATGGCCTTTGTGAAGTTGGGTGAGAATGGGCCGTTGTAAAGCTGAGGGAACAACCACACGTTCAGCGAAAAGCAAACACGAGTCAACGATTGATAAGCTGTTTTGGCACCGGTGATAGGGGATGAGTTCTGCATCTGATACCCTCGATGGCCAACCTTCTTTCACGTGCTTCATCACCTTACGTAGTACGGCATCCTGCGATGTGTGCTGCTGGATGGATTTTAGCGAGACTGGTAGGGATTTCGCGGTGTCGAGAATTACCCGATTGATCTCCTGATCCACTTTAACACTAGCAATCACTGTCTCGTTGTTGTCTGCTGGATGATCCGCAATTAACCGAGACAACACATCGGCTTGCCCAAAATCTGTGGTCGATTGGTAATGGATGCTAAAATCGTAGGCCAGTAAGGATAGAGCCCATCTCTGTAGACGGCTGGCTGTAGTTGCCGGGATGCCTTTATGTGAACCAAATATGGTCAGCAACGGTTTGTGATCCGTCAGTAACTTGAAACGTCTACCATATAGCATTTTGTGAAATTTATTGACAGCAAATATGATAGCCAGGCCTTCCTTTTCAACCTGGGAATAATTTTTCTCTGCTGATGTTAACGACCGTGCCACGTGGATAACTGCTTTCTCAGAACCGTCTGGGAAAGTGTGGGACAACACAGCTCCGATGCCATAGTTGCTTGCATCGGCAGCTACCACGATTGGAAGTTTGGGATCGTAATGCGTGAGAAGGAGATCGGAAGTCAGCATATCTTTAATCCGATCTACCGCTGCTTGACACTCTGCTGACCAAGTAAACTTGACCTCTTTCATGAGTAATGCGTTTAGAGGTGCTCGCAGTTGATGCATTTCCGGGAGAAAATTAGAATAGTGGCTAACCATGCCAAGAAAAGAGCGTAGCGTACTGACGTCTGTTGGTGCCGGCATGTTAACAATAGCTGAAATATTGGCTGGGTCGGGACGACGTCCATTCTGATCAATAATGAACCCCAGATATTTAAGTTGTGGCAAAAGTAAGCTGCATTTGTCTGGTCGCAAGCGCAATCCGTACTCTTTTATACGATCCAAAACTTGGTCGAGCCTCACTGCTAGCTCTTCTGGACTTGTTCCGACCACTAAGATATCATCTAAGTAAGCTGCAACGCCGTCAATGCCCGTGAGCATGGTATCCATAAGCTGCTGGAAAATAGCTGGTGCTGTTTTAACCCCGAATGGCAATCGGTTAAACTGAAACAATCCACGGTGTGTGTTAATTGTCAACAATTCCTTTGACTCATCGTCAATGGCGATTTGTAGATATGCATCAGCTAGGTCAAGTTTGGCAAACAGTCTACCGCCTGAAAGTTTGGCAAAAATGTCTTCTGGGACTGGTAGTGGATAACTGTGTGTCTGAAGGGCGTCATTGAGACCTGTTGAAAAATCTGCACACACACGAATTGAGCCATTGGCCTTTCGTACCACTACGATTGGAGCAGCCCAGTCCGAGTAATCGACTGGTTGTATGACATCTGCTAGCTGTAGGCGATCCAGCTCTAGCTCTACACTGGTTAATGCAGAATAAGGCACCGGACGTTTAGGACGAAAAACGGGTTTAGCATCTGCTCTCAGCTGCAATTGAGCCTTCATTTTGCTACAAAGACCAAGTCCTTCCTGGAAAACTAGTGCATATCGCTGAAATAACCGTTGTGGAATGGACTGCTGTAGCCCTGCATCGATTATTACGGGAGGAATGCTGATGCCCAGTGTCAGTTTGCAGACTTTATCAAACGGAATACTCCAAAGATTGAAATTATCTAACCAGTCAATGCCGAGAATATTCAATCCTGGTTGGTTAGTGAGGTAGCATATAGACTCAAATTTTTGACCATTATAAGATACCAAGCAACGTAACTCACCAACCAAACCGAGAGTTGTTCCGGATGCACTGAGGGCTGTCTGTTGAGTGGGCATAACTGGAGGACGTCCGATGGATTCCCAAATCGTTTGCGAAATAATCGTGATGTCCGATCCTGTGTCTACCTGGAGAGTCGCGGGATACCCGTTTACACTCACTGTTAGATAGCGTCTTCGCGATGTCGCGTTGACTTGATAGCTAGCAACAATGCTGCGACTAGCCTTCTGCGGTGGTTTCGGAAACCGTTTGTTGGAATTGTCAGCTTTAGTTGAGTTGCGTGGCTTGCAGAAACCATCTTTGTGACCAAAGCGTTGACACTGATTGCACCGATGTCGGCGAAAAGTGCACTGTGAGGCGTAGTGCCATGCGCCACAGTTCCAACATGCTGTTGGTGGCTTTTTGGACTCCTGTTTGTGTGCTCTGACCGGTCTGACATCTGCCATGTTGATCTGCTGCTGTTCCACCATACGGGAATCATGCTTCAAATTGATCAGGCGCTGACATTCCTCAGCCATTTTCTGCAACGTTATGTCTGGGTCTTGCTCCAGTCTGGTGAGAAGACGTGTGCGGATGTCCGCGTCTGACGGAGATTGTAGACCACAAATAAACATGAGACACTTGAACTGTGTCTCGGTCATGGATGCAAGTTTAAAACGCTCACACTCGCGGTTAACGATACCTGCGTAGGTAATGTAGTCGTCCATGGAGTGCTTGACGAGTTTTAAGCAATGATAACGTGTGCTGAAGAGCGAGGAACGTTCGCCAAAAATCTGTGTGAGGCACTGAACCGTGTCATCAAAAGAAAATTCGCGTGGGTGTTTGGGCAAAATATAGTTTACGAAACGATCATGCTCCGTGATCCCCAACTTACGAAGCAGTGTTCGTGATCGCCATGAATCCTCCTTCCCACCGAACTCAACACGAAAAATGTCCTCATAGCGCTTGAACCAGGACTCAAAAGTAACACCCGATGCAACGTCATGCTGGAAAATCTGAATTGTAGAAACAATTGATTCAATGTTGGTATGTTCATCCTGCGGTGCCTTGTCCTTGGAAACCAGGGAGAGGTTACGCGTTAGAGTATCGAGTAAACGGAGCTGAGCGGCCTCGAACTGCGACTGCTGTTGTTGAAGAATTGCACGGAGATCGTCTGCTGAAATTGCCATTTTAATTACCAATTCCGTCGCCAGTTGATATAACCCGAACTGTTCTAGTAGGTGGATAGAATACTAGATCGTGGAAATGACCGGTAGTATTGATACAGCGGATCAAGAGATACTGACAAGCAGAGTCAACAAAGTGTCAACAGGAAGTTCACGTGTTTACCAGACTCACTGGGGTATATCGGTTTCGTTGGTTCCAGCTTAGTGGTGATTGGCTGGACAGTTGTATGGTCTGATTGGATGACAGCACTCCATGTTGGGTTGGGCCCGAATACGACAAAAACACCTCAAATATTCTACACGCTGAGGACGATCTCATGAGTTGGCTTATCCTCAAGGCTGTAAATGAATACCTATAACTGCGAAATGCCTTCGACAGGACTTACAAGTGGTCAGCTATAAACTTGCTCCCGTTTGGAGCAGTCAAAGTTTAGAAATTTAGCAGACGTCATTACAGCGGCTACGAACATCGGTTAGAAATGCATCTTTTGTAGTACGCTTTCTATGAAATTTATGGCATTATATTAGTACGGGGCAAGCTAGGTTGTTCAAGACCAGCAAAAAGGGTAGCGAGAAAATTCATACAACACTCCGGTTACTTAGGGAGGGTAATCAACGGCTCTGACCTTACCATCTTTCACATACGCTCAACGCTTACTTGCGACCACATATGCAATACGTCTTCCAGATCTGCCAGTCTTCGTATAAGCATGGCCTCAAACCTCGGGAACCCACAGCAAATGGCAACTGTAACCTTTGTGGCTTGTTCCCCTTATCTTATCAGCTTATACAGGTGATTTTAAATTGCTGTAGCAGATCCTCAAGTACCCTAGCCACACATACCAACACGTATTGAAACAGCCAAAATATCTGACGAAGAGGCCAACATTTGAATTTGGCTACACAATGCAGCCGGTTGGAATGCCGCCGGGACTTTTTTCATGTGGTGTGCTCCACTTATGGAATACTGGATTTTTATTTTTTCTGAACTTACACCAACCGGATTCGGAACGCAATTTAATGGTGCACCACTGCGCCCGCATTTTATGATTTACTCCAATCTATTGAGCCATGGCAGAATGTAAACCAAACTTTGAGCACATATGAAGCGCACACATTATTTTCTCGGGATATATACTGTTTGGTACTATTCTGTTCTATTCACAGGAGTTGTCAAACGCTTATTATTTTGCCCGTGATAAATCTGTTGCTTCACTGATCCGGAGTTAGGTGTACGACTTAACATGCAATATAAGTAAACACATGACTTTTGGCCAGACAAGTCGTGGGCAACATATATTGAAAGACAAGCTATCCCAGTAGTGGACTCTAATGGTTATATTTGGATCTGTGAAGCTTTAGAATGATACTGAACGCAGTTGGATTAATTGTATTGAGCGTACTTTATGCTGCCCCTGTCCTCTCAGCAACTGTTCAGTTAATGTTTAGAAGTGAAAGTAGATATATAGGTACAAACGTAACATTTTCATTGTGCTTTTTATATGTATATTGGATGCATATTGGATTGAGCGGAAGGTAGATGAGCCTTTGAACTCTGCTTTTTTCTGCCTGAACATTGCAATTCTTTACGAGGTGTGTGCACGCAATACTTCTGAATTGTCGATGAGACGCCCGACGACTTGTGTGTTTTGCCTGTTCTGAATAACACAGAATGAAAAAATGAAGCATAAAAGTACTTCCATGTTGCAATGCTGTTTGCTACATAGCAATGTGTACAAAATAACTTTGCTACCCACTAGCACTCCATACATGTCGACCGATTTCGAGTGAACAAGTGCAGTTTACCGCTGCGACCCATCGTGCTTTTCTACCCGTCATATCAAGCGGCAGATTCAGGCGTAACTAGTTGGGTGAGCTATCAACTGTCCTTTAGGTTCCCAGATATCAAGTGACAAGACGCTTGTAGAAATGTGACTGTCTTAGAACACCAAAACAAAGAGCAAACAATTTCGCGGTCGAACGTTAAATAAAACTCACGAAAATCATTATTGCAAATGCCGGTTTCGGGAAGGTGTTACTTAAGTAAACTACAGAGAGCGACTTAAACACGCCAAAACAAAATGTTTTAAAAAAGAAGGACAAAGCTTGAACTTAAAATTAAGAAGGATAAATTGAAAGGCACGAAGGATTATTAGAATGTAGTGAACTTAGAGTAATGCGATGTCGACCACAGAACCGCGCTATTTAGAATATCTGTAACTCTTGGGTCCGGATGATTACATGAAGTTCACTCAGTTGCACAGAATCTGCCGGTCCGGTGAGGTTCTGTGATCAGATTCTCCACGATTTCACAATCATCGGTTAGCAACCATCTTTAGGGCTCATCCAACAACTTGTGGTGATAAAAACATCATACCTTGCCACAATTTGTCGACAGGGGTTCCAAAAATAGTAATGTGTGTAGTTCAAAAAGCTGTAGTTCAAGAATCGATCAGCAGGGATTTCTAATTGCTGCTACGATTTTTAAATTAACGACAGTTAACTATCATGATAAGAATAGTTTAATTATTAATCTCTCACTGACAGAAAATTTGATCTGACAGTTGTTTCGTCCTAAAAATACAAAGAGTCCAGTTTCATTTGTTTATCCTTGTTAACGGCATGTTGTTTGAGACCTTACGCTTACATATTTCACATGTTTATTTTCAACAATGTTATATTCGCAACGCGTTCGTATTGCCTGGTGCCTAAAAGATACATCGGTTTACTACTATCTCTTCATTGCGAATCATTTGACTTTTTCATAACTTTAGTGTACTGCTTTGTTTAATGCGCGATTATAGAACTAAGGTTTTACAATATAGTTTATTCTGCCCACCACTGTTAGTGTTACCGCCAGACTGCCGGTTAGTCAAGTGAAACAGTCCGCTTCCTGAATCTGAAGTTGTAATAGTTAACAAGGGCTCACTGATGGGTCTCCAAAATGCTCATTTTGTGGCAAGATGTGTGGTCCAAGATTATTACTTTAGCAGTCTTGCCATATGATCTTGAACATGACCATGCTGTGTAGAGTAACATTGACACCCTACAATGTAAACCAGCATAGGTTTGATCAGTCAGCTTGGATCCTTTAGTTGTTTATAAGCGCTCGCTGTGCTAAAAATCTCGATGAGCCTTATCAATCCACGCAGAAATTCTTCGGTGAAGTGGCAGCCACATATACTTTTAGTGACTGGTCGAAACACCGGTGTTTGGTTCTTTTCCAAATTTGCCAATGTTTGCTGAGTGAGAGTGACCATGGTGGAGTATCCGATTTATACCAAAATCCCCGCTACTCATTAGTAATATAATAAGAAAGGTTAACTAAGTTCGGCTAGAAGCACATGCTGATATTCACATAGAACTGGCTAACTGTCTGAAAAAGGTGTACCGGAATATTTAACACTGCTATTTTCTTCTGCTTATGTGAGCGCCGGGTGAGCTGAATGCAAGCGACCGTCATCGTATTTGGTTTCCCATTTGGTTGTTTATTCCTGCAACACGACCGTTGTGCCCGTTGGTACTAATGCGGCCTTGATTTCCTTGCAGATGCTGCTAGCAAAGAGTGTACAAGGTTCTATGTGGTTTTACGTCGGTTGGATTTCCATAAGAAATGATTACATTTCTACTTTGAACAACACTAGCAACCTCAAAGATCAACTGGCTTAAGGGACAGCGGACCAGAGGAATGTATTGGAATCATGTAACATATCCCCATCTGAATGAACTTTACTCAGATGAAAAATATGTTGCAACAGGAAGACATCCGAAACATTTGACCTGAATGCTGGGGCAATTTAGAGAGGCAGCTGCTTGGGCACATTTCTGGCATGCATCTATCTCAGGTGGACGACATTGCCTGCTAGTTAGTGGCGACAGAATGGGCACCGTGGCTTACGTTATGTAACAGTTGACTATCCGCTCTATCCCTTTGCCTCTTGTATTTGCTAATTACAAGAATTCAGACTGGAATTTGTTCAAGAGCGGTGTGACACACTTATGTGTTCCTATCAAAGTAAGAATTAAGGTGGATATCATAATCGTCATGAATAAATGGTAACTGAGAGTGGGAAACACACCTCGGCTAATGTACAGCAATACAAAGAAAAAATACTGAAAATTATAATAAAATATAAAAAGCAAGCAATATGGTTTAAATATCATATTTTCCACTTGTTTTGAGATCATAATTCGAGAAGATCTAAAGAATGGGATGGACAAAATACCCACAACCCAAACGCCATTGGGGTCGGCTCTTCGCCACATCAAAAGTGTGTCCAACCAAATCTATCCATCGTCCTTGGGACTTCAGCCAGACAGTCGAGATGCGTCAACGGGTGCCAAC
Source organism: Dicrocoelium dendriticum (assembly GCA_944474145.2). NCBI lineage: Eukaryota > Metazoa > Platyhelminthes > Trematoda > Plagiorchiida > Dicrocoeliidae > Dicrocoelium > Dicrocoelium dendriticum. The sequence goes on from OX104071.1 coordinate 43,421,115, forward strand.
TGCGAAGAAATGGTTTGCATTTTTCTCGACCAAATCATCGCTTGGCTTACCCTCCCCTTCTTCTATCCACACCACGGGCGCGTAAACAATGCACGACGCAGGAGTCGGTGTACTGGCATGCGCAGCGGGTGGCCCAACCATCGGGGCATGGTTCGTGATATAATGGTCTTGAGCGTTTCGCTCACTCTTCCTGCACCAAATACATGACACCGAACAAGCATTTCTCATGCGATGTTCCCACCAGAGATGGGCTAAGCTGATATATATATATATATATATATATATATATATATATATATATATATTTGCAACAGTCTATGAATAGACATTGCACCATCGGAAACCATGGAACTCAAAACAAGATACAGAAATAGTAAAAGAAAACACAACAACACAACAATGTGCACGGTTTCGTGGACATCACTGCGAAGGCAGTGATGGTCGAACGTAGCTGGCCCTTTTATTTCTGTCTCCCTGGTGGACTAGGTTTCAAAACCGTACGATTGCATAGTAATCTCTGCCGTTCAGGACGAGAGTGATGTCGCGATGGTTCAACAGGTGGCGGAGGTTGGTAAAATCAACTCAAGCGGTTCGAGACTTCGATCCCACGGACGCTAAGACAGCTGCGCACGGACTTGAATTCTTAGACGACTCTTAGCTGATTTCCATTAAAGGTCAGCGCAGGAGTGCGTCCATGTCAATCTGGGGGAAGGACTTTGCATTTCGAGGGAGCAAAGCATAACCCAACACAATCAAGAGCCAGTGCCTATCTGTCCAGTTCTGTCACAGATGATGGTAATGCAGTCAGCAAACTCCAAGTCAAGTAGTCGCCCACCAGGAAGCAAATCCACTCCTTCCTTGTAAGTCGTGTCCCGCGAACGCTGTTTCCATGACTTCAGCAATTGCGAAGTTAAAGAGCAAAAGTGACAGCAGGCAACCTCGTCTCACACCGCTGCAGATATCGAAAAGCGGCGACAGTTTAACATAAAACCTCATTCTGCCCGAACTGTACGTCTACAGCATTCTGATACTACGTATTTCTTAGGTACACATTTCTTGAACAGACGTCCCAAAAGGGCACATCGATCCACAAAATCAAAGCCCGTTTGATGTCAAGGAACACGACTACGGTGGGTCGTCAATAAATATGGTAGTGCTCCAACAATTAACTTAAACTAAAGATGTCTTTGATGCAGCCTCGATTTCCACGAAGTCCTCGCGAATCACGCTTTCATGATTGCCAGTCAGTCTGTAGAGAACGACGGACGCAAGCGATTTGAGGAAATTGAGCTCAGACTGATCACTCTATAACTGCCGCATTCCCAACGGAAGCCTCCCTTGAAAACTGGGACAAAGACGGAGTAGCTCCAGTTTGCTGGGACAGTTTCCTGCACCCATTTTCAATATTAGCACGTGTAAAGTATCTACAATAGCAGGTTCGCCGAATTTGAAGAGTGCTGGGTGAATTCTATCTTCCCCTGCATCCCTATGCAATTGCAACAATCTGATCTCACGTTCAATTTCTGCGCGTGAACGCGGATCCACAGGGACGGCCCAGGGAATAAAGCAATCAATGGCCGGTGGAGAAGCTGACAACTGTGACTGCTTGAACTGCATCTCAAAGTGTTCGTTCCAACCCGCCAAGTATTTTGACAAGCTGTGGATCAGCTGTCCACCTTCTTCACGTATGGTCTTGCTGACACCAGGCCTCCTGCTGCCCGTTTCCCGTATAAAACGCATTAGCCAGCGATGGTTAACAACGGCATCTGCTGTTTCCATTTTCGATGCACGATGACCGTCAAGCATTGAAGTCTCTCTTCAAACTAGCACGCAGTTTTGCCCTGAGATTTCTGCGAGTCGCATTATATTCGCTTCCAACCAGAATGCGTCGGTGAGCATTTAGAAGTTCCCCAGACTGTGTAGAGACCCAATTTCCGGATTGGAAATTTGCTTTGCCACATGAAGACGTCTGTTGATGGTAACCTCTGGCGGATACGCGACCAGTGGCCTTCAACCGTGTTCAGTGGGCGCTTACTCAGCCCGGATTCCAAGGTACTACGATAGGCATTCAGAACCTTCGGCTTCGCCAGCTGGTTGGTGTCTATGCGACTACCGTGAGGTTGCGGACGTCCGCCGAAACGCAGCCAAAGCTCGACAAACACACAAGAGCCTGATCGGAGTCCACGTACGTTCTGTACATCGAAAGACCATTTTGTGCACGGCCTCTCCGGTTATAACTGCTCGCGATATGATCGAGTTGCATGCATGGCTGGACCGAGGATGGTGGGCGCAAAGTCACTTTACTGCGAATGCTGTGTCGAATATTAGTACTAGCGAGAACGGGACGAGCCTCTGCACACAGGTGTAGCAACCGCTTACCTATATAATTCCGGGAACCTACACAATGTTGGCCACCTAGATGAAATCAATCAGGAACATTTTCCGACTTGGATGTTCAGATCACCAGCAAGTACCACAGTATCTGTACTCCGCTGGAGTGGGCAGATAAGAAGGAGAATAAGTAGACGGCAAGACTAGGGCAGTAGCATCCAAACCCCTATCCACTCTGCTCAATGCAGCAGTTGGAGCGTCATTGATTATCCCCTGCGACGGCCGGAGAGATTGTTGGAAGGAAAAGTTATGAAGTTGTATTGCATGGGGAGCATGCTGTCAGGTTAGCCAGGCCTAGTTAGGAGAACGGTTAGGGTAATTAACCAAAGCCTTTGGTTCAAAACCTTACCACAAGGCAGCGGTGTTTTGGCACTGGGCTACAGAGAGGTCGATTTAGGGAATAAGGAGCTACCCTCACTCCAACTAGCAACCTGGAGGGCCAGGAGACTGAGTTTCTCTTGCCTCTAACCACTGACCAATCTGGTATAAGTGGCCTGAAGGTACAAAAAAACACCATCTCGCATAGCTCAATGGATCATTGAGGCACACAAACCATCGCACCAAGTTGTGGTCCAGACTGCTCGTGATGCATTAGGGTGTATATATGCTCAATTGACAGTGACAAGATACCAATTCATACGTCAACTACAAATGCTCTATGAATTGTTATCTTACCTAGTAGAGCTTAGATATCTTCAGTCAATATAGGAGAGCAGGACGACATCGTCTGATAAAACTACGGGTAATTTTGGCCTTACATTTGATATGAAAGATAACTTAGGCTGTTTTCTAACTAGCCCAGTCTGACAGAGACCAGACAACGGAAAAGCAACGAAGAGTCTTTCAACGTCACCAAGTGCAAAATTCTCAGCATACGGCACAAGAGTATGTACAAGTACCGCCTAGGACCACAAATTCTACAGCGAGCTGCTCACGAGTGCGATCTCGGCGTGATAGTTCAAGATGACCTCGGTTGTTTGAGGCAGACTGAAAAGGCAGCTAAGAAAGCAAACCAGTACCTCGGCCTTCTTTACAGAGCTTTCGGGATGTTTGACCCTTCAGTCTTTCCAAAAATGCTTAGTGCGTACGTGAGGCCGCACGCGGAATACGCTATTCAAGCGTGGCAATCCTGGCTCAAGCACCATCTCACCGCGCTTGATACTGCACAACGTAGGGTAATGAAGAGCGTCAGAGGTACGACCAGGCTACCCTACCTACTCAGGCTAAAGACCCTCAAAATACACAGTGGACGTTATCGGCGTCTAAGGGGCCATCTCATAATGGTGTACCTAATCCTGAGAAACCCCAATCACCCATGCCATTCCCTGCTAACACTCAGTCATAACACCTCGCTAAGAGGTCACCAGTTTAAGTTAGTCACGCAGTACAGCCGCCTGTAATGTCGGCGAAACTATTTCTCCCTTCGAGTGTCACAGCCTTAGAAAGCCCTCCCGGATTATGTAACTAATGCACCCACCCTATCCCTTTTCCAAAAACGCCTTTACGATACCCTGTCACATTTACACTACGTGCTAAGGCTCATGACCACCAGATGCTGGCACTAATACACAATAGACTGTGGACAGAACCATAACTCTACTCGAGAATGAGTCACTCCAAACCCCTTGCACGAAATTTGATAAACGCTACTACTATAGAAACTGGATTTCTGTATCCCGTCGACCCGAGACAGCTGCACACGAGTAAGCGTTGTCCTTGCTATTTTTTATTTTTTTCTCGCTTATTACATGATCAATAACCACTCCCCTTATTGCTTTGTGTGCGTACATTCTCATTTCAAACTCCCTTTATACGGCAGTGCAATTAAATCTGTAATCGCCCGAACTGACGACTCCATTATCCCTTGATCTATCTTTTTTCACTCTAAACACCCTACGGGACATGTTAAGCACCTGCTTTTTTACCCGTTATAAATCATTGTTTATTGTTCATTGTCCTTACAAGATTCGGCACTGATACATATTCATAGGGAAGGTAGAGCCTCCACGTTCGGACTATAATTTCACCAGTGGTGAACGGAGTTATCAGGTACCAAACTGTGCGCTGAGGAGTATCACTTCAAATGCTCACACTACCGTACTAAAGTGGGAAGTTGCGATGTGTTAGACATGTGCTGCTTACGCTGTTTCAAATTTTACCTGGAAAGGTGATGCTTCGATTGCTGCATCTGGGATAGTAAAGGGCAGGTAGCATCATGGCAGCTTTAAATATTACCAGTAATTAGTTAACCGGATGCAGTTGGTTCGGCTCTCACTCCACGTCGGCAGCAACGCAATTTGGCCGATTATCGGTACATTGCTTTGGAGATTTGGCCCTACAAATCGCACGGGTATCACGTCATCATCTGTCTTCCAGTCGAATGGAAGGGACTAGTTCGCATAGTGTTGGGTTAGCTGGGTGTAAAGGCTGCCTCTAAAGCTGAGCGGCGGAAGTCTCTTGACCGAGTCAACTGACGCAGGAGAGGCCGTTGATGTGATCCACTTGGATTTGTCGAAGGCACTCGATCGTTAAGTCTTCAGAATCTCCTTTCCAAGCTACATTATTACGGGATCGCTGATCCTGTCTTGAGGTAGTTCGCCAACTTTCTCCTGCAACGAAAATTAGTGGTCAGAGTACGGTTCCTTATCTAACCCCATATCAGTCGAGTCTGGCGTGGGTCAGAGCTCAATTCTATCGCTACGATTGTTTTTGGTATTAATTAATAACCTGCACAAACAATCCCATCGCAATGAGACTGGACTTTACCGTGGTGCGATGGTTTGTGTGCCTCAGCGATCCATTGAGCCACGCTGGGTGGCGCTTTTATGCACATTTAGAGCCACTCATACCATATTGGTCAATGGTAAGAGGCCAGACAAACTCAGCCTCCTGGTCCTCCAGCTTGGGGGCTGGAATAAGGTGGCTCCTTATTCCTTAAAACGGACTCCTTGTAGCCCAACACCAAACCCGCTGCCTTGCGGTCAGGTTTTTGAACCAAAGGCTTTGGTTGAGAACCCTAATTGTTCTCCTGTCTAGGCCTAGGCAACCTGACAGTATCCTGCAACACAATACAATGAATTTTTCTTCAAACAGTCCTTGATGCTCTGGCCACCGTAGAGGATAATCAACGGTGCCCTAACTGCTGCATGTAGCAGGGCGGATAGGGTTTAGATGCTACTGCTCAAGCCTTCCAATCTTCTTATTTCCCCTCTTACGCTTTTTCTCTCTTACCGTCCCGTTCCAGCCTCACATTTATCCCCCTGTTTTAACCCCCTTTCTTTGCTAGGCTTTTACCTTTTAGTTTCAACTCACATGCGAACGCGGAGCGTCATTCCTGTCCTGTAGACAAGTCCATGTCCAACCAAGCGGCCAAGCCCAATTCATCCACTTCCATTTGGAGCCCTCGATCCTCCTTCAGATTGGCATGCCTCAATGTACGCACATTGCTTCAGATCGGTCAACAGGTAGCACTTGCCCGAACATTAGAGACACTCTCGATCGATATCTGCTGCTTATCGTAGACCCGCCTGCAAGACTCGAGCTCTGTGCGGGCCCCTTCAGGTGACACTAGCAGCACTTTCTCATTGCGCCTATCCGGTGACGATGCAGCTACGAGCACCGGCCAAACCGGTGTTGGTATTGCCCTGAGTCCCCGGACTAAAGTTGCTCTGGTTGACTGGATTCCAAGCAGTAGCCGGTTGTGTGCGGTCCGATTGGCTGGCTCGTTCAAAGCTTCGAAGTCGCGTATGACTAACAGGTGTCTATTCGTTATCGCTGCCTATGCACCGACAAACTGTAGCGATGGTTCGGTAAAAGACGACTTCTACCGCCTATTGAACGAGCTCCTTAGCCACAGAAGAAGCACGGACACTGTAGTGCTGGCTGGGGATCTGAACGCTCAAGTTGGAAAATTATCCACTTATGAACTGCACCTGGGCGGCCAACATGGTGTAGTCTACCGTAATGATAACGGTGATCGGTTACTTCATTTGTGTGAAGATGCTCGCTTATTTCTTGCGAGCACTCATTTCCGACGCAACACCCGCCGGAGGGTGAGTTGGCGCCCACCAGCCTCGCACCGGCTATGGACGCAAATCCATCACATTAGGATAAGTTAAAGATGGAGAGGCTGCGTCCAGAACTGTCGGTCGATTTGAAGTACGGATGTGGACACCGACAATGCACTTGTATGTGCTGACCTGCGGATGCGTTCTGGTTGACGCCCAAGATGACTATGTGAGAGCATTGACACCAGCCAACTGGCGAAACCAGCTGTTCTGAATGCTTATCAAATACGCTGTCATGCGAGTTGAGTAAGCGCTCACTGGATGCAGTTGAAGCCCACTGGTCTCATATTCAACAGTCCTTACTGGCAGCAAGCAAATCCTCTTGTGGTAAGTCTACTAGCCAACATGGACATTGGGTCTCTTCGCAGTCTCTGGAATTTCTCCATGCTCACCGGCATATTCCGGCTGGAAGCGAACACAATGAAACTCGCAAAGGGTTACGGGCAAAACTCCGTGCTAGCTCGAAGAGAAACCGCGAATCCTGGTGGTCTCATGGTGCATCTGAGATGGAAATGGCCGCTGCCCTTGGTAACCATCGTAAGTTCTTCCGCTGCTACGGGAAACGGGCAGCAGGAGATCTGGTGTTAGTGAAACTATACGTGACGAGAGTGGATAGCCTATCCACAACTTGTTAAAACGCTTAGAGCGTTGGGCTGAGCACTTTGAAAGGCAATTTAATCGGTCGGAATTGTTAGATTTCTCGCCGGCTACTGATCTTCCCGCTCCCTGGGCTGTCCCTTTGGATCCACCCTCTAGCTCAGAAGTGGAAAGTGAGGTCGCACTGTTGAAGTTAAATAAAGCCGCAGGACCAGATAATTTACATCCAGCCCTAATTAAATTCAGGGGAGCTGCACTTGTGGATGATTTAAACGAGTTACTAGTGAAACTGTGGAAGCAGGAAACTGTCCCAACCGGCTGGATCCGCTCGGTCATAGTCCCAACTTTACAAACGAGGCTCACGATGGGAATACGACAACCATAGAGGAATCAGTCTGATCTCCATCACCTCCAAATTGCTTGCCTTTGTCATCCTTCACAGGCTGACTGCCCCTTGTGAAAGCTATTTTCGTGAAAAGCAAGGCGGGTTTCGTCGAGGTCGTGGCTGCATTGACCACACCTTCACTTTGCGTCAGTTGTTGGAGCACCGTCACACATATTGGCGGCCCAGCGTAGTCGTGTTTCTCGATATCAAAGGTGCATTAGATTCGGTGGATAGACGTGCACTTTGGGACTGTCTACTCAGGAAAGGTGTACCTGAGAAATATGGGAATATTATCCGAGCATTATACGCGCTTAGCTCAAGCCGAGTGAGGGCTTACGGCAAGCTGTCATCGCCCTTTATTATCTCCATCGGCGTGAGACAAGGATGCCCGCTGTCATCTTTCCTCTTCAACTTCGCTGTTGACGAAGTCATGAAAATCGCGCTCACCGGACACGACTTAGAAGGTGTGGAGCTACTCCCAGGAGAACGACTTCTTGACTTGGAGTATGCTGAGGATATTGCCCTAATCTGTGACAGCTCCCAGACGTGCCAAGCGGCACTGGACAGCTTAGCACTGGCTGTCAGCTGCTTTGGGCTTTGCTTTGCACCATCGAAGTGCAAAGCATTCCTCCAAGATTGGCCTGGACCGCCTCCTTCGCTGACCGTTGGTGGGGATCAGATAGAAGTCGTTCAAAAATTCAACTACCTGGGAAGTTGTATCAGCGTCCGTGGGATTGAGGATGAGATCACGAACCGTATAGCAAAAGCTCGGGGCACTTTTGCTAACCTTCGCCACCTATGGTGCCGGCGCGACTTCACTCTCGCCCTAAGGGTAGAGTGTACAATGCAGCGGTACGTTCGACCCTACTTTACGATTGTGAAACCTGGCCCCTTAGATCAGCAGACATAAATAGGCTAGTTACCTTCGACCACCGGTGCCTTCGCAATTTAGCGCACATCTGGTGGGAACACCGCGTGAGCAACGAGCGTGTTCGAGACCTTGTTTCGGCACAGGAAAAGGTAATGAACCGGTCAGCACCGCCATTTCACGCACTAGGCTCCGATGGGGCTCGGCTATGTGTTACGCATGCCAGCCCATCAACATCCGCGACGTGTGTTGTTTGTGCGCCGGGAGGTGGTTGGAAGAAGAGGAGAGGTGGCCAAGCAATGACTTGGTCGAGAGGAATGAAGGCCCTCCCTTCGAAGCTGGCCTCAGTTGAAACGTTTCAGCTCCCGGGTTGGGGTCCGAAAGACGAAGAACACCTCTGGCTAGATACACTTGCTGATATAGCTAGGAGCCGACCTCAGTGGCGTTCGTACTGTGAGTTTCTTTGTCGCACCTCATCCCTCTTAGCCTCCCCTCCAACCACGATCTCATTATTTAACATTTTATAATTTTCCATAGTAAATTATTTTTTTCTTGCTTCATAGTAGCCGGAAGGTAGCTTACCGGAACGATGCCCATCCATTACCGGTAGCTCAGCTGGCTTACACCTGTTGCACTTTATTTCCTTCTTTTCTTTTAGGTATTACGGCACAGTAGCTGAGGTGTTTCCCACTTCTAGCTAACTTGTATAGTATGTATGTGTGAGTGTGCACAGATATCGCTTCAAATTTTGCACTGTATGCTGACGATATCAATATATGACACGAAATTACAGCGGATGCTGATCAGAATTTACTTTAGTGTGGCCTAGATGTGGTATATCATCAGTTAACCCGAAATCTGCTACAATTCAACTTGAGTAAATGTAAGGTACTCACCATAAAACACCGCAGTTTCTATTCCTACAAGTTAGAAAAGCAAGTACTGCAACGATCATATTTCTTGGCATGCTGCTTCAGGATAATTTATTTTGTTCCGGGTAATTTTGAAAAGATATCGACAACTGGTAACCAACAAAGCGGCGTGTTACGGTGGGCGTTCGGACCAATAGACATCACTATTTTCAGACAGATGCCTGATGCGTACGTACGCCTCCACGTTAAATACGCAATTCAAGCCTGGCACCCAGGGCTGAAGCACGACATCAGCGCGCTAAACAAACCTTAACCTCGGGCTTCTAACCACGTCATTGGAATGCGCAATCTGTCGTATGAATTAAGGCTGCAACGGTTGGGAGTATTTGGCGGGCGGTGTCGCCGACCACAAGACGACTTGATCATGGCATACATGATTTTACCCAATCCAAATCATGTATGCCGCTTTTTACTGCAGTAAAGCCATTCTTCGAGGTCACTACTTGAAATTAGCAGAACAGTACAGCCGTCTGGAATATCGTGGAAATCACATTTTCCATTCGCGTGTGTCCACCATGGAACAGTCTCCCCGAGTCGGTTGTTGCTGCACCCACGCTAGCCATATTTAAAAGTCGGTTGGATGACGCACTCTGCCACTTACATTTTGTTAATTGACATTCCTCTCCATCCAACTCCCGAGAAATATCTTCGATTTAAATTTTTTCGTCCACTGAAACTTTGGAAACACTGGGACTGCAGAGATACTATATTAAATGCGATAAATCCATTATTTTGCTACTGGAACTATTAACAGTATATGTTCAATTGACGTTTTTTCATGATCCACCAGATCGCTTAACGGTTCTTGTAAAGCAGTGTTTCGTAACTCGTATAAAGTCATTGTTTTTGGAAACTGTTTCTTCCATAATGCGCCTTCCCAGAAGATAGTGGTCGGTCCGCAACAGCATAGTACAGGCGTACAGACTTGGAGCTGTTTGGGTGGAGCTAATCCCAACACTGATCCTGTTCGTTCAATTACTTAGAGCATATCTGGTGTCACCACCCCATGTCACACACACAGTATTCTCTAATAGTCGAGCTGCCACTTAATTTTATTTATCCGACAACGAGGCATCATTAAGACGTGCTACGTTAGTGCAGAAGGGAACATATGCTAATATCTTAACTTATGAAGTGGCTAGATGTGATTGAAAAAAACCGATTACTTACTGCCCCAAGCAGCATTTACAGTAATGACGGTATTATAAAGCGCCGGAAAATGAGTTCGTACGTTACAGCTTTAATTAACTGAAGGAATTAAGATGCCCTTGCGTTGATAGCATTATTGTAGGAAACGACATGTTAGATATGCCACCCTCATCGTTAATTTCAACTAAACTAAACCGGATCAGTTAAAATGCTCTGCTTGCTTTGTAGTATTTATCGGGATGAGGAATGTAGTCTACAGTGAGATTGTTAGCTTGTGCTGATCTACCGACTGCACTTTCAGTAAGATGTTCGTAGTCCGAATCACTTACCTGATCTGCTAGGCTGACAGAGTCTGCGCCTTTTCTGTCATTGAATTCGATGGTCCAAATGTGCTCAACCCAGTCCCAATGGCCAAAGTAGTCGGTACAGACGGCAACGTGTTGAAGTGAATATGGCCGCTGCGGTCCTGCTTGTCTTGTGCAGGTGGTGGTTGATAAAACTAAGGGCGAGAGGGGAATATTTGATAGATGGAAGAAGTTAGGAGACGTGGTCAACAGAACAAGCGCACTTACATTCCGTTACGATATAGCTGACCCAAAGAGTGGAAGCCGGCTTCATGGGCGTGAAGTCAGAAGCAGTAGTGGAGGCGATCTTATGTCACGATGCATTTCACTTCACCTTAGCAGTTCTAACCCAAATTACGTTGGATGAAACACCCATTATTCCCTCCTCATTAGAAACGAAGAGAAGTATGGGGACAACATGTTTTCAACTCACTGGTTATCGATTTACAAACATTTGTGGATCACTATGCAGCACTGTACAGATAGCAGTGAATTAAAAAGTTGGAATCTTGCCGGCTCCAGAGATGTAGGCGTTTTCAACTACCAGTCATGCGCACAGACATCCGTGGTAACATCTGCGTGTCCATCACAAAAGTTGCTGACCTACTAAGTCCAATAAATGTTACCTGCTCATGTGAACTAGTTGATAGTTGCGTCAATTCCTCGGCATCATTTTGCGCTCTAAAATACTCAGCGTATATAAGCATCGTCAGCAACATCGATCGCGTTAATGCCTAGGTCCTACATTCCGGGTGACACGTCGTCCACAAACAGTTAGCCTTTCATTTGGTCGTTAATCATGCCGTTCGTGTACTCCAAGGCGCGTGGACGGTCATCCGGAAGTATCTGTACTTCATCTAACCACTAGCTTCTCACGGCACTATGCAGGAGGTCATCTATAGTGAAGTTGAATATATGAAGGGTGATGATGAGCGAGGCATTTTCACACCCTAATACTATTGAAAGGAACCAGAGAACGCCAAATGTAGGCGACAAGAACAATCATCTCTGAATATGTTATGGCTCTTCTCATGTGCTTCTGGTCTCAAAGTTCAAAAAACTAGCAGTACCTCTGTTAGATAAGTTAAATGTTACCCTTTACGGCGCCGGCATATTTAACGGGCTATAGACATATGATGAATGCTGCCAAACCAGTGTAATTCCTCATTTAGGAGATGTCAACCTACCCGACTGTAAACCCATTGATACAAGGGTAGAGCAGCATTACAACACATTTCAAACCACTGTACTGCTCTGGTAGCTTGAAGTGGTGGCCTCTCGAATTACTCTTGTGACTGAGCTTTAGCAAAGTGCGGCACGTCTGGGTAGGATTTCTCAAAATCTGGTAAATCAAATTTAGGTCCCCTCGCAACCTCCGATATTGTCCGCTAAAGACCCTGAGCACTTGAAGCCCTCGATTACACAAGAAATTATACAAACCTTTGACAATCTTGCTTGCTCAGCTTTGGGTTATCCCCAAAGCGGTGAGATCTCTCCTCAGCCATGGCTGCCAGACCTGTATTGCATATTCCACATGTGGCCGTATGTGTGAGCCGAGAATTTGTGAAAAAATCGATGGGTTGAATGGTCCAAATGCATGCTTCAGAAGGCCCACGTGTTGAATGCCTCTCCTTGGCGCGGTTTCAGCCTGATTCGAAGGTCCGAGGTCGGCCTGGACCAAAACTCCTGGATTCTTTTCGCCAGAATCCGTTTGCAGCACCTAGTTTCTGATTTTGTAACTGCACATCATCTGCTTCCGTATGTGCACTACGCAGCAGTTGTCTACATTGATTCTAAATAAATTCTGGATTGACCACGCGTATAGCTTATCCAGATGGACTTGCACTGCTGTGATATCATCTGGTGTATTGATCGCCCTCCACACCTTGATTTCATCTGCATGAGGCATGCAGTTCGAGCCTATGAGGCATGTGATATCGTGAATATACGTCAAGGAGAACCGCGGTCCTAGTAGCGATCCACATGATACTCCGTATACAACTTGCATGGGATCTGAAAGCAATTCACGCACTCGTACTTCCAGGAGCCGATTTAGAAGAAAACATCTGCTTAATCCTAGGAGAGAATCACAAATCCAAAGGTCTGGAGTTTGAAGAGTAGAATGATATGGTCGGACCGGTCGAACGTGTTTGAGAAGTCGAGAAAGACTACGTCATTCCTGTGCCAGAGTCAAATGCTTCAGTCCAGCTGGATTGTGCTAGTAGTCGATTTGTAGTGCACGATCAATTTCGTCGGAAGCCATGCTGTTCCGGTGCGTGGCAGTTAACTTTCTCCAAGTAGACCGTTAACACATCAGAAATAAAAGCTTACATGTCGTTTGAAAGAACCGTTAGTAAGATTGTGGGACGATAGATGGCTGGATTGGAAGGACTTGTAAATAAGAGTAAGCATCCCGTGTTTCCACATGTCAGGTATGTACATTTCGTCAAATCAGTGTCAGAAGAATGGAACCAAACGCTCAGTTAAACTCTCTCCTACCGCCCCTACTATCTTCGTGTGTATATTAGAAAAGCCATGAGAACTGTGTTTACGCATACTCAATAGGATTTTTAATACAGCTTCTGTCGTAAAGTGTGCATTTTAATGTGTGCGTTTTAATGTGAAACAACCATTGTCATAGGGTTAGGTGACCAATGATCTCACTGAAATGTTGCAGCATATTGTAGGCGCAGGGTATTCCTCGTTTCCTTCGGTGTATGTGTAGATCCCGTCCGCTGATTGAAGAGGAGGAATTACGCATTGCAGCTTACGTAGACTGTTGACGTGTTGATACAGAAGCTTATTTTTGGAGTCCTGACGCCTTACCATCTTCCGCTGGCATGCCAAAGTATGCTCGCGAACAAGCTGAGTACAATGGTTAAGGTGGAGCGCATTGGCCATCTGTGTCTCGGTGCTCGGAGAGAGTTTGTAGATAGGCAGACTGAGTTTCGCACCGCTGTACCCTTATGTTTCCTGTTTCGCGCAGACGAGACCACATTTCTCGGGCGGAAGGTCTTAGACGCCGATGCTTCGGCAACCAGAGAGTCAAACTGGCTGACGAAATATTCCCATGCACTAGCAGGTGCCTCGTCTACCAGAAAGTTTCAGTTGGCTATCTCACCTACTCGAGCTAATATGTCGTAGCGTATAGGCGTTTTCGCTGTGTCAGCAATTTACACTGGATGTTCGGCATGGCAAATGTATTCGAAGAGTAGGACCACATGATCGCTGCAGCCCAAGGGGACGTCGACGATCACCCTCCCGACCATTAGTTCTTTGTTGGTGACTAGCCGCTCCATTATTGATGGCTTAGCTTTTTCTCGGAACCTGGTTGGTGTTTAGGTGGCGATACAGCGAGAAACTGGAAACAGACTTTTGTAGATCGACCTTAAACTGTTCTCCGGGAAATTCTTAGGATTCCAGAGTGTGTATGTTGAAAGCGCTAATAATGAGAAGGTAAGTTGTGGTAATCACCCGCCTTAGTGCGGATGCCAGATGGAAGTACATCTGGAGTATGGAGGAAGGAAGGCGGTAAATGAACGCCACCAAGTAGGAGTGCTCGCCTTTTAAACGCAGGCGGCACCAAAGGGAAACCTGTACCTTGCTCACTGGATCCTCTATGAGGTCCTATTTGAGGTCGTTACGGGAGTACAGAGCCAACCCTCCGCCTTTGTTGAGTCGGTCTTGACGAACAACTGGTACGTTTGACAGTGTGGTCTCAGGGGGTAACCATGTCTCCGTTATAGTGATGAAGTCGCAGTCATTGGACTCTTGACGCAGCCGCAATTCGGAAAGTTTACTCAGTAAACTTTAAGCGTTAGTGTGTGCAGGAAAGCTTCTCGGATGCCAAAAGTTGTTGACTAGGAGGACATGAATGATGTGGATTTGTGCCGACCGATGAGAGGCCGGCACCTAATCGTTCTTTGGTGACTTTCCAAATTACTATATAAATGTAATCTGTTATTGGTCTCACTTGCACCTAATGTATGTAATCCATCGGTAGCTTTCTCGATAGCTACGTGTTTTAGCGCACAAGTTTCTGAATCGCTGTTGTGGCGATATTGAGTTGCGGGTGGCTGCGGCTGTCTAGCTGCTGTCTTCAGTCGTAGTTCCAAAGGAAGTCTATTGCGTAGTACCCGCCAGCTACGGATTAAGTTCACGGCCATCCGTGGCTGTACCGTTAGCTTCAGTATCCTTGGACTACTGCCTCTGTAATTTGGTGACACGGGCAACCGCCTAATCGACTGAAGTATGACGTCTCCCGCACAGAGAGCTTCACGGACGTAACACCATTCTTCCAGGTCTTGAGCGTGGGCTTCTTCGTTGCTAGATGCCGGTAGCTGGCACGCCATGAACAAAAATAGTGCTTTCAATACGCTCCGTGTGGTGGTCGTTTGAAATATTCCTGCCCCGCTGGCGTTCACTAACTGGAACATCCGGAAATATGTGTATCCCACTGTTTTCAGTCCACAGGCGGTATGCCGACAAGAGCATTGTCTCAACATCATGTGTTGATGAAATACAGTATGCGCTATTGTCGCCTAAATCAAAGCACTTTCTGCATCCAAACGATGTTCAGTTTCGCCGGCTAGGCTGTCTTACTTTTATGTTAACACTTGTACGCATTTTACTATTGGAATCGTCGTGCACTTCGGACAGAGACAAAGTGAAGCCGACGTATTATGTTTCTTTATGTCGGTTCTACAGCCCAACATGTACTTCGAATGACACCGGCCAATGCAATTTTTACAAGCCAATCCTACTTTTACCGCCTTAGCACAAGTTTGATTAGTATAAAATGCTTCGTTTCGGTGTACCAGCGTTGTGGCTGTGATGCTTGAATAAACGCTGCTTGTTTCGCGGTTACATGTCGCGTCGTCGTCGGCTATCGTTTGGTCGTCGATCGTCAGGTCAAGAGCAAATGACTGGTTCATCCTATTTTGTGTTAGATTACTGTCCCACACAGGTTAGATTACTGTCGGTCAAATCCAAGATGGCGGGCACAGACAGTGGTTGAAGCAATCAAGGAGATCTCCAAAATTGGCCAGGAATATACACTAAATTTGCACAGGTCGAAAAATACACCAAAAATGTATTAGTGTAACATTCACTCAGCAAAATCTCCTGTAACCTAGTTATCCCGAAGCAAAAGTGGAATCCATCACGGTAGCCCAAAAATCTGCGGCGTCCGTGGGTACAGCCATAAGTTGGAAGTTAATCCGTGATTGCTTGGGGAGACTTCTACACAAGAAAAGTGCAGTGGGGCATTCGTTTGGCCACAATGTGTTACGGCATGGCACATAGGAAAGCCCATACAAATCTCCGTCATGAGATGACAGTGAAGTATACACTTGCAAGGTGACACTGCGGAAGCCAAGGGTATTCAGTGAAGAGTTGACCTATTAAAATGCTGGTTTGAATTCTCTTGCCAATGTAAAGCATATATTGATAACTACCAATTAGCTGACTTCTGCTTTATGGTAAAAGTTAAGTTACAGATGAATGGATCTTGGGGTGGTCTGGTGATTGACAATGTTTGCAATGAAACCACAGTCTCCTTTTGTGGTGTTGTGCAGGACGCGGGGAATGCGCGATCAAAGTTTGACAATGTCCAAGAGTGACTGATCCTAAGTGTTGAAGCTAACACAACAGGGAAATTTTTGGACAGCAGGCTTCACTGTTTCAAGTCCCTGTCAGTGGTGCTTCCGTGTACGATGAAATCGCAGGTTTGGTGTGTGTGTGTGTGTGTGTGTTTGGATAGGGCAGCTGAATGACTTGCGGTACTTTTTGCAAAATTCAATGCATAAATTGGGATTCGATACACCTGGGTCACTGCACGAAGATAGCACTCCTTCTCCGTTCACTTATGTAGCCTGACACGAACTGCACTCTTCAACTCTGACGCAAACTGAGCAGACGAGCTGATGGCGAACAACATCTCCTTAGCTTTATATCACTATCCGGGGATTGATAGAACTGGTCTCTTAGGGAAGTGTACCGTGCATTGTTGCTTAGAGCATACTAACGCATGGGAACATGTTATGCTGTTGTTTGATCATTGCGGTACCTAGACATGAAACAACTCAACATCATGCCCTATCATCACTGTGAAAGATCTTACAGGAAGCGCCCTTCGTTACCTGAGTAGGAGACCCAATTAGGCAGTTCACATACAAACAAGGATGCATTTAAATCCAAAACAAAGTGGAAAACAACATCATAGCAAGTGCAACTATCTAGTTATTCCGTTGTATCCAGCAGACCGCTCTCGGCGTCCACTTTGTGCTCCACTGCATCACTGCCAACAACCGGCTTACAAATAAGCTCGGTAGTATGCGCACTACACTCGTGACTATTTGATTATTTTACTCTGAAATTCCACTTTCTTGCAAGTTTTTATTGCCGGATTGGCTGACCACAAGGTTACCCGATCAAAGATCCGCTTTTTGCAACATACTACTGTTACTTATGCTGACTCTCGCGTAATCTGGTCACATGTATCTGTGACTGTAGCCCACGGGGGCAGAACGGAGCGGTTCCGCTTGCTTTTCCATGCACGCGTAGCGTTCCGCACTATGGCTGCTTTATTTGGGATGTTTGTAGCGCGTGCGTAAGGTAAAGCATAAAGCTGAAACCGTAGCGATTTAAATCAATTCAAGCAGTTAATTAGATATGCCGAAATGTTCATGATTTACTGATGAAACAGACTAAATGCTTCGCCAACCTATGTGTAGAAGATACTACTTCCCGGTTATCTAAAGGCGTTCACTACAAAGGTAATCCTTGAGAAAACAGGCGACACAACACTCGCAGTTCGTTTGCAATGCACGTGGTCTAAAGTGCTCGCAGTCACCAGGGAGACAAATATTTTCCCGCTAAATTGTTTAGATGGTGTGGAAGTGACCTCAAAGCACAGGTATCCACATGTAAAAGCTACGAAACAAATATTTCTCTTTCGGTTCCTGGACAATATTCGCCATTACCTTTGATCTATGCAAGTACTTATCATACCTGGAAAGAGGTGAGTATCTCTTTTGTGCCACCACAGCGTGTTATCAACGTGAGGTTGATGGGGCTGCAGTGTTGTGTTTGTTCGGATTAAAATCTCATGTACTGGTAACCGATAGCAATTTAAATGACTGTATGAATGATTGTTAAGTGCATGGGCTGCTCCAGTTCACATAACAAATGGACTGTGTATACATATTCCGTCTAGGACGATATGATTAACATGAATGACTCCTCGATGTGGTTACAATCAATGCAAAATGCTCTCGACATCACGGATTATGACGTAGATGAAGTTGACTGATTCAGACCATCCGATGAAGCAGTAAGAACAGCGGCATACCATGAGTACGGAAAGTGCAAATGACGCAGTGAATTGCAGTTTATTTGGGTAGGTTCAAATGATAAGCTGTTTAAGGCCTTTCTACTTACACGCGTCATATTGTCGGTGACGAATCGATCCGGAGGACCAGCGTCGTAGTCTACGTGGCCTGCCTCATTTGATGTGAAACCTGTTGATTCCTGTCTTCCAGTGGTTGTTCTTCCCAAACGCGCTTCCTTACTCGGTGGTGCAACTGGCAGTCCATTGTATTGCCCTCTATACATGCTAACATTGGAAGAGACGAGTACATTCAGTTGTTACACGTAGGTGACTGGGGAATCAATTACAATAGGTTGACCGCCGGCTATTCTAAGACATAGCAGCACTGAATTAGTGACCAGGATCAACGTCATTAATTGACAATCCTTTGTATAATTTAGGAATACGACGCGTGCCTAATCGCAAATTAAACGCTACAGGAATTTTATCCACTAGTTTTCTTCAGAGAATTCACCCCCGAGGAGCTCAAGGCTGAAGCTGGTGCTACCCATATATGTCGAGAATAGAGTGTAGTGGTTATGGTAGGGAATTGCGAACAATGACTCTACAACTCGGGTTATTAGAAACGCGGTCGGATTGCACGTGTTGCCGGCAAATGATTGGAGAGCTGATTGAAATGAGCAATTACTGTTATACGTTTAATCCAGTTAGTTCCTTGCAACAATCTGAAAAGCACGGAAAGAAGACTAAGGCTGGTAGATACATGCATTTCGTATTGTCTCCTCAGTACTTTTAACAATAACGGATATACTTAGATATAGCTAACAGTGGGTGCGATCAGGTAAGCTTGAGGTGCAGTACGAATGCCGAAGTTCACCTCTACGCCCAAGGCAGCTTTAGGCTAATGAATAATTGTTTCTGAACTCACAGGGGTGGTTTCATCCGGCTTATAGCGACAGCCTTAACAAACCGAATGCAGCGGGGGTTAGCGGGGCGTAACACAATTTCTACTTCTTTCCATGCTTTTCGAACTGTCATAAGTATCAATAGTTAATCTATAGTCAGCCTCGTTATTTTTGGTAATACAAAACGGGAACTGGTTTCCAGGCGGATGAGTCAGTCACCAAAAACCAGAAAAAACACGAAACCCTGCAATTAATGTAGTGTGCTGATATATTCGATGGTGGTTTGTTAATCGGTATAAGATTTCCTGAGACTGTATTCGGATGTAGAGTAACGGAAGCAACCGCAACAACATAGCACCAATTGGACTCTGGTGTTGTTATTCTGCTTTACAATTGTGTGGTGGTTACGAATTTCCAACCCATTTTTATGGCCATGTAAGTGCTGCTATATCATGAGAACATTTTGCGACTGTAAATCGATAAATAGGTCACGTGCCGTGATGCAATGATGGCCAGCATCTAATTACACTGTGCAACATCACGTTCATAACAGAAATACAATATGCTGTTTATATTAGTGCCAAGTGAGCTGGTTACGAATATGCAAATCAAATGGAGGGTCACTTTGAAGTATGCGTTGTGTGGATGGATTGCGACGCGCAATCTCAAAGTGGACCGCAGTTTTCAGGCGGGAAACACCCAATTGCTTCCGCTTCAAACCAAATGTTTCTATCACGTCACGGGTTGCTTTTTAATTGCAATTTTGCATTTCGGCTAAGCAGTGAGTTCCATGTCTCTTCGGCTCGCCTGTGATTGCTCCATTAGCTTCTTGTAATCGTTGGAAAGAAGTCATCTTGGCCAGGGTATCCACCTGATACTGAAAGTCGATTGAGGTCCGCGTTTCCTGAATTGATATCTTGAGCATGGCTGAAAGACGCTGCATTGTCAATGACCGAAATCATTTTTGTTACAAAGGTGAAGCGTCAGAAAGTTCATGTCAGGTTTTACTTGCGAACGTAGAAACTTTTTGGACAAAAATGACCTTAGAAGCGGATAAGGAGTGCTTTTATGGGGCACGTTCACATGCATTACGTACACTGGAGCTGGCAAACAGTGGCGGGGCTCAACTTTTCACGCGTGCCCTTTTTGCACTATTGATGGGGCTTGACTTTTCAGGTGTACCCATTTTGCCTTAGTGGCGGGGCTTAACTGGAAAAGATCCCAGTTTACTACAAAGTCGTAGAGCAGTCGCATTTCCGAAGTCTGCCTACCAAACATATTTCGGGATGAACCTGGGATATCAGGATAAGAAGTGCACGCCGCATATTGTGTGTGTGTGTCGCGTAATCTTCATCAAACTCAGTGCCTCAAGTGCAAAGGCAAGATGCCTTTTGCAATCCCCATGGTATGGTGGTAACCGAAGGATCACACGACAGATCGCTACCACTGTCTAACCAGTGTCGTTGGAATCGCCAACCGGAAGAAGGACAAAATTCACTACACCCGGTTTTTCATCAACTATTTGACTTGTTCCACATGCTTGCACACTACCCATTCCAGTGTCTCCAGTGAACATGTCACTGATGATGAGTGGTGATTCCGCATCGTCAACATTCCCCTGATTCTGATATCTCCAAAAACTTTGAAGCTAATATAGTTAACCCACATCTTATTGCACGAGCAGAGTTGAATGAATTGATACGTGACCTGGGCTTGCCTAAACACAAGGCCGTTGATGGCATCTTGATTGCAGCAGTGGCATTTACTTGCTGCAGTCACTAAGGTTACTGCATACAGAAAGCGAAGTCTTAAATTGTCCGGTTTTTATCACATGACAGCAACCTTTTATTACTGTTCCGAGGTGCAAAGACTGATGAAAGAGGTTAGTGTGCGGCAACTCAGTGATGAATAGCGTTTGTTCATTGAGTCGTCCAAGAGTAGTGTTAACGCCATACTGTACAGCAGTGGAAATGTGTACCCAAATGTGCCTCCGTTGCATGCCACCATTGTGAAGGAGACTTACTAAATTATGCCAGGGATACTCGCTGCACGGGGCTAGGATAAGTACTGTTGGAACATCTGTGCTGACTTCAGTCATTGGACTACTAATGAGTATGCGAGGAGTCTTCAGGAAATATTGCTGTTTCATTTGTTTATGTGACAGTAGCGCTACACAACCGAAAAGTGTCCAGAGAGGATGGAGTATGATGCAGGGAAAATGAGTGTAAAGCATACACCTCTTGTGCAACCTGATCGCATCTATCTGCCATCCCTGCATATCAAGTTTGGTATGATTAAAAACTTCGTCAAAACACTCAAGCGAGATGGTTTTGCACTCCAGTACCTAAAACAAGTGTTTTCAAAGATCAATGATGCAAAGCTCAAAGAAGAGATACTTATTGGGCCTGATATTCGCCGGATAATGGCAGAGAGTGCTTTCGAATGCCAGTTGACCTCCTTTGAGTTGGAAGCGTGGCGATCATTCAAGGTACTACGCACATGATTTTTGGCCACGACAAAGGCAGATAACTACAAAGACGTCACAAAAAGGCTCCTTGCAGACTATCGGGCTGTTGATGCTCGAATGTCACTCAAGATGCACTTTTCGCGTAATCAGCTTGACTTTTCCCTGAAAACTTGGGATTTGTTAGCGATGAGTATGGTAAACGCTTACACCAAGACCTTTCAGTCATGAGGCAGCGTTACGGTGGCAAGTACACGCCTTTTACGACGGGTGACTTGTTGGTTTCTGCAGCGTGATGCCGCTAGATCATATGAGTGACGATTTTGGCGAAGTTATCATTTCCCAGTGCCAAGTTGCAGTCAGTAGTTAGCGGCGAGTTTTCCCATGGTGATTTAAGCGTATTTGCCACATAGATGCATTCTGCATATGTTGCGATTCAGTACATTTACATATAATTAGTACGAGGTAGCCTTGACATTAATGAAAATAGTCATTTGCTTATAACGATGTAACCTGACGTGCTAGATAACAACGAAATACATTTCTACAATCAATGGAGTACATTCCATGAGGTAGGGACATTGGTATTTCTGTTATGGAAAATAAATTTTTGTTTCACAGTGTCACGGGACTTACCAATGATATTGACGCGCGGGAAGCTTTAAAATGACGTTGTAGCCACAAACGACACGTTCAGATAGAGGTCCCAACAGTGACATAGGCTACAAACCATTAACTAAAAATACTATCCTCAGGCCAATTACAACCCACAAAAATCTCTTCATCGGGCACTAGAAAACGAACCAATACATTATGACTGCTTGCGCATTATTTAACTTATCCATGAACCTCATCAAATACAGTATGAAGATTTTTATTTGATTGTTCGAGGATCTGCAAAATGGAAATTCCATGCATTTTCATATCAGTCCGTCTCCTAATTTCATAAGGGTAAATTTTGTTCGGAACCGTCAAGTGTGGTGTTTACGGTTTAGAAGGACAGTGAACATTACATTTCATTAATTTCATCATCGTTATCATATATTTCCTTGTGCATATGTAAAATGAGCATTGTTAAGTCAAGGGCATCATCCAGCAACATCGCTCATTGGTATTTGACTACACTGCCTGGCTTTACGATGCACAATCTATAATGACTGACTTTGGATACTTCAACAGATGTTTCACCTAGTCATGAACTTTGTTACAAGTCGTTGACCTAATTCGATCTTGCTCTGTGGCCTACTGTGCTCAGCAAAGAGAACCGTTTATATCACATTCGGTGTTATTTCTTGATGCCACTGTTAGGAAGGAACTTGATGTCATCGATTTGTTTAGTTTGTTTGGACTATATCGACTGAATAATAATAATAATAATAATAATAATAATAACTGCACTAAATACTCTTACTCAGAGGCCTGCCTTTTCAGTTTTGTGAGCGTGTTATCACATACACAATGTTAAACCTCGAGCAATGAAGAATGATTTATCACGGGGAAAATAAGCAGAGGTTTAACAAGTCTGTAGCATGGATGGGGTGCAAACTGCCTTATCAAAGGATATGTGAGTTGTCTAGTTAAGCGTTTGTTATGCAAATGCGTTGCTACATAATGGTAGTGTGTAATAAGAGTTGAATACATGCATAGAAGAGCATTGGGGAGCAGTTATACTTGGAGTATTCTGTGCGAGATGCATAAACAATAACGCTCACTCATGTACCGTCTCCTTAGCCACATGTGACACATAAATCTGGCATGACCAATATATTCCAAAGTAGCACAACCTAGTTAACGAAAATGATGGGAGCTAAGGGCAAAACCCAACTGCTTTTTGAAAATATTCAGTTTAGCGGAAGAGATAACAGAGTTAGGGAGAGAATACTTAGGTTGGCAAATCCGAAGTGAGGAATAATCTCTTCGGTATTCCAGTTACCTCTGAGGTTGATGTTGTGGCTGAGTTTCAGCAAGTGTCGGCATACATGCTCCGGATCATTCAATCGTTTGTACACTAATATGAGAGCACTGAGTAGCCTTCGTTAGCGTATGCTGGAAACTCCCAGCAGCTTCAGCCTTAGCTGGTAAGACAGATTAAGTAGGGCTTTGGCATTCCTTGTTGCGCTGCGTTCGGACGTCTAAAACCTCAAGATTGCGCTTCAACCAAGGTAGCCAAGCTCGGATAGCGTATTAAACGTGAGGACGCAAGCAAGTGTTATGCATCCTTAGGAAGACTGATGGGTCAAAAATCTTGAATTTTCGCCGCAGCATGCCGTGCTTGTTGTTCCTTTTAGCAGCTATCTCAGCCTGTTTTGAACAGTTGTGGTCACTTTGAATGAGCACACTAAGGTCGCGTTCTTGAGAACTAATGAAGAATCCGTCTGCCTCAAGTCAATACGTGTAACCATGCCTATGGTGTGAGTGAACAAGGCGATATTTATCCAAATTGAATGGTAGGATATTCCGTAATAACCAGTTCGAAATCTTGCTGCGATCGGGCTGGAGAACTTCGTGGTCATGCGGTCCTCTGCTCGCTCGCCATATCTTATTATCATCTTCGGAATATAACAAATCGGGAGCAACAGCCTACTGTAGATCGCTTAAGAATACCAAGAATAGGTGAAGTCCTAGCACCGAGCCTTGAGGTAAACATCGCACTCCGCAAAAATAGCGTCGAATAGGAATTCTCCTAATTTCATACCCAATCGATGTCCTCGTAGAAAGTTGCTTATCCAATGCAGGATTCGATCGCCAAAGCAATAGTTCTAAAGTCTGTATAGGAGAATCCGGTGGTCCAAGAGATCAAACAGTTTTGAGTCGTCCTAGTGTATGACGTCGGCTCCTGCTCAACCATCAACTGCTTCAGTTCAGCTATTGAGCGAATTTAACAGGTTCTTAGTACATGAGCAGTTTTGCCGGAAGCCACATTGCTTGAGGCTCTTATGCTGCGGTTTTCCAGATACTGTATCAGCGTAACTGCGAGAAATGATGCTATAAGTTTGGAAAGTGAATGAAGCAGCGTTAACGAACGGTACCTGATAGAGCTAGTACAACTACCTCCCACACGAATAGGAGTGATGATCCCGCTTGTGTTATCGTAGTCCACTCTGTTGATGGTCCTAGTTTGTCTAGAAATTATGCACATTTTGTTTCTTATGTGAATGGATTGCGGCGCGTAAAATCAAATCCAATTCAAAAGTTGATGGATAAAATCCGCTATCCTACCATGTGACAGAGCACGTGTTGGTTGAACGGCGCAATGCCTAGCGCATCATCCAATCGCTGTCAGTGCACGAAGTGATGGAAGTTGGTAAGCTAATTAGGGCCAAGATAGAAGGAGCTCTTGCAGTAAAGCTTTTCGTTTGCATAGCTCCGGTTATGTTATCCTAATCGCGATCGTTTCGGCCGTCCGTAAGATTTGCGATGTAATTTGGAGTACATTCCGAACAGTCATGTCACCGGGCAGTAGCTGGAACAGATACATCCCAGTTGCCATTTGATCAAAAATAGTTGCAGGTCTGTATCGTATGGGTATAGATAAACGAACCGGGAATCCGACCGGCTTTTGTCTAAGCGTTCATCAAGAAACTCCGGACGTAACGCATATCACAGTGGATAAGTCTTTGAAGTATTACATATGGGAGTGGATTGAGACAACATAGGTAATTCACATAGTGTTTTGTCATGTCCTCCGATCTAAGGTCGCAGGAGAATGTCCTCCACTCGGTAAACAACTACGGTGTGGATTCTCTCATAGGCAATAATTGGTGATTCCTCTTCTAGTATTTATGGCATCTGAATGCATCATCCTTCTCCAAACTAGATTCATTGGTTCATAATGCCAAAGTAGTGCCGAAAATTATTCTCAGTAGACTTGAGTCTTCCAACGTGGCAAGCAAAGTTTGCTGAAATGTTAATTTAGTCCAAGTTATGCTTCGCTAACTAATTATATGAAGAATAAATTTTGCTTCGTGAGCATGTGGCATCTTGCACACCAGAGAGTGTACTCATGTATAATTACACCACATCAAAAAATGCTTAAAATTTACCGACTCCATAGTTCCCTAACTCACTACCTGAAGGAAGCCAGTCGTAAATTTCTTAGCCATACAATTTCGCCTTTTGAATACATTTGCCTATATACATAGGTTATCACAGTCGTTACGGTGAGTGTTCAACTTGTTACCAGTGTTTCCCTTGTCAATTTGGAGTACAACGGCTAAGAATACCTGCGCATAAGACATGATCGTCAACCGTCGTTTTGAGGAAGCGAACTCACTTTACCAAAGCAAAGTTGTATGATCCTCCATAATCTGGCAACCACTGCGATTGCACTGATAACTTAAACTGACAAAGACATCATAACAATGATTGTTGTCTCGACTACTAATGCTGGTAATAACAGCACCAGCTTATACTGCAATGGACGTGGTTTTGGTGCTGTCAATTTGTGCTTATCTATGTAAACGAATGAAAAGTTATATGTGTTACTTGCCTTTTCCACTTTGAAGGATGGATCAGATTTTGATATTCAGCCGGATCGGTTTTCATAATTTTGCTCAACGTTTCCTCCGGCAAATTTTTCAGTCTATCCAACCCCTGCACGTTAAGGAAGAATAGAAAATCATTCTACCCGTTACTTAATGAAAAAGGATGTGAGCTGTTTCTTGCTGGTGTTTACCAGCCACACTTGGACATCCATGAAGCAGCAGCAGCCCACTATGTCGGATAAGGTGATTGAATGGTGTAGTCTCCACGAGGTATGTGAGGTTCCCAGAGTTTATTAACTGTTGGTCCCAATGGCGGCTGATCTATCTTGTTACCATTTGCTTGGGCCGACAAGTTGTGCATGTGCTCAGTTGGCTCCTTGCCAGTGTTCAGTCATTCTCACTTTCTCACTACACAATTCATGCCTTCCCAACAAGACAATAGATTGCATCGAAAAAACCGACTGAAAGACGATACGCTGCGTATCAGCGCACAAACTTCAATACATCACGTAAATCCAATTTTTAATCGCCATATGATGGATAGTAACAGGTCCATCGTGCCCCAGAGTAGCCGATTTCAGGATGTCGCCAAGTCGATCCAGAGGATGGCCAGTTTACCTCAAGACAAGTGATATGTCGTGGCTCTCAATCGTTTTTATCTTGTTCCATCTTGAACGCAACCTGACTTCACAACAAGCGTGCCGAAGTATTGTTCGAGCAATTCTTAAGGTTGGTAAACAGACCTAGGTTTACTTATTAATTGAAACTTCAAACGCTGCTTTGTGTAAGACAAAAGAACATGTAAATTCACCATTCACTTCACTAATTCAATCTTAGCATTTCATAAGGGGCCTAACAAATTCCTCTACGTTTTAAAAGCACATACGGAGCTTTTGAGGCATCATTCTGTCAAAATCTCAAAATGTAGAGCTGTTGTGGAATTGTTACCGGAAGACTGATCTCAAGCGGATCTGCGGTGACGTGCCGTAGTCACCTAGATTACAACGTCTTTGCCCTCCTTTCGAGTCCTTGCTCCTAACCATCATCGGGTGCCCTGATGATATCCGCAAGCAACTGATTTACAACCTCACTTAACTACGAACTACTGATGCTCCACAAATATTATTTCATCTCCGTGTTTTTAAGTTTAACATTTTATCCAACGGTTAGTTAGTGGCCAAAAAGGCAAGGCGTTTGTCATCTAACGGGAAAGTCGCCCGTTCGGATAGGTATAAGTGCGGACAAACTGGCAGTATGGTTAGTCTGTACGCGGCTGATGGCGGAGCCGTGGTATTGAAGGGTCGATATGGCGAACGAGCATTTTTCCCCGGCAGCATCTCATCCACCACAATGGTTAGCTGAAGTGTGTGTAAACCATGCTTGTTTCCATGCTAAGCATTTTCTTGGTAAGAATTCTGTTCTGAGTACTGACATTGCTAACAGCTTAGTGGAAGCTATCTCAGAGGCACCACCTTTTTCGTCTGCACGGTGCATTTGACAGCTTGAACTTAATGGATTTGTTGTTTATGTGACTTAATAACTTGCTTCACAGCTTAGAGATTACAATCAAATGTGAGAGCTAAATCAAGAGAGTAACTGTGGTACTGGTGCCACAGAAGACTATGCTCAAAGGTTTCCTATTGTGTGATTGGTTTGTCAGAGGTATCGACGTCCCACAACTCCACTAAAATTAAACGAAACAATTCATTAGTCATTGTTTCGGTGAAATAAGGGTGTATGCAGAATAAACAGGGTAGTAATTAGAATCATATTGCAAACGTTTATTGTAAGGAAGTGACAAACATATTTAATTGGTCCGCGTTCTCCAGGCTCAGTCTACACTCGTTGGTAGCGCATCATAAACTGTTTACTGTCGTTTTACGGTCTTTCCCCAGGTATCTTATCACTCTCTATCTATAAAAGTAAAAGATTTAATGGCATTGCTAATAGCACTGGTTCTCATCCCCAACTTTATGATAAAAACATGACGCTACATTCAGATAAAATCACGGTGCTTTAATTGCTATCGTTTTCCATAACAATTGATTGGTGGATGAACTGTCTTCAGTTTCGCACAGACATCAATATACTGTTCAAACAATTGTTATATGAGGACTCCGTTTCTGATCATAGTTTGAAAAGCTAAGTAGACAACCATTGGCGCACCAATCAGTTTAACGTTTGTATCCCATTCCCGGCGATTTCAAAACTTAAGATACAAAATGCAAGCCTGCAGTCATTAAGGTTTTTATAACCAGTATACCTAATAATGCACATTGTACCAACCATTTTTGGCTAGTAACTACAAGAACTTACACTCTCTGAATCCACATGTGTGTGTTCAGGTGGGCAAACATTCCAGCTGATGACCCCGTTTCCTTTCCCGTCTTTCAACAAGGCAGTACGCAGACGAGCTTCTTTTTCCGTCACCGTTTCATGCACTTGGAAGTCGTCACTGTATTGTGTCCGACCGGTCGGTCGGTTCGTTTGTAATCGAAATTCTCTCGGCATGTGCGGAGATATTGGGCGACCAGTCAACGTGTCAATCATGGGGTGGTTACGGGTACTTCCAGTTTCTTCTTTTAACCCCCATTTTATTGACATGTCCCCACCTGCACATAGCAATTGGAGGCATGTATAAAGTTTACGTGATTAGGTAGAGCTTGGTTAGCCTGTGCATGACTTGCTCATTGATGTACTTATCGTCAGCCCTCACTTGGATCAGGAAAGTAATGCGGCATTATGCCTATGCCTCGCAGCCCCAATTAGCTTACGGTCTTCGTTCCTGAATGGATGAGGAAGTGTTGTGTTTGCTACCTAGCTCCCACTATTGATTCAAGTCAAAGTTTTGAACTGGTGTTCTCTAGTCAACACCCACTGATGATCCGAATTCACCTACTCGCATACCCTGGACATGAACGATAACGTCACATTCCCAACTTACAAACAGTGTGTGTGAGATAATATCGCTTAACAAAGCTTGTGTGCGAAGAGTCGCGTTACGCTGGAAACGTTTCCGTACTGCTTGGAACCACGTCAATGGCGTGGGTGTGAGTTGATAATCGAGATCCTATAGTTGACACAGGTTAATGGCATTGAAATGACAAGTTTCACTGTCTGTCTAGGAAAATTTGGAACCGAACTTTCCTTGGTCTGATGCTTGTTATCAAAGTGATGTACAAGTAGTTGTACACCACCTGCACATTTCAAACAAGGTTCTTCCTACTTACAATTCTACGGACTCCAGAAAGCTTCAAAATCTAGACGGGGTGGGTGGTGCTCACTCGTCACTTGTGAGAAGTAGATTTACACTTTCTATATTACTAACTCTTTTTGTGACTATAAGCTTTCTTGCTCCCTCCTAGCAATGAGTGCGCGTATCATGCACGTAAACACGAAAAGTAATCAGCATTAATCTGCTTTAGTATCTTTTTCAGTTGATTTCTTCAATGGACGGCAATAAATAACGTACTCAAGGTAATCAGAGCACACAGTGTCAGGAATGGTCAACATCGTACTTGGGCTGCTGCTAATGCAATAAAAGTAAGAGGATTCACTGTTGGATGTAAGATTATCGAAAATGGTATGTGGGTATTAGAGGCTTAAGATGTGCTGTCGTACAATCAGAATCCCAGGAACATAGAGTGCGCTAAGAAGAGCGGAGGGTAGAACGGGATGTAGGACTTGTTTTCACCAGACAATTTCGTAGTACCACGGCGTGAAATTCTTACTAACAATACACAATCATCGACGCCTGGCTCCCGTGAGAAAACAAGACAGCGTTTGTGCCTCACCTGGCTCTCGGTAATAACTGTCCAGTATCATAAGCAGCTTCAACCTACCGAGAGTTCAGTTCTATGCAGGGGTTAAAGAAGCAGTCCAGATAAGTCTCCGTGAACATGTCACCGGTGCCGAATGCTGTTAAGGCGGTATAGTGTCAAGTTAAACCAAAGCTGCAACAAAAGAAGTAGCAACACACAAAATTCCACCGTCAGCGATCGAAGTAGCCTCAGGAAATGGTGCAGCCCCTTGCATCAGTTTCATTAAGTGTTTCTCCGTCGGGTAAGTGGTAGGTAAGCAGGTGCACCCCATGAAATAACCAACGCAGCCTACCTACATGCAGTGCTTATATGACAAGCCAAACTGAAGATCGCCAATTAGTATACAGCTATGTGCATAATCCCGCCGCTCACTACGGTTGGTTTATATATAAACATAGCGAGAGAGAAAGAGAGAGAGGGCCAACTACTTACGAGCCCAGTATTCAGCTACTTTCCAAAGGGTACACCCCTCGAATGCTATTCCTCCTTCCGTTACTTCATCATCAGTGTTATCCGACATTCCATTCATAGCAGAAACTGTGCTGAAAAGTTACTCTCCTTGTGTACATACAGCTCTCGTGGCGTGGATAACATTTACCCAATGCACTGCAGGTATCAGCCATACACCTAGCTGGATACTTTCAGCGTTGTCTAGTTGAGATCACAGCTACGTCAAAGTGGAAACGGGGTAGTATAACCCACGTTTACATTGGAAGAACTTGATCTGGTCCTGCCAATACTGCCAGGTAGCGCTTCTCCCTGTACTCGTGAGAGTCGTGGAAATGGTCATCACAAACAGACTGATGCGTTACCTTGGCAAATACGGCATCATTGCGCAAGGGTTTCTTCAACATAGATTATGTATCACGAATCAGGTGATAGCGCTTGAGAACCGGATCAAAACAGTGGACAAGAGCCGATGTTATCTACGTGGACTTTTCAAAGTCCTTTGATCATTTGGATCAACGAATCCTGCTGCACAAACACAGCACTACGGCATAGGGGATCCAGTAAAAGGATGGATCTGTAACTTTCTTCGTGAAAGCCAATTGGAGGTTAGACTTCAAATATCTCTGATGACCCGATTAGAGTGGAGTGGAGTGTACCGCAGAGTTTGGTGATTCGCTTGCACCTGTTCTTGGTTTTCATCAACCATCTTGTGGACGTTATCAAATCAGGTTCATTCTTCGCGGACAATGTTAGGGTATGGTGGGAGGTCAAGGGAATGGACAATCATGAAGACTTACTGCGCGACCTCGGCGAGGGTTGGAATTGGTATGTCAAGAACACATTGACATTCAAGCTGGAGAAGTGTCTCATCGTCCGCATCCACCATCGACACGCCTACATCTACAAGCTTGGGGCGCACGATCTTCAGACAAATTCTCATGAACGTGACTTCGATGTGCTGGTGGAGGACGACCTCGGTTGCTCCAGAGTGCATGTTGATCTCTTGTGGAGGGCATTTATGTATTTAAATTTATTCGTCATCGCAATGATGCTCAATGCTAACGTGTGTCCTCACATCGAGTACGATATCTCGAGTTGGTAACATTGGGAAAAGCATGACCATCACAACGGTAGAGACCTCCGATGTCAAGCAGAGAAAAACGTCAACGGTTCGCGCCACCTTTCGTACCAGGAACGACTGACGGAACTGCGAGTGTCCAGTGGACGATACCGGTGGTTACGTGGTGAACTCATAGTAGTTCACCAAATACTGAACTACTCCGGTCATGTATGCCGCCAACTTGTGAAACTCAGCGCGAACCTTAACCTCAGAGGTAATATGTTGAAACTGACACAGCAATACAGTTGTCCAGATTGAGGAGGAAATTACTACTACTTCCGGGTCCGCCAGCCCTAGAACGCCATTGCAAATTCTATTGGACATGCCCTCCCTCAGTTACTTTCAACAAAACGATTTTATATTGCACCGAGCTGCTTACATTTGGTTACATGAACGGACATTCTGGATAGATAGTAAGGCCAACTAGCTACATTGGAATTATAACCCATAGTGAGGTATGTAAATCTGTGTAGATGGGTCGGAAATTCGATGGTTATTTGTTATTACCTATAATCACAACAACTCGTAAATCCTTTTCGCATGGTACCATCCCACTCCCGAAACGCTATTATTTTTATGTCATTATTATACCCATTCACTGCTGCGCGTTTAATTTGGTCATGTTATGTAGTATTCGAATTTGAAATTGCTTTCTCTACCAACCTACGTAGGTGTTAAGCTTGTGCTTTTTTACCTTTCCTAAGCCAGCCTACCATGTTCACTGCTGCGCACCCAAACCGGAGCTGCTCCAACATCGGCAACGCCACGTAGACAAATGTGTTCAAAGACCTGAAACTGTCTGGATTGCTGGAGTAAGATTGCGAGCCACGATACCATATGACCTGACCGTAGTTTGGCTCCGTAGATAGGACTTACAAAATTAACAGAAATATCTTTCCAAGGCCCAAAATCTCAAATACTTTGTGATTGCTTAAGCGTGTGCGGCAAGTGAACTGCTTGTAGAGTTAATATTACTGTGGATAAAAATAGTTGATTCGATGTATTCAGTTTCACCTCATCCAGATTCCAAGACAGGGAAGATATTATCGTCTTTGTAACGGCGTGCTTTAGTCCGAAAGAGCGAAAAAGATGTAAACAGTGCTCCAACCTATGTAGTTGCATCGCTGCGACCGCCAGACAGCCTGACGATGTCGTATGCATTATCCAGAACAGTTAGTTTTATCGTGCTAGGGAATCAGTACATGTTGCATGAAACTCTACAGAGGAGCACTGTATGACTGAACCCAAGATAGCATGAATAAGTCGGAAAGTAAGGCGGCTCTAGTTATTGCCGAAGACTTAGTTGCATGTGTCGAACATCAAACAGTTAAGTTCATCGAAAGCCCTCGTTCAGTAGAAGGTAATCTATTCTGCCTCACTGAGGCCGAAAGAATTTAGCTAAATATAACATAGGCCGCCCCTACTTTAAATGAAGTATGTAAATGAAAATGGAGGGCATTGACTTCAGAATAAATGCTGGATTAGATTTCCTGAATGTTACCATGGTAAACCAGTCGACACAATTGAACGGAACGGGTTCCATATTGACATGTAGGTCAACAATATTTGGGCCATTCGGAGTCGATGTTTGTCACTTTTTAGACTCCAATGGCATGGGCGAATGCCAATCATCAGCGCGGAAAATCTTAAGGGGTGACGCTATATTAGCAATCATGAATTTACCAAAATTGGTTTGTGAAGGCATTGTGGTCCAACCTGTAGTCCGGTGGTCAAGTGGTCCTGAATTCCGAGTTGCAGTTCACCCGTTACCGGCTCGAGATTCCGCAATCGCCGGTGTCCTAGCAGCATCGCTAAGTCCCACACTACTGGCGGTGATGAGAAGGTGGAGCTACGTTAGTACCACATACTGTCACTGCCGATGCTCCTCTACGATTCCACGCGAACCAGCACATGTAAAGACTTACCACACATGAAATACCATAAGGAAAAGCAATCAAGGAGGTAGAGGCTATGTTGCATTCTCCCAACCAAATGTGGCTGAGAACCACTTGGGTGGACCATCCGATTCTGCTTGGGCAACTGCGTAATATCGTGGTGTGTGAAGAAACTATGGATTTTTCCGTGCTGTGCGGTGTTATTTTATGGCAACTGCATTTCCATTCGAATGCCTTTGATTTAAATGGCTAAGTGTATGTTCGTAAACTACCGCAAATACTATATATATACATATATATATATATATATATATATATATATATATATATATATATATATATATGCGGTTGTTTTTTGGACAACATCAAGTTCTTCGTCGTGCATTCATAATGACACAGTGGATGATAAGAAATCCCAAGTAAGCTTTTCGTTACCTTTTGAAAGAGACATAATCCCATTCTAAGAGGTCACCGGCTATAATTTGTCACAGTTTGGGCTCAAAAATTCAGCTTCTGTAGTTCGTCCAAACTGATTGCCACGTGCCTCTTCTACCATAAGACCGGGGCCCGAGTACAGCTCACTCGCCTATTATCCGAGTAGCCGTGGCGAATTGCCGAGAATGGAACGGGTTCAGCATGTAGCAATCCGCTTCATCCCCAGTGAGTAGTAGAGGGATTTGTTAGGTTTTGTGAAGATTCCTCGCAGCTAGACGCAACCAAGCAGCCTTCACACAGCCAGGAAAGCATTTTACAGCCGATTGGTCCTATTAATACTCATAAGTAGCGCGCACCCGCCGAAGCCTGCCGGATTCGAACCCACGACCTTACTTTTGCGAGACAGCTGCCGCTGAGCCATGGGTAATGGCAGCTGACCCCTTAAGTGATATATATCCGCGATGTAGCGCGGTTCACCTTTCACTATCATGCATGTAATGAAAGTGCAGAAGACAGTGCTAGCCCTCAACGTACGGTCATAGGTTCGAATCCGGGAGGATACGGCAGGTGCGCGCTACTGACGAGTCCAAATAGGAAGAAATGGCCATCTAGCGCTTTCCTGGATGTGTCGTGGCTGCCTGCCTGAGTCTAGCTGCGACGAAACTTCACCAACACCAAAGAAATCTCGCTACTACCCAGTGATCGCCTTAACAACTTATACGTCTTCTTGATCGGTGGAGGCTTGTAAAATATGTCGTTGCTCTGGGAGCCAGCTCTGTACTCTGCACCTTCATAATATGGAATAATGGAACAAGGGTATATTACGGGCAAAATCCGGATGCTTAGCAAGTCCCGTAGGATGGCCAAAAAGGGAACCACAACACGATGAATGGGAAACAAATGGATAAAATGTAAATCATTTTGGTGGACTCACCACAGTGTTAACACAGAGACACGCAGAAAGAGCCAACCACAGTTGGGTAGGTTAATTCTGGTTGTGCAACGTTCGTCACATTTTATCGTCTGCCGAGAAGCACAGGCTATGCCTCGCAGTGTAGGTGGGTTAGGGCAACCTCAAGGCGTATTTTAAATACCGAAGAGAGTAAAAGTCCCGTCGACATTCTAGCCGACTGTAGTGCATGGCTAACTTGAACTGGTGGCCCCAGTTGTGACTCAGTTGTAGTAGGTGCCGGCAGACGTAGTTTGGATTCCTTAGACTCTGGTAGGCCATAATGAGGTCGCCACGTATGTGCCGGTACCTGTCCCTGTATAATTGTCGGGTCCTCAGTCTAAGTTGATGAGGAAGATTGAATAACCCTTTGAGGTGCCTTGTGCCTCTTGGCCATTGAGTCTCGAGCGCTGCGAGGTCTTGTTTGTGCCAGGGCTGCCACACCTGAATTGCGTATTCAACATGAGGCCACACATAGGTGTTAAGCAACTGCGAACAGACAGAAGGATCAAAACGCCCAACTGCCCTCCGCAGCATGCAAAGGCGTTAGTTCCTAATCTTTGACGCCTCAGATTATTCTAAGCAGCCCAGGCCAACCTGAACTAGTACCCAAAGGTCGCGCTGCTGGTTGACTACTTGTAGGACATGATCTCCAAGCTTGTATATGACCTTCAACTGTTGTCGAATGTGAACCAACTTACACTTCCCCGAATTGAACTGGAGCAGATTGTGGAGTGACCACCCATACGCTCCGTCCAGGTCTCGCTGAAGTTCATCACGATCCGACGCGTCGGCGATTATTCGCCACATCTTAACATCGGCAGCGAACAGCAAGTACTCTGAAGCAAGCAAACGTGTATGCTTGTTAATGAACACGATAAACAGACGCGGCCCCAGGACTGCTCCTTGGGTAACTTCACATTCGACATAACTCGGATCGGACAGCACACTTCGAACTCTGACCTGCAGTTGCCGATCCTGCAGGAAATTATTGATCCATCCAAGGGCAAGATCGCCAAATTCATAGCTTCCGAGCCTGAGAAGCAGAATGCGGTGGTCCAGTCGGTCGAACGCTTTGGAGAAGTCGAGGTAAATGACGCCGGTCCCACTGCCTGTATGGGCCGGTTCCGTCCAACTACTGCGTGTAATCAGTAGGTTGATAGTGCATATACCATGCTGGCGGAAACCGTGTTGCTCGGACGATATGATGTTGTAGCATTCTAAATCGTCTACTAAAGCCTCAGCGGTGATTGCCTCCAACACGTTTGAGAGCACAGGAAGAAGAACCACTGGGCAATAGTTGGTAAGTTGTGAGAGATTACCGCATTTGAAAATCGGAGTGATTAAACCATGTTTCCACATGGTAGGTACCATGTGTTTATCCAAGCACGTTTGGAAGAAATGCAATAATGGCCCAGCCAGCGTTGTTTTTGTTAGTTTCAGCTCCCTTGAGAGAACATAATCTATTCCGGGAGAGCTGTAGTTGGGTAGGGAGAGCAGTTTCTTCAACACAGCTGTGGCAATAAAATCGATGTTAGTGAGTGTTGAATTTGAGGCTAGGGAATTGGGTAGGTAACAGGGGTGGACATCTCTTTGGAACGTTAAAGCACACTGCATCGTAAGACGTTGGCTGCCTCTTAAGCACTTGGCCACTCTGACTGGCTTGTTAAGTGGGGGGATACCCAGCTTCAGTTTCCGAATGGTGGCAACATGCTTGTATAGGAGCAGTTTGTTGTTGGCAAATGTACAGGGTCAATGTTTTTGGAGAAACAATTTGTCATCACGGACAAGTATGTTACAATGGTTGCGCTGGGTCACGTAATCGCTCCAGGTTTCGGGACAAGGGCGAGCTCTGTAAGTTTGCCAAGATGCATTACTTATTGACATGGGCTTGCGGATTCTACTTCTGACGAATAACGATGGATTGGTGGTGCGAAAGCTCTTTGTTTCAGAAGCAGTTGTGATTAGATTGCTGAAGCGTCCGACAAACGGAATCTAGACGCTTTCGAGTGAGTCACTTTACTATAACTCCAAAGCGATCGCCTCAACTTGGTTGTTCCAGATGTTGTAATGTGTGATAACATGTGTTAGTTCTGTGTGTTTATCAGGAAAGTAAGCGTAACACAAATAGTTATAAAGTATGGTGACATTATTGCTTAACCATAGTGGGGTGTCTGTAGTTGGCCTGTCGATCATGCGTTCCTCATTTGGAAGGACGAGGTCAAGTACCGATGGCTTGTTATCAGCTCGGTACCTGGTTGGTAAGCTGATGTAATTGTAGAGCGGGATACTTGCGATAAGGTCTTGCAGTTCGGCCTTGTATGCTTCGCTGGGGAATGCCGAGCTTTCCAAATCGTGTACGTTGAAATCGCCGGAAATAATAACGTGGCTGTAAATTGGGAGTAAGCATTTCGTCAGTGATGATATTAGGTGGGAATCCATCTCTGGAGTGGACGACCGGGAGCGATATACGACTGCGACAAAGCAGATGTCGTTGTGTGTGCGACGCAAATGACACCATAGAGAATCGGTGACCCGCGTCTCCGGATCATCCAGTGGATCGCATGTAAGTCGTTACGATCGTATAGGATAGCACCACCTCCCCTGCTGAGACGATCGTATCGAGACAAGTACATACACTTAATCGCGAGCTCGGGTTCCGTAATCTCTGATTGCAACCAAGTCTCAGTTCAGGAGATGAGAACTCAAGCGTTTGTTGCGTGGCGCAACCGAAGCTTGGTGATTTTGCTGAAAAGTCCTTGGGCATTCGTGTAAGTGCAGGAAAGTGTTTCGATTCTATGCAACGATCCGAGGCACTTTTGGCTAAGAGGAGAGGTTGTGCCAAACGTTGTATGGTCGGCCGTTAGCCGTTTTTTGTGGTATTATAGGCGAGTCGTTTGGAGTTCGGTTCGGTGGCATTGTGATTAACCTCTCTGTGAATTCAGTTTGCACAATGTATAGGGAGTGTCCGCAAGATTGCACAGGTAGATCCTCACTTCCTCCAGACTTGCTTCCGGTCTGAATTTCGGATATTATCAGGAATTCGTTTGCCTGTTGTGATGGTGCTTTAAGTCGGACAACAGCTGTGCTCGCCGCTTTGAACCGAAGCTCGGTTGACAGTCCGTTCCGAAGTGAACGCCAGCGTTCGAGTAGCGTAAGTGCCAACTGTCTAGTTTGTAACACAACCTTAATTATC
The DNA here is from genome assembly GCA_944474145.2 of Dicrocoelium dendriticum. Classification (NCBI taxonomy): domain Eukaryota; kingdom Metazoa; phylum Platyhelminthes; class Trematoda; order Plagiorchiida; family Dicrocoeliidae; genus Dicrocoelium; species Dicrocoelium dendriticum. Next base: position 43,458,897 of record OX104071.1, read on the forward strand.
CTTGGGCCGCACCATTTGTAGGTTTCTGATCTTGGCAGCCTCGAGAAAGACGTAGCAACAACGTTATTCAAGAGAAGAGTCTCACGAATATTCCGCCACTGCTCCTGGTTGTGTGCCTTTGCTTCGCATTCATCGTGCTCGTGAGACTGGGGGAAGCCGTGGACAAAAACGGTTCCGGCTGCGGCGTTTAGTCGGAACTCTTCGGAGCTTTGCCTCGCTCGCTCCAGGTAACCTCCGGAAAAGTGCAGACGAGACCGATTTCGTTTTGCAAACGAGCAGTCGAAAGCAACACTGCTTCCAACTCATCAAAATAGTTTAGCACAACCCGAAGAGGTCTGGCTTCGTTATAATGCTTGGAATTCGGGTGGCTGGTGATCCTCGACAAGTTGGAGGGTTTAGTCAGCATACTGAGAACGTTACTTATGGCATTCCATTGGTTTAGTTCATCCACCAGTTTCTCATTCAAAGAATTCGATGTTGTTTCAGGTACGCTGGTACATATAATAGACACGGCATCCAGTTGTTTCTGAGTGCTTTCTCTGGTGTGTGGACCGTAGTTAGAAGACTTAGCGATTTGCTGTACATCCGTGCAGCGTTGCCTTTCACATTAGTTATCGATGTAATATTTGAGTGCACCTTGATGCAACAACGGCGCAACTGCCACAAGTATTTGCATGTTTCCTGAGTTTCGGCGAATTCTGGTGGAAGGAAGTGGATTTAAGGGAAATTGCTGTAAATGGACTGGAAGTGAAGTGTTTGGAAACGCTTGGGCGACTTGGATTATTGGCCGTGTTTACATGAGCAAGTTTATTAGTGTGGCATTCAGCGGTGCTGATTTGGCTTGCAGTGGAGTTCGGTGGAGGGGCCGGTTTCTGACATTCTGCCATGCTTGTTCCTACCGAAGATATTTTGGTGCACAAGATCTTCTCAACTACGCCGGTAAGCCTTTCATACTTCTGGGACAGTGCAACCACGATTTCAACTAGTGGGACAGTATTACACTTCCCACAGCAAAAATGTGTCATGCTTGCTGCTGATCAGCCTGCACTCGCTTAGTGTGATTTTCCCGCATAACGCATGGAAATAGGTTGGGCAATTTCCACAGAAAATTTCAATTTTGCCATGTTATTGCACGTTCCACAGGCACCTTGAGGCACCGCGGTTCGGTTATTTGCACTCATTAGGGTACTTGAACGTGTGCTGGTTAATCCAACCCAAGACTCTGGATTGACGGACCCGGCGTCAAGGGCAGTCCGCCGAAACAGTGGCTGTCTAAATGTCTTACTCCTGTGGCCGCGCGCAGATAGTGGGATTCAGCGGTGCGTACACAAGCACACGAAGGCATAGCGTTACACGAGGACGCACGCAGGGCGTTGGCAAACTAACCTAAGTGCCTCGGACGCGATTTTTAGTAGGTGAATGAAGCAAAATGTCGCATAAGTTTGTTATGCTGCCGCGTGTATGGATGGTTGCAGAGTCGTTTGAGAGTCCTCAGCTTCTTCTACCGAATGAGATCAAAGTTATTCTCTAAAACCTCGGGAGTGATGTGATTTCACAAGCAGAACTCGACGAAGAATGTACCGAAACTGAGAACGGGAGTAACAGTATGATACATGCAAGTTAGATCCAAGAGATGGGCGGTACTGAGTAGCGTTCGTTGAACTGGTTCGAACGAGCACACGCACAAGAGTGTGTGTGGAGAATTGGAGTAACCACAGTGAGTTAAGCGAGATCAGAAATAAAGTGCGGCCGAACGGCAGTCAGATTGCAGTCCTTGTCCATATGCATGTCTATGTGCATGACAGTAGAGAGAGAGCCGCGCTATATCGCAGTTAGGCATCAGTCATGGGGTCTGCGGCGTCACCCTTGACTCATGGGTATAAGTCGTTGGCTCGTAAACGTCGTGGATTCGAATCCGGCGGGATTCGTTGGGTGCGCGCTACTGAAGAGTCCAAATAGGACGAAACTGCCGTTTTGCGCTTTCCTGGATGTGTGGTGGTGGCCTGCTTGAGACTAGCTGCGACGAATCTACACAAAAACACTCATCTCCAATTTACGGTGGTATGTCGCACAAAGACCGATGCATATGACTACGTCTGAACACAATGTCGTATCTTCGGTTTCGAGCGAACCCCATAATAATGCACCGGGCATTGAATCTTGGTCCGTTTCCCACGCTGAGGCCACGACTGCACGTGCACGCATCAAGAAGACTTCCGGTCACCGGTACCAGCATGTGGTACCGGACCTAATGCGGATGGCTAGCCCAGTTTACTTCGAACAGCGAGTGGTGATATATTGGAAGAGTTTTCCCCAAAAAATAATTGAAGCAAAGTATGTATTGGAATTCAAGCAATTCCTAGACTCCTACTTTGAGGATCTCAGGTTGAGGGAGCGCATCGCAGTCGAATAGCATACGGCTCATCTGTTGCTGGGTAACACCTTCTGAGAATCAAAAACGAAGCCCGATCTGGGATCGGAATCTATTTGATCAGAAGGCAACATATTATTTATGGAGCAAACTACGCTGCGCTGAGCGATTACGATTCGGTCTTCTTTGATTAGCTGCTTCTGCCGGAAACAGCACATTCATTGATCGAACCAATTGGTCAAGCAGGCTTATAAGACGATTCTCGCTTACAGTGCGGCCGTTGTTGCTTGACTCGAGAAGAACAGTTGATCAGTGATGGTCTCTTACCCGACCGTCCCGTATGCGTAGGCAAATACCGACACGTAGCATTACGACGCTCACATCGCACTTTAATATTATGCAAATGCACAGGAACCAGTGACGTGACTCAACGCACGCACCCGATCTAAATACGAAAGTGAAACCCAGATATATATCGACCAGCTCTGTATTCTGAGTATTCAGTAGTCAGTAAATACTGAGCCTCTGTATCAATCTGTGAGGCCACCAGCTAAACCCGGTTTGAATGACGTCGGAATTTCTGTTCAGTTCGTGTGAGCCACTATTAAAACAGCCAACTCACGTCGTTCTTTACCCACACAACAGTATTTAAAAAGATGTTTTGATGCTACACTTATACAGTTATATCCCACAATATAGTCCTTTTGGCCGGGGGTCAACGCAACGCTAACAATCAATGGGCTCAGTTACACTTAGTGCGCTTAGTTGCCTACGCGGTGCCACTGTGGAATATCGTTCTGATGTACTCAAACTGGACTTACGTGTCACACTGACTCAAGGGTCTTCATATTTATTTTACTTTTCTCACGGAATACGTCGACTATAGTTGCTCCTCATATGGTTTTGTATGCCTACACACAATACACGTTACACACTGGCGTTATACAACAGCACATGTCAATCGGTAGACTCTTGTACGGATGATTCACATATCTTCTGATTTCGAACGTTTTATCTAATCCATCCGACGAGACTTGTTAAACGCGTGACTTTTGTTAGTAGTTAGTCACGCAATGGCTCAGTGGCAAGGGATCAGTTAAACGCTTCCAGAAAACAGAACGCAGTGTATATGGTGAATTAAGACCTTCACCACGTTCGCGTTGCTTTGCCACACATAACCTAGTACGAACAATACGAATTAACTGGAATGGCCGCGAAAGCCTCAAGCCTTTGTTAAATATTCATTTTCACAAAATGTCTGTGTCCAGCAACCTCTCATGTATATCGAAGTTTTGTCCTCACATTCACCTGCTCAAGTTATTCTGCTTGTGCTCGTCTAGGGCAGGGTGCCCACAGGGATAGAATCGGTTGCGACAGACTTCCGCATATTAGCGTCACGTGTGCTGACAACCGACATTATTCTAATATCGAGTATAGTGCGAACATTTTATTTAGCGAAACCTAAAACATTAAATAAAGCTTAAAGTATAAGCTTTAGTTCATACAAAAAGCACACTTAACGCTTGCATAGGACCACTAGTTGTTGTGTACGATGACCGCTCGTTCTCTATTAACGCACACACGTACGCATTCTACAACATGCAACTGCTTAGGTGAGCGTTCGTCGATTGATCGCTAACAAAGTCCATACATCCATACCCAGACTATACTTACTGTTCTGGAATACCCAGTCGTACGTGCGAGTCCAGCCCATATGTTGTTCTTGCGTTCGTGTGCGTAACTCCTGGTGCTACATGGCACTATTTTCTCAAAGGCTTAGCTTGCTTACCGAGATACAACACTGATTTTGTGGCTGCAAACCGCTACAAAGTGATTTCCTCTTCGATCACCGGAAGCCCTCTGGTGTCATACAAGTGTCAAACCTACCCAGTGCAACTGAGCTCGTTGGGAAACATCATTTATTGAGTTTCAAAACTTGAAACTTCTCCGTCACCTGTTAGGCAATGAATACGCACTGGAGCTACAAACGGTGCACATACTTCCAATAGCACTAGATTTATTAGATCGGTCTTGGTGTACCGACGTATTGTCTTTTGCAGTGTTGTAAGTTCGGCCGTTTGAGACGAAAGGATTCAGAGCCGTTGGGAACATTTTCCCCTACTAATTTATGATTATTCCAGCATTCCAAAGTATGGAGTTAAGAGGATTACGCGGACACAACATCTAAGAAGTTGTACTGCTGATCATCGCATACAGGAAACCCTATTTCCAAAGATTTCAAAAGTCTCCTGCGATAGCACCATAGAGATCTCTTAGGCCAAAAACAGCTTTTTGTAGAGTCGCATCTGTGTAACACGAGAGAAACAGAGTACAGAGCAAAACTTTTGCATCAGCACCAAATTTGCCCGTTTTGTGATATCGGTGTGGAAGTTCATGACGCAACGCAGATTGCCAAACATGTCCGGCCGCACAGAGGATTGTAAAAGCTGTGGCAAGCTGGTATATTTCGCCCAGGTCTGTCGCTTTCATCGGGTAGCTCTAGTTGATCAACAAGAAAATGACAATTATGCTACATCGGTTGCGGAATATATTTTCTGTGTCAAGCAAAGTCAGCAGTCAGACGATCAGCAAACTATTTTGCTGGAGCTTAAGTTCCCTTTCTCCGACCTTCGTTCAGTTACGTTCCATTGGCCCCCCACACCACTGTTTTAGTTGTTACGGAACCATATCCCGTAGCGCCCACAACAATTATTTGATCCAGCCTTTGTGAGAAAAACTTGAATTACATTCCATGGTAATTTACTTTGTGCGCATTCGCGGATACATAGTGACGGAATCTAGTTCACAGTCAGTCGCATCCGACGTTATTGCGCATGTGGCATCTGGGGCTATTCCAGCCTTGCCGAGGCGAAATGACATGGTTACTCCTAACGTAACGCCACTTAGCAATAAAATGCGCATCATGTTAGTTAATTCATCAGCGCTTCAAGGTCCACATCCCAAACCGTTCACTAAGACAATGGGACAGTTTTCCTCTGCCGCTCATCACACATGCCATAAACAGAACGTCAATCCATTTTCTAGATCTCAACCGTGTCTCATACCACAGCCGAAACGTGGTGAAGCGGAAACGAGCATACAGGTGATATCCAACCATCTGGTAAATCTAATTAACTGTTCTAAACGGGCGCACCCCATGGTCAATGTGCTAAGGAAAGATGACATTGCATGCATGTGCAATAATTTAAAAACGTTGCATAGTCATGTAGTCGTCGAAAAATTGCGATACACAAACATTGCGAGCCTTAAACTGCGCAAATATCACGCTACTCTAACTGCTCTCCTCATTCAGAGAGCCAATGGCCACAAATCACTACAGATCACCCGCTGGTATGTTCGTTTACTGCATCAGGATAATCAAAATATATACCGCTCAACGTCCGGGAACCATATCGCAGAGAACTCATCCCTTCTTCCATTGGACGCTCACGACAGGGAAGAACGCGACGAAGAAAAAGTAACGATTTCCGCCTTGCATTCAAGCAGGCATTCCTCTGAAACTAAGCAACTGCTTCAAATGGCCAGTCAAAGCGACATAAATGTACAAATCGTTTCCCAGTACCTCTTCCAAATCTAAACACTCTATACGAAGCTTACTAGGGAACTACGCACATTTTATGTCTTTAGCTGCAAACTTGCTGTCATTGATGGTTACATCATGTGAGGATCGAGATTCGTGGCCCCACAGGGACTAATATCGAAAATTATCCAATGTTGTCATGTGTGACATCTCGGCATGGTGCGAACGAAGCACCGGTTGCAAGAAAACGTTGGTAGCCGAAGATGCTTAAGATGGTAAAGACGTGTCAGCAGGCTGGCAAAAGCTGGAAGCCGATGGCTGCACCCCTCCAGTCTAGCATTCATTCAATGAAATATTGATCAACAGCGACAACTGATATCATGGGACCGTTTCATTCTACACCATGGATGCTGTAACCACTAGTTATGCGTCGTTCTCCTTCGTTACTGCGCTTCTCACTGCTTACACATCTCCATCACACGCCATTCTTACCTTCGTCAATATTTCCTTTGAATCTAACGCTGATGACAGTCTCGTGCATGTCCAGAGAGTCCGACCAGTGGCCCTTCTACGACCTCGATCTCCATTTCGGCTGGCAGCCTTCAACGTTAAAACCCTTACGCAAATCGGACAAGCCCGCCTAGCACGCACTATGGCGTCCCTCGCTGTCTTTCTGAGACTTGATTACAGGATCTCAGCACCATAGTTAATTTGTCTACCGCTGCTGATCTCGGGACCAAATACGCCCTGCATTTGTCCGGTGACACAAAAGCTGCTGCAGCTGGCATGGCTGGTGTTGATACCGGATTGCGTGACAAAGTTGAAGCCTCGATCCTCGATTGGTTCCTGATTGACGGCCAGTTGTGCGGTTCGAGTTAAAGGCTCATGCAGCATCAATAGACATTTTACAGAGAGACGCAATTTGTTTTTAGTTTCTGAATACGCTCCAACCGATTTCAGTTGTGCAGCATTTAAGGACGAATTTTATCGCGGACTCCATGAGCTTTTAAGGGAAGCCAAAAATCCGACGTTGTCGTCCTTGCCGAGGATTTCGATGCAGGAGTCGGTCATCCGCTGCCATCGAACGTCATCTTGATGAACGTCATGCTCTTGATGAGAGTCGCTCAGATAACGGAGATAGACTTTTCAGGTTATGTGAGGAAAGCTGGCATTTTCTCGCGAGCACGGACTTCAGCGTTAAAGGAGACGAGCCGCCACTTGGTGTCCTTCTTCGCCAACACAAGTGTGGTCGCAAATCGGTCACATTGCAATCAGCTTCAGATGGCGGGGTAGTATACAGGATTGCAAATAGATTTGTTTTACCTATCTCGACTCAGATCACGTTCTGTTCTGTGTGGACATCTGTATGCGCTTTGGTGGTTCCTCGAAACCTAAGCACCGTACACTGGATACTAACAGGCTAGCTAACCCCACAGTTTAATTAACCTGTCAATATTCCTCCTCGCAAGCGCTCCAACTACAGATGTGGAACATCACTGGATTTTTTGCAGAAGGTACCGCTTTCTACCGGTAAATCATAGTGTGGAATCTCTAAGCGTCTCTGAGAGGCTAGATGTCTGCTCACTCTTTGGATTTGCTCAAACGCCACCGAGCGATTCCAGCTGATTCAAGCTGCGAGGAAGTTCTCCGCAATCTCAGCCAACAACTCAAGCAAAGCGTACGTAATGATCGCGAAACTTGGTAGTCACAGTAAGCGCCGGAGATGGAGAGAGCACCGCACTGTGGAAATTTTCGCAGTTTTTCCAGATTATTTAGAAACTGGCCACAGAAGACCTGGCGTCAGTGAAGCTATTTGCGAGGTTGATGGATCACGAATTACTAATTCGCACAGGCGCATGGACCGCTGGGCTGAACACTTCCATTCTCAACTCAGTTGGCCTCCTTCTGATTGTTTTACAAGTATGATTACTAACCTGCCTGGTAACGTTTTATTGGAACTACCCAGAGAAGCAGAGGTCAGCATTGAGCTTCGTCACTTGAAGCGATTCAAAGTTGTTGGCTCAGACGGACTTCTTCTGGAGGTGAATGTCCACCAGTTAACAGCTCAGTTCTTAAAGATTTGCTGTGAAGCAAAAGATCCGTCCTCTTGGAAGAAGTTGATTATCGTACCTATATATTAAAAAGGTACTCGTGTCTAATGGAACAACCACAGAGGTATCAGTCTAATAATCGTCGCCTCCAAATTGCTAACACCCAATCTAATTAGCTGGCTAACGCCGATTTGTGAAATGCGCTTCCGTGAGAAACAGGATGGTTTCCGCCCCGGTCGAGGGTGTGTGGAGCACACATTTAAACTCCTGCAACTCCTCGAGTAGCGCTATCTTTATCTCCTTTATGGACAACTCACCTGCGTTTAACTCAGTCGATTAGTTTGCTTTATGGCCCTATCTGTAAATGAATAGGGCACCTGAAAAGGATACCATCATCAAGCGAGTTTTATACAACAATGTCTCTGACATGGTGAGGGTACACGATAAGCACTCTTAACCTTTTGCCGTCACTAATGGTGTGCGACAGCGATACCGCATTTCCCGTTTCTCCCCTACTAATCGATTGAGGATGTCATATTGAGCGCTCTGGAAGGTCTCGAAGGTCCAGGCGAAGGCATTCTTCCAGGCTAGCGCGCAAATGACTTGGATTATGCTGATAATATTGTCGTACTAAGTGACGACCCACAGATAATGCAGGTCGTTCTAAACCGCATGATGATTGCAGCTAAGATGTTTGGCTTGACTTCCGCTAAATCGAAATGCAAGGCCCATGTGATAATTTGAGCGAATTTGTTAGCAGACGCGTATCCAGGCTTGCAATGCTTCATCTGAGTCTCGTGATCGCGAATTCCCCAGATGACTGTGACACTGTATGCATCACAGACATTTACGTCTTCCTCTACACCTAGCGCAGTCATCATACCCTTATACTAATCGGATTAACTACTCATGTTCAGTGAGAAGATTTTTACAGAGTAGTTTCCTACAGAAAGTTATTTGTGTTATCCAAGTTGTTTTAACGCGCTTCGTACTTCTATCCAGACCCGCCGACATGTTGTTTTTAGCAGCTTTCACTGCTCTGACACTGTGGTCGATTAAAGATTCTCTGTGCTATCTGGTGGTCCTAGAATTACATCCCTGGGATCGTTTATAACGAAGCTACGACTCAATCTGTGGTTTCAAGTGTAATCGCCCATCGCCGGCAATTTTCGCTTTCATCCACCCAATATAAGCCACTTATAATGGCCTTGACCTACAGGAACCAGTGTGAATCAATAAGTTAGCCAAATCCCGTGTACGTGCATCCTCGTCGTGCACACACACCTACGGTAACCGATGTCGAGATTGTGACTGGGAAAAAAGAACGCGAGCGTCATTTGCTCTCTACCTCACATGATCAGACAAGAGCAGCTTTCGTTTGCAACGATGGCCCTCAATGGAAGTGATTCCATCTAACCGCAAACATGGTGAGCAGAAGTGTGCACGCTTAGTCAGAAGGGATATTATTTGTAAATGATGCGGCCTTCCGTTTCACCCCCCGATGTGCTGATTTAAGTCAACTAAAATATAAGCGAGAAGTCAACCTGCCTGATGCGCTCTGGTTTTATAAAATATGCAGAGCAATCCCAATAGTCAAGTGCATAATACCACTCGTGAAAGTGCGAGAATCTGACTGAAATAGTCCAGAAGATGGCGAAATCAAAGCTTAGCCATTCGAATCTAACAACACCGAGCTTGTTCTACAGCAAACCTCTCAGAGCTCTGCCTTAAGCTGAAGGCTAAAATCAGTCTTACTAATTGCCCAACGGCATCTGCGCCACCTATTCCGAAACTTACTAACCCTTTAAGTAGGCAAACCATATCCGGCGTGACTGCTATCAACTCATCCCGAGATGCCATATCTCAGGAGTTGGTCTCAGAACCTGCAGTCTAGAGCCGGGAAAGATACGTATCGAACGTCACGATAAATACGCCCAAAGAGACACCCGAGCGATGCAACGCTGATTTTACAACCTTCGTTAGTGAGCGCCAAACAGTCCAAGTTACCAACCACAACACAGAAACCGCGTTCGCTAAACAGAACCACAGTGTGTTATAGGTCGTGTGCAATAACGTTTCTGATTCCAGACCTGGCACAATAAAGGGCAAGCCGGTACATGATTGTCCACAGTGGAATTCCGCATGCCATGCCATTGGGATTCGGGTAGAGCCAAATGCGCTACGACACGTAGCGCGTCACCCAAGTTTAGTGCATTAAGGCGAACCCCGATTTCTTCCAATAAACTTGAACACAACTGAGGAGACAGAGACAGTCCTGCTGTCAGCAGTTCATCTTGGCAATTCACTGGGCGGTATACGCATAATACCCGATATTCCTTGCAAAGGACGGTCAAAGAAAAAAGAAACCATGGCGGCCTTCCTACGAATGCATGCAAAATAACCGTATTGGTTCATCGTGTTCCTGAACTATTGGGCTCTCCTGAGCACGAAGCGCAAAATCATGAGAGAGAGCAGTGGTGTTACTTCCGTGAAGCACTCTCACTGGATGAAGTTATCGCTAAATCACAACCGAGAATGCCTCTTATTTCCCAGTTACTAGGGTTGCGGTCCAAAATTATTGAAAGTGGTACAGTAGGCTGAAAGAATTACCGAAGTTCTATTGCATATGTGGTTGGAGCACCATTCCTGGTTGCCTAAATAGAGTAGTCTAAATATGGCAGGCGCACGGCCACTAATTTGTCAGCCCTTCATTGGAACATGCAACCTCAATAAAAAGTTCGCCTCCACAATCCTACAGAGTAGTAAGCAATATAGCATTCGCGACACCTGACGGGATAGGGAGACACACGAGGGAACATCTCGCTCTGGGGTACTCCATGCAACCATGCAGTCTGAATGTAATTCAAGCACCAAGGACGCACGCAAAAAAAGATCAGCGGCCGACTGACGAACGGTCGGCTTAAAATTGTACACCATTTTGTTGTCCATCTACACACTTCTAACATCAAAAACACTAGCACGTTTGTATACTAACGCCCAAAATCTTCGTACTCAGTTGGCCGAACATAGAGAACGCCAGGCATCACAACCGCGGGATCTCATTATGATTACGGAGACCTTTTAAGCCTTGATGTAGCAGTTTATCATGTCAGCTTACCTGGTATGCTGCTGCTGCTGCTTCAGAATGAAAAAGCTGGAAGAGGTGGTGGCGTAATTCTTTATTACAAGGCCAACCTCGGCTGTGAACTTATTGACTACCCATAGATCCGTGCCACAGATTCGCTTTGGTGCGGGCTAAGGTTGCGGAACATTGACATGTCTTCTAGATGTGATTTACCGTCCACCAAACACTACGTTTGAAATGGACTCCAAACCAAACCGCGTTCTTCAGATTGTTTTGAGAAAGACATACAGACACATTCTCATCGCAGGCGACTTTAATGCGCACGACCTGGAAATAGCGGCGACCGATAGCCTGCAGTTCAAAGCCTGTTTGCAGGAGGTAATTTCCAGCTACCCTCTGTACAACCATGTGACCTCTCCCACCAGATTTCGAACTGCTAACCGTCCGTCTATACTTGATCTTGTGCTCACCAACGAAGAACTCGTGGTAGATGGAATAATTACAAGCATGCCACTGGGTCGCAGTAACCATGTGACTCCACTGTTTAACTATGTATGTTATGTGGATTATCCTGAGTAAGTGGATGATAAAGTTCGTACGGTCACGCACTACAACATGTTATCCGCGCTTGTTAAGGAGGTAGCTAGGACCTCCATAACTAGTTGCACACCAGAAATCGCCTGGAACAATGTCACAAAAATATATTTACCACACTGGTAACGCACACGTCTGAGCAGACCTTCTTCAGTCGCAAAAGAAGGAAACCTAGTTTGAGGAGCAGAACACACAAATGCATGTTCTTGTGAGGCTTAGGATGGAGAGCACACAAAGACGCGAATCCTGAAAACTGGACTGCATACGTGGCACAGCGTAACTTGTTTGTGAAGTTGATCCGCGAGGACAAGATGACGCATCAGCAGGATTTAATGAACAGATTCTGCACGAATCGCGAACTCTTATACAGAAATGTTATTGGCCTTCGTAAGATGCAACGCGGAATTTCAGCACTGATCACGACTGAGGGGTGCACACCATCAGCAACGGAAGCAGCCGATCTCTTAATGTTCCATTACTCACAAAAAATCCAGAGAATAACAGGCCCAACGGTTATCCCTGTTTCTACTGTCCCATCATCAGCTTTATCCAATATTACTTTTACTGCAGAAATTGTGCTAAATAAATTGTTGTCGCTGCCTCTCCACTGCTCTGATGGTGTCGATAACATTCGACCGAATGCTTTGCAGGCAGCAGCTAGTGATCTGGCGGTATCTCTGGCTATACTCTATCAGCACTGTATGGAGGAGAACCATATTCCAACAATATGGAAGCGAGGGGTCATCACTCCTATTCATAAGGGAGGTAGCCGCACTGACGCAAACAATTACCGTCCGGTAACACTACTGGTTTTGCTATCCAAGTTTATGAAGTCTATCATCGTTGATGCATTCATGCAGTACCTAGAAAACCATAAGATGATAGCACCAGAACAACATGGCTTCCGAAAAAAGCGTTCATGTACTACGAACCTGCTATTTACACGCAATAGCTGGACTGAAGCAGTTGATGGTGGAGCAGGCGTCGATCTTATTTACTTGGGTATCACAAAAGCGTTTGATCTCTTAGACCACCGAATTCTCCTTCATAAACGTCAGCTCTATGGCGTTAGTGACCCACTCTTGCGTTGGATAGGTAATCTACTTCAGGAACGTCGGTTGGAAGTGAGAGTACGAGAATCTTTGTCTGACACAAATGAGGTGTAGTACGGCGTACCACAAGGCACGGTGCTCAGGTCCCGGCTACTCTTGATTTTATTAAAGTATCTGGTCAGGTAAATTAATTCCGATTTCCTAATCTCCGCGGATAAAATCAATTTATGGCCAGCGATCAGAGAAGCGGACGACCACGAAGAGCTACAGCGTGACATCAACACGATTTCAAACTTTTCCGTTCTGAATGCACTACTGTACAATTTGGAAAACGTGTATAGGCTTGGGTCACACGTATTGCAAACAACTACCCAAGAACACGACTTTGATGTGCTCATTCAAAGTGACCTTAACTGTTCAAAGCAGTCCGAGACAGCTGTGAAGAGAGCCAACCAGCATGTCGGCTTGTTGCGGAGAGCATTCGGAAGTTTCGAACTATCTATCTTCTCCATGATGCACAAATCTTACGTGTGCCCTTACGTTAATTACGCCATCCAAGCTTGGCAACCTTGGCTGAAGCGCGACTTAAAAGTGCTAGAGAAACCACAACTCACGGCCGCAAAGAGGGTCAACGGTCTATGAAAGCTGTCCTACAATCAAAGGCTGAGGTCCCTGGGAGTTTGCAGTGGCGGCTACTGAAGGCTGCGCTGCGACCTCATATTAGTCTACCAAATATTGAGTGACCATAATCATGTATGCCGTCACTTGTTGAAACTCAGCCAAGACGCCAATCTCAGAGGTAACCCTCTGAAATTGTGTGCACAGTTTAGCCGCCTGGAATGCCGGCGGAATTATTTTTCTCTTCAGTTTTGCCAACCCAGAAATTCTCTCCCCAAACTCCGTCGTTTCCTCCCCCAACTTGCATATTTGCAAAACAACGATTGGATCTTGCCCTTGGCCTTCATCACTTCGTTGGCTAAACTGTGCTACTTTGGAATATATTAATTATCCCTTCAAGCCGGATTAATATTTCACATAAACCTGAGGAGACGGTACAGAAGTGTGTATTCTCGTTTTTACTTCTCACGGAGTACATCAACTATAACTGTCCCCATGTTGCCCCGTCGTTGGTATTCACTTCCCACTTACATTGCTATTATTCAGCGGCGTATCTGCTGGATAAACGCTCGAAGAAACAATAAACATATCTTTTTATATTGTAGTTTTACCCCCACCATTCTGCAGGAGTTGTCAAGCAACTGCTCTCTTATCCGATCATAAATCATTGTTCAAGTGTTATATAAATTATGGCCATCAAAACTACACATAATTATAAATGTTTCACTGTCTGGACAATTCAGGCACTAATTTAGAATCCGTGAGGTGGTATTTAAAAGCGGACACCATTACTTCTATACAACTGCTATGATCCAACGGCTACTAATGCAATCCTGTACTGACACACACAAGCACTGAAATCTCACAAAGGGACACAACACAGCTCATAGACGGAACGAAGACTTCGCTTCCAATTGATAACCCTAGCTTCAACAAGGTAGAAGACAAGGCCTCCGAACGAGATCTGTTATGAAAATAGCTTAGGCTTCCGTCAATGAAACACATGGCTGGCGGCGTCCGGTTTAGTATTTTATTATCATTGCGGCTTCCATAGGAGAGCCACAGGACCTACAGAGGGACTATGGGTAGCTTGCGCTGCATCAGGCACAGCTCTATCCGCACACCCCATTTCCAGCGTAAACCCGAAGGAATAAGAACCGGCGGTAGGTGGATGAGAGACACGTTCCATCAACGGAGCCGGCTAGCTTGCACAGCAGTAGCATTCCTATCTATGTGTGGAATCATGCGTACCAGACGTACACACTGCGGTCGCTGGACCGTAGTTCGCTCCACACTGAATGTAACCACTCTCTTAGCTTGGCACGGCCACCAGTACTGTACATCCATCCCCCAGCAAAAATTAGCCCTCTCCTGGAGCTGTAGTTGTGGTGGTGGGCGTTAGACGGGTAGGCACATTGTTAGTATTCACATCAAGTGCAGCCACACCAAGGATATAAAGCAACTAGCATAGAATTTGAAAGAAAATAACCACGCAAAATTGACATGGGACATGCAGCAGAATAATAGAACTGAGTCAACCAAGTAAAGTGGAATCCTTCTCATCCAGATGGCGGCTTGCGAAGGAAGTTGTTGCTCTGGGGACCAGCCCTGTCCTCTGCACACCCATAAGATGCAAGACAATGGAGGATGAGCCGCGCTATATCGCAGTTAGATATCAGTATGGCGGTCAGCTGCCATCGCCCATGGCTCAGTGACATAAGTCGCTGACTCGCAAGAGTAAGGTCGTGGGTTCGAATCCGGCCGGATTCGGCGGGTGAGCGCAACTGCCGAGTCCTAATACGACGAAACGGCCGTCTAGCGCTTTCCTGGATGTGTGGTGGCTGTCTGCCTGTGTCTAACTGCGACGAATCTACACAAAATGATCTAGTTCAAGTCGGTGTGGCTTAACTGCGGTGAAGAAGCCTGGTGTAAGCAGCAACCTCGGCATGAAGCGCACCTGGTCTTCTAACGGCCTTGTGAGATTGGACAATCTTAGTCCGGGCCAGAGGCGGAAACGGAATTACGCGCGCCATAGTTTAGAGAAAAATGACGCCTACTAATCATTCCACACTTTGGTTGACTCCAGTGTAATTCTTGTGAAACCTGGTGTTTTTCCGTCGATAAGTCGGCTCAGAGGATGCAATACTGATAATGGTGGAGAATCTGTATTAGCTGAAATATTTATGGTTCCTGGGATCTGCATGCGTTTGTATTACCGCAGGACAAATCATCAACCAAGCCTATGTTGATCATCGTAATTCAAAGACAACTTATTCCAAATACTCAACAATCAGAGCGGTAACTTCTCAGATAAGCTTTGCTCCCGCAACCTAGTTTCCGAGTGAAAGCGCTATGGGGAACACGCACGTGCCCACCAGACTCCGGAGATTTGTTCAAGGCGCATTGTATGTGTTTTTCACGCGAAAGATCACATGCAGGCGCGAAGTTCGCCTTGTGACTGCTCACATGTTTGCACCGATATCAATCTTCGTCTACAGTGTGTGATTTGCCTTATGGGGTGACACACGATAAAGTACGAAGGTACAAAAGCCATTTTCCTTTTTCTGTATCACTAAAAGCTTTCACTCTAAAGGTCAGTCTTCTATTCCTTGGCTAATGGTTCAGTCATGATGTTTAGTGTTTGTTTCTTCCGTGCTTGATTACTCTATTGGATAACTATCGTCGTTGTCGTCCTAGACGGGTGCATGTGACGGTAAAGTTGGTGTAGTAACAAGAGAGCAAACCACATTAAGAGCCAGACAGTGTGATTTCCTGGTTCCTAAGTTGTTGAGATGCTACCTGAGTGCTTACTCCTAAGTAGGTGGGTTAGCAGGGTTCTATCGCCCAGAGGTTCTAAGTTGAGCTAAACCAACAAATTGTACTCGCATTTCACACTAAATGTGGGGAACCTTGGAAAGATGGTCATTTGACTTATCCAAATAGAGGCGCCACGAAAAGGCTGATGTGGTTACTCAGCTCATTTGGTTCCAGGCTCCATACAAGGCTAGCACAAGGTGGAAAACGGGCTTATCTTAAGAGTATTGGTTGGATAGTCACACAGCCAGACAACAGCCTATTAAGAAGTCTGGTTTTTAGACAAGGGTTCTTGAGGCAAGAACAGTAATTTTATTCAACAGTTGATTTGCATATTAAAACTTCGTAAATTTGGAGTCACCATCCACTTCCATCCAGCTTCACCGGGTGACTGCAGGTTAGAAGGTGAAAGCATATGCTGTTCGAAAAGTGCGCTACTAACACCAGCTACAGATACCGACGGTAAACTGCCTCTCGAAAATCGACAAATTGTGCGGTTCATTAAGCTGGATGCCATATAAAAACATTTAGTTTTTTCCCCAACACTTTGCAGCCTATTTCTAGAGCGAACTGAAATCATTTTATAACCGATTTAAAGAGGTTATTGGACGTCTTGTGCACAAATATCCCATTATTGCTTCCTGATCTGTTCATTCAAAACCTACAACTATCGTCCCGATGAATTGATATGCTGTTATTCCCTCTCCCTCGTCCGTCCGGATTTTGCTCTCCTGCTTGTAGTGAGCTTGTCTCAAGATGGATATAACCATGCTAAAGTCAATTATCCATGTTCGTCAGCGTCTGCACATACTAACGGGAAATTTGAGGTCTAAGGAGAACTTCTTCAAGGAATTAACTGCGATGAAGATATTGCGTGCATACAAAGTGGCATTGTTCAAATTGCAACAACCTAACCCATTATCATGAATAAACCAACAAAATCTGACGGTACACTAATGCTGCGGTACCAGCGTCTCAACTAATCCTACTTCCGTGGGAGGTAATGCTAAAGAGGGGTCAAAACCTATAGCAAGTAGCATGTTTGATGCAAAACTGTGACATCGCTTTCGCCCATTTTCCCTCTCCATCTTTCATTTTCGTTCGTTTTACTAAGTACTCAACTGGTAACAGTTTGTGCTGTTGGTAACTCATCAACGCTTACGTACATTCGCATGGCTCTCCGCTGATACACATTTCCAAACGTATGCCACGTTCGTTCGCTCCACTAGGCTTCGGCACTGTGTTTATTTGTGCTGCATTCTTACTCGAATCAGCATTCCCTGCACATTTTAACCCATTATTAGATTTAGTATACTACCCATTCGGAACAAGGTGTACTAGAAAATAGGAAAAGTAGGTACACATCTACCTTGTGAAAGCAGCACAAAATATGATTAATAGACCTTGTCACCGGTACACTGTACTCACTGCTTTTTGTGGATTGCGTTGTACTTGGCAGTTTTTGTGACATCAGTCTGCTTCGTTTGCACTTCAGTGGGAAGTGTACAATGACGTCGTGTACTTACCAGCTCGTCGTCATCCGTCTTTGAGCGTGCATCTGCCTTAAGTCCTTTGGATTGAGTCACCTGCGGAACAGGTCCTTCAGAGTTCCAGATGTTGAGTCCTGGATAAATCTAAGTAGGGATAGTTAGGTTTGGTTATCGTACATAAAGCCAGTCGTTACGTTTTTAAAAGCCGAATGGCACTGTGGGTCTGAATGACGATATTTCTCTGTTGAAAAGATATTGATGGTTTGATTCCTGTCGACTGGTGAAAAATCCTTATGTGTGGTTGACAGATAATTGCATTTTAGAAAATCCCTTTTTCTATTTCTGGCAATATTTGAAGAATTACTTGATTTTGGGATTGTCCACGTCGTCAAGTTCACTATTGTACTGAATAACTGGTCTGATGTTGCTTGTGTAACCCGATCCATGTAACTGTATGCTTTTCGGTTTAAACAACTCCCAATGTTTTCCATAAGCAGACTGATATGATGTGCTGTAGTGATGGTATGTATCGAAGTGTGCTTCTATACGATCCATGCGATGACGTTCGAACGTAGTACTATGGTTTGACAAAATCTAGAAGAGAAAGGCTGCATTGTTACTGTATAATTCCTGATGTGGTCAATAACCTAGCTAACGTAAATGTCTAGTGATATATAGCTACTCATGAGCCCAGTCAGTTATCTACTGTCACCAACTTATATATTAAGATTATCAGGAAACAGTAGCCAAAAGATGAGTGAGCTGAACATAGGCATGCGATCTGTTTTTGGATGTATCAGATTCTTTCATGGAAACCTATATAAGAATCGGGGTAGCGCTCTCAACCACACTGCATGTATCGGAGCTTAGTTTTGCAAGATATCAGGCCACATAACAAGCAGACAAAATTTTACACATGTTCGCCAACAGTGGCGAACTGCGACAGAGCTTAGTACCTCAATCCGTTTATTCATTTGGATCTTTACATATGTGAAATTTATGAGATGCGCGATGACCACAGGAGAATACAAAACACTTATGAATATTGTAAATCGCAAAATAGATTGACATGAGCGAAAATATCGGTGCATCGACAACACCAGACTAGAGTGGTATCGGAAGCATCGTTTAATGGCATTTGCAGCAGTTGTCTTCAGCTAATTTCCTTTAATGAACTGCCTCTGTAAATCATATTAATAGATATGCTTAGATCAAGCTGACTAAGAAATTAACGTATTTGGTTTGCCGTTTTATATATACTTTAATGGATAATGCTCATTTTTAAGCGTAACCGTGGCAGTCGCTCTGATTCGACGCTCTTGCTTTCTGCGGTCCATCCCTCAACAATTTATTGCAAATCGTTGAGCTCACATTTATTTGACACGGATTTCTATACAAGGTGCATAATTATCTCCAGGCTTATTCTTATCGTTTCAATGTCTGATTTACAACTGCGTTAGCGGCGGATTCTGTTACTGCAAGGCAACAGTGCAGTACTCCAGTTTCGAGAAACTTTGCAATTTTCCACTCGTTCTAAAGAGCTTTCTTGAAGCTATCAAGTCAACCAAAAATCGTTCTTCTCCAATACGTTTGCGGTAGTTGCCTCACATACCTTAGAACTTTGCTTCCTGCCCAGCATTCCTTTAAATATATACATAAATAGTATATTAATTGAGGTTCTTCGCATCCAGCTTCCAAATCAAATAGTATGATTCCGACAATGCGAGGCTTGCCTGGACGGGCATGATCGTATTAATGCTAACACGTATGATCGGCAACGATATAATAATGTTGCAGGTTTAGCAGTAGCATGCTGAATCTATGCAGTCTATGTGTATGTAAGTATGCAAGAATGTTTGTATCTGTGTTGCTTGAAATTTTAAACTTGAAGCCGCAGTTGTGGTTGTGTTCATTGGGGCCGTTTGTTTGAGAAGTGTCGTCTGTTAAGCGAGTAACGTCATGTGAATACACAAAAATTGATCGATCACCCAGTCAATCGCCACTACTTGTGATTTTGTCAACCAGTGGCGCCGGCCTAACCCATCCCACCGACCAGCGCAGCCACATCGCCCGCTCCACGAGCGTTTCCAATCACCGCTCATCTGACAGTGGTGTGCAACCGACCAGACTCACGACAAGGCCCGACACATTCAATCCGCCAGTCGTAAGCCATATCATCTAGTGTGCGTGCTTTGATGCGTTTGTGTCAGGTGCCCGCCTAGCCCACAGAACATTCGTCAAGCGTGAGCGCCATTACTACAGCAACGGCTCGGAAACACCGCGCTGTAAACGACAACATTGTGGAGAGCATTCAAAACATGCTGCAACATCGCATATACCCTTTAGAGAGTTGCTATAAAAGGGGTAACCTGTTCTAGCTGTATTAGACCGAACCATCCCCAATGTACAGGAAAATCCGATTAAGAAGCAAGGCAGATAAACAAAGCTGCGTACACAGTGTGGTGTTGTCCATGTCAAGTTATTCCAGTTGTCAACTGTTTATCTGTGCCTCTGAAGAAGTAGGATACGTTGACTGAGATAATCGTGCATACAGTGTATGCTAAGACCGCTCCATTGGAGGTAAATGTAACCACGCTAACACCTTAATCAACCAACGCAAGCCCCGCCTCTAGGCCGAAGAAGAGAGCCAGATGCTCTAACCCGCACTGCGCCGACTGTCTTGGACTGTTGCAATTCCGAGATAATTCCCGAAGACGACATCAGAAACAGAAAGTAGAGAAAAAGCTGGTTTCCATGGCTTCTTCATCAGGCTAATACAATCACAATAAAGCAAGGTAGAATGGACGCAATGGGCTTAAATTGGATCCCTGAAGCAGAGTAACTACTCGATAAGTTTACGTACTTGTTCTGGTTGTGGCGAGGTCAGATGAAATGGTCTGACTGTCAATGTTAGTCGCGTTAGTCTGAGGCCAAAGCAGGGTTAAAGTATGGAAGAGTTTTGTCTGTGCACATAAGTCCGGGTTATACAACCAAATTGTGATCATTCAGCATCCTGTGAAATTTCTTCATGGCAAAACTTCGGCCAATGCCTCCTTCTTGATTTGAGTGTAGTTTCATTCGGCTTTCGTCAGCATCCTGGCTGCATGTGCGATCGCTTCCTGAGATTCATCTGGGAACGTTTGGGAAACTACGGCACCGATCCCTAGATTCGAGGCCCCTGTGGCGAGGACAATTTCTCGGGACGGGTCAGAGTAAGTCAAAAGTAGGTCTGAAGCCAGCAGTGACTTGACCGGCTCGGGCGCAGTCTGGCTTTCTGGCGTCCAATTCCAGATTTGTCACTTGCTCAGCAACTTGTTCAGCGGGGCACGCAGGCGATGCCGTTCGGGCAGAAAAACGCTGTAATTATTAATTAGGTCACAGAATGAAAGCAGCGATTGCAAATCCGCAGACAGGGGCATCATATGAATAGCTCAGACACTTTCTGGATCAGAGCGACGACCGTCGTTTGCGCAAATGAAGCCGAGGAACTTAATGTTTAATGTGACATATGTACACTTGTCTTCACGGATACGGAAAACCATAGGACTGCATGCGTTCAAGTACTTCAGCGAGCCACTCAAATAGTTCTTCTGCCGTCCGACCCATTAAAATGATATCGTCCAGGTACGCCGCGTCTCCAGAAACTCCCGCGAACATGGTGTCCAGCAACTGCTGGAAGATGGCCGGTGCTGTTTTCACTCCAAGCTTGGTGAACAACTTCCCACCATTCAGCTTAGTAAAGATATCCTCTGGTATCGGAAGAGGGTACTGATGGTCTTCCAGTGCGGCATTCAGGCCAGTCGAATAATCAGCGCAGACATGCACTTTACCGTTCGGCTTTCTCAAAGCAACGAGCGGCGCAGCCCATGAAGAGTAATTCACTGGTGTGATGACACCGGCTCGCTCCAGTCGGTCCAGTACCTGATCAACTGCTACCACGGCTGCATACGGTACCGGTCATTTTACTGTGAAGACTGGCTTGGTTCCTTCGCGAAGGCACAACTTTGCGTTGAACTTAGTGAAGTGGCCGAGACCATCTTCAAACAAGGAGGCAAACTACGGCATTCGCTTTTTCGTCATGTCTTCTATCGACAATGACGCATGGACTGGATAGGTTTGGATCCGATGGCAAATCCGATAGATTGGAACATAAAACAGTTATAACTTTTCCATCCAGTCAAACCCAAGGAGGTTCAAGTTTCGTCGGTCACAAAACCATAGACTGTACTACAACGTGCGCATCAGCCACCATTACTGCTTCTCACATTCACGCGACTTCATCACACGCCAATTGTTTGTTTGCTAACAGTTCTCACTTTCCGTTACCCGATTCAGGTGTTCAACCATCTGGATGCGATTCCGGTTGTGCCGCGGACTAAGGAGTTTAACTTATGGCTCTCCTTCGTCCCCGATCCTCGTTCCGTCTAATGTACTTCAACGTTCAGACACGCATGTAGATTGGACAGCAAGCCGGTCTAGCGCGCACCCTAGATTCCCTCGACATTGATGTCTGCTGCCTTTCAGAAACTCGGTTGCAAGATCCCAGCACTGCGCTTACATTGACATTCCCCAGCGACCACGAAGCCAGATTTCACCTGCGTCTTTCTGGAGATCCAGAAGCAGTCTCAGCGGGCTTGTCTGGTGTAGGTATAGCACAAAGTGGCAAGGCCGAGGCGGCACTACTGGACACTGGTTTCCGATTAACAGCCGACTATGTGCAGTTCGACTTCGGGGTTAATGTAGAATCATGGTAGAAATTCATGGTTTTCTGTTGGCTCTGTGTATAGTAGCTAGACTGCTGAGATTACTACGACTACTGACCGTCCTTTCCTAGGAATTTCTGGTAGTATGCGTACCCCGATCGATGAGCTGCGAAGGCGAACTGCTGAGAGTAGGACTATCCGTCCTTTTAGTGGAATTCAAGGTTAATCGTAGTAATCGGGGT
Source organism: Dicrocoelium dendriticum (assembly GCA_944474145.2). Taxonomy (NCBI): domain Eukaryota; kingdom Metazoa; phylum Platyhelminthes; class Trematoda; order Plagiorchiida; family Dicrocoeliidae; genus Dicrocoelium; species Dicrocoelium dendriticum. The sequence continues at coordinate 43,481,458 of OX104071.1, forward strand.
TCGCCGTAGTGTACTGCATTTGGGTGGCGCGCTACACGCCGTAGCCCAGTTGGGTCAACCAAAATACCAATTGCATCGCAGATGAAATGCCAGTGGTTGGTATCAACTAATAGCTTACACATTAGTTTTCCCGAACTGGACTCAGAAACATTAGTGCACACCACCGTTAACGCACTCCAGTTCTGTTTAGCAACGGTTGGTTTGAGTGATGTGCCTGGTAACTTGGATGGTTTGGCTGGCACTGAAGATGGTTGCGAAAACAGCGGCGCATCGCTCGTGCTTGGTCCAGAGAATGGACGTACGGGTGTCTCTTTAGGCGTATTCATCGGAGATCAATGCGCGTGTTACTCGGCTCTGGGATGTCGGTGTCGGTGTTGTGAGAATCTCATAAAACGTGGCGTCTAGGGATGAGTTAATAGCAGTAACGCTGGATGTGTCTTGCTTACTTACTTGCTTTAGCGGCGTCCATATCCGGACTTGCCTGTCACTGTGACCCCCATGGGGACAGTCACTGGACGCCTGCGCCTACAGAGAGCCACGGGTGGCTTGCGCTGCACCACCCAAAGTTCCACCCATACACCCATATCCGGTGCAAACCCAAAGGAATAAGACCAGGAAGCATGTGAATTGGAGCCACCTATCATCAACGGAGCCGGCCAAACCCCTTTCAACAAGAAGAATAGAAGCATTCCGGCCTAATTGGGAAACCATGCACACCAGTGGTACACATGACGGTGGCTGGACCGTAGCCCGTTCCACCATGATGGAACCACACTTTGAGCCTAGCATCGTCACCAGGATGGTGCACACCTACCCCACCAATAACGATCAACTGTCTCCTGGAGCCAGTATGGACGAGATAGTGGGTGATAGACAGGTAGACACCTTGTCAACATTCACATAAGGCGCAGCCACACAGAGGAGCTCAAGCAACATCTACTTCTGAAGTGCAAGCTTACTCATCACGCAGGCAGACGTACCACATACGCCGCCTTATTTGCCTGGATTATTAAATCGAATGGGAGCGTACTCATGGTGCTTCTATTCTAACTGCGACAGTGCCTTCTCCTGTACATGGGCAACCAGCCTTTATAGTAGTCCACAGAATTCGCATTGATCAAAATTTAACTTTGACTCGCGACACCTGTAATCTACATGAGTTTGTCATAAACTCACCTTCTTCATATTCTGATAATGTTATTCTCCGTTTGTTCGAGTGCCGCTTCCCTGCACTAAGTTAGTCGTACAAAAGCGGTATGAGTATCCTCGTCGAATTCATTCAATATACATATATACATTGATTGGGGTCATCCGTGTCCATTGGTAGTTCGAATACAACATATTCACATGTGTTTATCCAAACTGAAGTGTGAGCTATCACAAACTGGATAGAGACACATTGGACCTCCTGATCAATGGTACGACAAATGTGTATGGGTTTCGTTTGGAGGTCAGGCTAACAATCACTTTTATAGACATGTGAATAAGTACCCAATACGAACTGTTGATGTTTGCTTCAACTTTCAAACGTGACAACCTTAAATCGGGCATGCATATTTGAAGGAACTCGATATAGCAATAGTGAAGAAACTACTAGGTAGAAGGATAACTAAACTACTGGTAGAGTGAAATAATGTGCACTTAGGTGTTGCCATCTACATGCACAGTCTGTTTTGCGTAACGGATGGGGGAGATCGCACAGCATGCGAATGCGATGGAGTGTCCACTTCTGGCTCTCTGTGTCGCCCATCTGTCCGTTCATCTGCTACTAAAGGTACGTGCACATTCTCAAAGCATGCTTGATGCGTAACCTTTGATATTGACAGGTGATATCAACTAAGTCCCGCTGCCCACTGTCAAACAGGCGAGTTTCCAAACAGTGCTCGCATTGTTTTGCAAATGTCCAAGTATTCCCACATTTGCACATGCTCAAGTGTACTCTTTTGTCACCACACGCTATTTGAGAAAGATATGAATCGTACGTCCCGGGGTGCAGCCATTTGGTGCGCATAAAACTATTATCGCTATGCGCCGATTTCTTTCCGATACGTATCGCACAGCATTGCGTTCGCTGTGGGCGCTGAAATGTAGCTTCTGCACCTGGTCGAAAGAGATTGCCACTCGTCTCTTCACATCCATTGTACGACCGGTGCTAGAATACGGCTCACCCACCTACTGTCCGTTGACGAAAGGCGAGATACACAAGCTCGAAAGAGTACAACACATAGCCACACGGCTCATTCCCGGTCTTCAGGGTGTGCCGTATGAAGAAAGATGCAGACAATTGGGTCTGTATACTCTAGCCTACCGCCGCGTGCGAGTGGACCTCATCATGACCCATCGGGTATTGCATCTGGGTGCTTATCTGATGCTGAGGCCACTGCTCCATGTCCGTGCGTCAAGCAGCACAAGAGGTCACCAGTACAAACTGGTAGTCCCTGACCTCAAGTGGGTAGCTCATCCCTTGTGGCTTGAGCGGCGAGTGGTGAACATGTGGAACCGTTTGCCTTCGCGGATAGTAGAAGCGAACTCGGTGTCGGAATTCAAACGATTCCTGGACGCGCACTTTGCGGATGCCAAATTCGACGAAGCCTTCACAGGAAACTGACGAAGGAATCGTTCAATGATTAGAACCCATGGAGCCCGTTAATCCACCAACTGCAGCTTCCGAAACGATGCCCATCCGTAATAGGCGGCGGAGCTGGTGAAGGACTCCATGTGGTTCATCCAAGAATATATCGTAAGTACATGGAGATTTTTTCTATGCTTGTAAATATTTTACTTTTTTCACCTGGGCTAGCTCACTACTACAGGTAACACTGTGTCAGTGGGACATGTCCTACATTGAGATATAGCTACATAGATGTTCAACATCTTTCTCGCTATCATGACAGTAAAGTAAAGTAAAGTAATGTACTAATACACTGACATAATAATCCCGTTGAGTTTGACATTTTACTTCGTCTAGATAACAGATTGGCCATATGCAATGCAACCTTTGATAGGCAACTCTGAGCTTCCACATTCCATCCGCTTAGTACGTGCGTTTTCATAAGCCCCGGTAAATTCAGTATGGCGGAGGAACAACTGGAATTACAACTATGCTCCCACTCATTACTAACCTGTGGAACGGAACATGAAATGTCGACATCATGAAAATCGCTAGTCTTGCTTACGTAAAGGGTTAGTAAATGTCGGAGGAGATGACGCAGATGCTGTCGAGCGGTTAGCAAGCCTGACTTTAGCTTTCGACTTAGGGAGAGAGCCCTGAGGGGTTTGTTGCAGAGCAAGAAATTGGTGTTGATAAACGCTAATAACAAAGCCCTGAAGTTCGCCATCTGCAGGAATTTTCAGTCAGTTTTTCACTTTCACACGAGCGATATTATAAACTGGACTATCGGGATTGCTCTGCATGTTTGGTAAAACCAGAGCGAATAAATACTTTGGATGTGTCTCTTGTATTGTAGTTGACTTAGACAAGCGCAAAGAGGGTGAAACGGAAGGCCGCAAAATTCACAAATATGTCTTGCTTAACTGCTCGTATACACTTCTGCTTCCTACATTTGCGGTTAGGTGGATTCAATTCCGCTTGCGGTCGCTTTCGAAAACGAATGCTGCTCTTGTCCGCTCACGTAAGGTAGCTATGCTAAGCCAACCGGAGGTGTAGGCGTTAAAATAACGACTTGCACATGTAAGCAGCGTGTACTTATATCAAAGTTTCAAGCTAACGTTTTCGGCTAGGAGTTAGTCAAAAAGGATTCACAGGACGATGTAAAGTAAGCATAACATCCACTTTCCATTAACTTTCCATATTGTGCTAGTTGTATATTTCCTTAAAGTCACTCATTTATTTACCAATAACCTAAGTCACTGCTTACTTATCCGACTATATATGCTCACTTTGCATCCTAATTACGTAACTAACGGACTCTAAACGGATAGAATATATACTTCGCGGTTTGGTACAGTAAAATGTAGCGGATTGTAGTTCAAATAAAAAGTATCTAAGTGAACGGCCTGCATCTATAGTTGTCTATGTATATAATCACAAACAGCCATTAAAATGCGCCGGCAAAAATAAATTTCTTTATTTAGAACACTATTATGCTCTAATCACTACAGTTATGATTCGCTTCATTAGGTTATAGTTTTTCGTTATATATGCAATTTTATTTATATATTGACCTGTCGGATAATGATTGGCATCTGAAGTTGCAGCTATATATATGGTCAGTATTTCCATTACAATTTTTCTTACAATTGGTTTATGAATTTATTTTTGCGCAATTTTTTACTTTGTACGTTTACCTTATCAAAACCTCTTCTATTTAATTAGTACGGTTCCCGGTAAACATCCATCTTGTAACCCGTAGCTGATTCTCCAAACGCTTACTCCTAAATGTTTTTGCCAATTATTTATGCCTTTAAAAACTTTTGAGACCTGCTACCATGGTTACAGTTATTTTATTACTAGAAAAGCTGCAGGTCACTGTCTCCTATAAACATCATCTACCCGTTTATCTATATTATTTGCACACATATTCACAACACAATAATATCCTGTTATTATAATACTCTGAGCTGGGACGGTTCTTTTCGGTCGGCAAACACGTTCTCGCCAAAGGTGAAACCGCAATGTATTGTTTATATTGACCGCCATTATTTATGTCTCCTTTGCTTATTTTACAGGGGGTGGCGGACTGAATGCACAATGAATGAAGGGAATCAAAAGCGAAGCCCCAGTACTGTTCGTTGTAAACAAGTTGTTTATATACTTGGTTGCCGTGTACCACGCTATTCGCATGCCGCGCTGTTGAATACATCTGTCTCGGTCCAGCTTGCTTGTTCTCGTGGTCGACTCAGTAGAGCATCGTCGTCTTGCATGCTTGCCGTTTCATATGTGCTACTGTGTTAGTTACTGGGCCGCTGATTCTCACGTGAAGTACATTTGTAATCGGGAATTCTCCACCGTGTCTCGAACCTGACATGCGGAATACATTACAGTCTCTTTATTGGGACCTGGACACTCACACCTGGCGGGAACGGGTTTTGCGGGCGAAGTTCAACCAGCACAGCCAAGAGTATAATGGTAATGTAGGATATTGATAGGTAGTCAATTAATTTGTAAATGGTATAAATAAACTAGCAGCAGAAGTATAAAGGAATCGGTGTCCTGTAGCTTTTATAGTGCCATAGGTTAGTGTACCTTTGGTAGCAGATGCCCGGATTTTCCAGCTGTCTAAACGGGTCTATAGTGGACCTATGTTATTGGATAAGTAAATATATTCAGATTCAGATGGACTGGACCGTTAGTAGAATCCCTTGAGTGTTCCTTCTTGAGTAAGGCGTTGAGACAGGAAATAATAAGTTGCTAAGTCTGGACAGATCTAAAACGAAACACACCCTTGTCAACCAAGTACTGCCTACGTTCCTTGCACTAGCAGTCCCGCTTTGTGGGTTACGTTAAGTAAGAAAGTAGTAGAAAGTAAATGGAAGACGAAGGGTAATGGAAGTCATTTAAATGAAGGATAACACCAAAAAGTGAAGAGAATGAGAGAATAAGAACTGAAAGCTGGAAGATAGAAATTTTCAGGAGAAGGGAAAGGTTTCGTATTGCCACCCAAGAGCGTCTAACTGAAGCTCGAAACCCTTACTTGAAGGTTCGCTGAATACACTTTCTGGATGCGAGTTCCAGCGCTCGATAACTCTACGCGATAACCGAGTACCCGCCCTGATCCGGTGAGAACGCGGCTTGTGTAGCTTCATGGGATGAACGCGAAGACAACGCAACCTAGCCGGGCTAAATAGCCAGCTGAAGTCCGGTCCAACCTTCCCTGGTAAAATGCGGTAAATAGTGATTAGGTCTCCTCGAAGCCGTCGGTAGTGCCTTGATTACATACCCAAGCTAAGTAGACGCTCGGGGTACGATTGCCCCCGTAACCCCTCGACCAATTTGGTACCTACTCTCAAAACCCTCTCGAGCTCCATTTTGTCCTGAACAAGGCAGGGCGGGCAAGCCTGGACGCAGTATGCCAGATGGGGCCGGACGAAAGCTGAGAGCAGCTTCACAAATATGTCGGCGGTTAAGACCCCGAAAGAACGGCGTATTATCCACAACATTCTGAAACCCCTGCTAACGGTCTTCTTCCTGTTGTCACCAGAATGCAAAGACGAGGAATGGACGACGCCTAGGTCTGCCTGGTTGGAGACAAGTGGGAGTTCGACCCCGCGGAGTACGTAGCTTGAAGACGAGAAAGTTGCTCCTATACGAAGGACGGAACACTTAGCCTGATTATGGGTAGTAACCACAAAGTAGACCAGTCCCGGGGTCTGTCCAGGGCATGCTGTATGGCCTGAGGACCCCAGGAACATTTACGACATTCCATAGCTTAAGGTCACCAGCAAACAATAGGGAAGTTACCCAATGCTCTTCAGGGAGATCGTTTACCTAGATGGAGAACAGCGTCGGTCCGTTCCGAGCCCTGTGGGACACCGCTAAGGACTGCTTGCCTAAAGGATAAGCTGCGACACACAAGCACACACTGCTCGGTTCCCTACAAGAAAATAGATACCAAGGGAAGGGCACGGTCAGATACGCCGTAGAACCTCAGCTTTTGTGCATGCCAGAAATGGGTACCTTATCAAATGCTTTCGAGTAGTCTACGAAAAGCACATCCACTATGTGGCCATTGTTCATTGCCTCGGCCCAAGCTACACGAACAACCAACAAATTAATCAGGCACGAAACCCCTTTTCGGAATCCATGTTGTTCTCTACTGAGTAGATTAAATCTATTCAGGTGACCTTCCAACGAATCTCACACCAGCTTTTTAAGCAGTTTGACCACGACGCTAGTCAGACTGACCGGCCTATAATTGGCTGACAGACTCCTGTCGCCACATTTGAAGATAGGACAGATGACAGCCTCCTTCCATTCAGAAGGTAATGTAGAGTTGTCAAGTGACTTCTGAAACACCATCGTCAGCGGTCCACTTAGTTCTACCGCCAACTCATTCAGAAGCTTCGGGTGAATTGAAGCAAATCCAGCTGCTCTGGAAGGGTTCAGTTCTTGCAGCAGTTTAAGGACTCGAGTTTGCACCACAGTAAACTCAGCTAAATAAGAACCCTCAGATAATCTGGGAACAACTTCAACGCTAGTCAACGCGGCCTCACGTACAAAGCGCCCTGCATACTGCTCCCCAAGTACACGAGCCTTATTTGAGTCCGCATACGCACGAGTTCCATCGGCCCGCATCAAAGTTGGGCTTACCGAATTTGAACCACAGCGTCTCTTAACATAAGCGAAGAACATTTTCGGCTTTTCCGAAGCTCCATCATCCAATTACTTTTCGTACACCAGCCGAGCTTTCCTTAAGTGTTGTTTGCACCTGTTTCTAGCCTCGCGGTGTCTATCATAGGTGCTAGTTGATTGAGCCCCACGGTAGGTCCTCCAGCACCTAGAACGATGCTGGAGCAGGTACTTGCCAGTTGGATCTATCCACGGCGGTCGCGCTCGTGTCTTCTTTCTCCTTGCAAGGGTGACGTAGGGAGTAAACACTTCCGTGAGATAATGTTTAAATTTATCCCAGGCGGCCTGAACCGGATCAACCACCGAGATTTCGCAACGCATCCCAGCAGCCTTGATACGCATTGCCTGATAGTTAGCACGCCATATGTTTAGAAATGGCTTAGCGATGCTGTGGTGACGCCTGGTTAGAGTACACCTGAACGATAAGCAAACATGATGACTAGCACCTAAGGGAGAGCTGTAAGTGATGTCACCTACGAAGTCACTATAGTGACTTGGCAAACACTAGATCCAAACTAGACGGGAGTTCGGCATCCATGTACCTAGTGAGGAGGTCCACGAACTGATGCAACGGTACTTGTAGCGTAAGCTCAAGTAGATCTGCCCCGAAAGTACCTTCTGCCGAGTTGCAAGCAAGATATGCCCAGCAAACTTCCGGTAGATTGAAATCCCTAGCATCAAACACCTGTTTGCGGATTGGGAGCTAATAAATTCAAGCGCCCATTTGGATGCACCCCCAGTGCCCTCCGCTAATCAGAAAATGAAGAGAAGCTATTAAGGGATATTTGAAGACGCATACACCTAAAGTGAATGGGAATTGCATATTGTACTTATCTAACATGCTCCCGTGATTCCTTTTTTGCATTTGTACTAAGCAGAAATGTTAGCGTGCTCCGGGAAATAGGTGGGCAAGTATGGAAAGGTCTGTGAGAATAATATGTAAATAACAGGGTTAACGGATGTGGTACATACAGCCAGGGGACAAGGTGATGTGCGCATGTAAGTTTACTTAAGGGACTTGTTGCATAATGCATATGTGTAACGGAAAAATGATGTGAAAGCGTCAGTTGCAGGTCAGAATGCTTCAAGAACATTAAGTTAAATGTTCTAAGGTGAGTGGGAAGTCGAATTGCATGTCAGTCTCTAGTTTACATGTGGCTCCTGAATGCTCGCAAAGGCGGAATGGGCAACCACAGCATGCATACATTGTAGATGAACCATGCTGTATATATATATATATATATATATATATGGTTGGCGGCATCCGGTTTCGAATTTGCCTGTCACTGTGGCCAGCCACAGGACGCCGGCGCCTACAGAGGGACCATGGGTGGCTTGCGCTGCACCACCCACAGCTCCATCCACACACCCCATATCCAGTGTAAACCCGAAGAAATAAGACCGGGAGGCATGTGGATGGGAGCCACGTTTCATCAACGGAGCCGGCCCACACTCCTTCATAGGCAAACATAAGCACACTATTTGGGGAATCAAGCGCACACAAGGCGGTGGCTGGACCGTAGTCCGCTCCACACTGTGTGCATGGAAGCACTCTTTGATCTTAACACGGTCACAAGGCCCGTGCACCCTGTCCCTTCCAGCAACGACCAACTGTCTGCTGGAGCCAGTATGGACGAGGTAGTGGGTAATAGACAGGTAGGCACCTTGTCAACATGCACATCAAGCGCAGCCACACCGGGGATATCAAACAACAGCCAAACACTTGAAAGAGAGAGGGAAAGAAAATAACTCGATTGATGCATACGGAAACGGTGACATAAACCTTAAGTTAATGAGCATATGAAATAAGTTGTTTACAAACGAATCCTAGATAAGTTCACGAGGTGAGAAAGTATAATATACGGAAATGCCACGAACACAAAAATGTTATGGAAATCGAATACAATTGGCTTAAGCGAGGTGTGCAAGTTAATGGAATAGAGTACAGGTAGACATTTATATGAGAAAGCAAAGCATTAAAGCAAAATTGAAAACCACCACCTGAAATAAAGAGACTTAGCATGCAAGCACGCGGTTAGTAAAAAGAATGCAGCGTATCTACAGACGCTGCACCGGTTTTGAATACTTCTCTGCAGGACCCGTCGTCGCTTCTGTAGTGGTCCCGAGTGGCCTCGCTCATGGCTCACTAAGCCTGCCTGACTAAGGCACTCGCGACCGCATGTTCTACAGCACCATGCGCTTGATGTCGATGGAGTACAATTCATCGATGCTTGCCGCTTCCGCACTTGCCGCTTCTTCTCTGCATGCATGAGGGCTTTCTCCCGCACTTCAGCAACTGCCTTCGTGATTAGATCGCGCCATGCACGCCGATCAACCGCCTTCGATTCCCATGATCTGCAAGCAAGATTAGAAAGTGTTGAGGCTCACTTTGATCATGTCCTGGTAATGTAACTTTGGTTTCCCAACATGCCGCTTCCCAATACTCAGCTGACCGTATAAGAGTTGTTTCGGTATCCGCGTCGAATCCATACGGCTCACATGACCGAGCCATCTCAGGTGTCTGAATAAAAGTATGCAGTCCACTGCATACATCCCACTTCGGCCCAAAACTTCCGTGTCTGCAACTCTGTCGCCCCAGCCGATGCGCAAAATCCGTCGCAGACACTGCTGATGGAACTGCTCGAGATATCGCACATCCCGACGGTACATCGTCCACGTTTCACTGCCGTATAGAAGAACGGACAGTACCATGGATTTATACACCATCAGCTGCGTGCCAATGGTAAGCTGATGGTCGTTCCACACTCGGTACTCAAGCTTCCTGAATGCCGCCGCTGCATTCGACAAGCGAATACGCAGCTCACTGTGTAGCTGCTGATCAGTCGACATCACACTCCCAAGGTAGCTGAAACGGGAGGTGGTTTCCAATATTTCAGCACCAATGCTGATTCGCGGCAATATTGAAGATTGCACCTACGGTGAAGGCTGAAAGAGGCAGACAGTTTTGCTTGTGTTGATGGTGAGCCCGAATTTGGCCGCTGTCGAAGCCAGAGCACTAGTCATGTGCTGCAACTCATCCGCGCTGTGTGAAAACAACGCACAGTCGTCAGCAAACAGCAACATACGGATAGTTGTCTTACAGCGTAGAGTTCTCGCACCGAAACGACGGATGTTCAGCAACCCACCATCAATACGGTGCTCCACACGAACACCGTAAGCACAAGCGGCATCAAAAGCACAAGACAACATTGCATGAAGATATGTATTAAACAGGGCAGGAGCTAACACACAGCCTTGCTTCACACCAGAGACAATTGTAAAGTCATCCGAGGTCTCTCCACTCAGCTGCACCCTCGCTCGCGTACCACTGTGCAGACATTCAATTAAACTTACAAACTTACGCGGGCAACCAAACTTACCCAACACCAGCCACAATGCCTCGCGGTTCAACGTATCAAATGCCTTGGTGAAGTCAACAAAAAGCGAGTACAAAGGCTGGTGTCGTTCTCTGCACTTCTCTTGCAACTGACGAGCCGCAAACACCATATCTATAGTGCTGCGACCCGAACGGAATCCACACTGCTCCTCCGCCACGTTAGGTTCCACAACCTGACTGACGAGGCGGTTGAGCAGGATTCGGGCAATCACCTTGCCCACACAACTCAGCAAGTTGATGCTACGATAATTCGTGCAACATTGCTTGCTACCTTTGCCCTTGTACAGTGGTAGCACAAGGGCATTCTTCAGCTCAGGAGGCACCTCCTCCTCAATCCACACGCGTTGCACCAAGTGGTGCAGCGCAGTCAACAACGCGGGTCCGCCGTGTTTCAATACTTCAGGGGGATCCCGTCGGCTCCGGCACACTTGCCGTTTCGCAGCTGAGCAAGTGCTCTCTGCGTCTCATCCAGTGTCGGCGTATCCGCTAGATTCGCCTTCACATCGTGCTGCTTCAGGCCGTTCAATGTAGGCCAGTCGATCTCTGAACGGTTGTTCAAGAGACAAAGTGTTTCCGCCAGATCTGCATTATGTCTGCAGTCTGGGTGCAGGTAGCGCCTGAACTACCATCGATCAGTGTCCTCAGCGGCTCCAATCTCGGTCCATACACCGCCTTCAAGGAGTCAAAGAATTCCTTGTGTTGACGGCGTTCGGCGTAGCATTCCATCTGCTTCGCCTTCTCCGTCCACCATGCATTTTTAATGCGACGGAGCTCTCGGGTCAGTCGCCGTCGAAGTTTGCGAAACTGACTACTCTTCCCCAAGTCACTGGGGTCTGCAACATGTGCAGCAAATGCTGCATTCTTCTCCGACACCAATGCGCCAATCGTCGCATTGTTCTCATCAAACCAATCAGGCCGCTTACAGTTTGCGCACCCGATGGTCTCCTCGGCAGCAGCTGTCACCTGATCGCGAATGTGGTGCCACAGGTCGCCCACTGTGGCTATGCATTCCACATCACACAGGCGTGCAGCCATCGCCTTCTCCAGCTCAGTACGTTTCGCCACAGTACCGAGGGAGAGAATGTTAAATTTACGCCGATTCACGGCGGGAGTGCAATACACAGATTTACGAAAATATATGTACAGTTTGGTCCGCACCAACTTGTGATCAGTGCCACACTCAGCTCCACGCAGTACATGTGTCATGCGCACTTCACGCATATCACGCTGACGTACGATGACATAGTCGAGCAGGTGAGCGTGACCACTCCGTGGGTGCGTCCAAGTTGCTATATCACTCGCACTCAGTGCAAACCGAGTGTTCGTGATCGTCAGGCCGTGAGTGGCACACAGTGAGAGCAGCCTGTCACCGTTCGCATTCGCTGAACCAATGCCATGCGCACCGATAACATCTGTCTACGCTGATGCATCACGCCCAACGCGCGCGTTGAAATCACCTAGCAGAAATAGTCGGTCGCTCCTCGGTACAGACCGTATCACGGAGGATAGCTCAGTGTAGAACTGATCACGCGTGTCATCAGGATAACACATGGTCGGACCGTGCGTGCTTATAAAAGTAGCACTTACCTCTTCCGAGTCGTAGGCGAACAGTCATCAGTCGCGCGCTGATGCCCGTTGGTTCACCCACCAGCTGGCCATGGAGGCGATCGGATATTGCAAATCCGACCCCATGTTCAGGTGGTGCTGAGGCGGCGTTGCCCACCCAGTAGAATGTGTAGCCAGCACCTGCTTCATGCAACTTACCTTGCTCAGCGAGCCGAGTTTCACTGTGCGCCGCAATATCGATGTTGTAACGCGCCAGCTCCATCGCGACCAGTGCAGTGCGTCGCTTCGGGCGCTCGCTGGAGTTCCGGTCCAGTAGTGTGCGCACGTTCCAGCACCCGATGCTGAGTGCGTGGCGTGCAGGCATACGATTGCATTGGTGGGCAATCGCACGCGAGGTGGTCGTTGTGCTTCGGAGGTTTGCTTGAGGGACTACGCACGGAGCCATTGGCCCAATAGCCTTACCCACAAGGCGGTGGGGAGCAGATCCAGCTCGGGAATGTGACTGCAGACACAGATTGGGATCTGCTTGACGGCCGTCACACGCAGTCTTGGAGGTACTGGAACGACTTATATATGTTTTGCGACCGTAATAGGATACGCACCTGCGACCACGGCCAGAAGCAGGTGGGTTTTGGCGGGTTTGCACCGATTTGACTAGGGGTGCCTGGCTTGAGGCGGGCAGTAGCGTATCATTGAACTCCCGGAGGTGTCCTCCCACCGTCAGAGACAATGCGTGTCACTCGTGCTCTACGCCAATCGAGCTGCGCGGTTATAACTCGTAAACCTGTTGTCTCCCATGGCTAGGTTTTACGGGAAGAGGGCCATCGACCACCACCTAACCTCCGAAGAGGATGGACTAGGATACTGCCAGGGCCCCCACACCTGACAGGAGAACGACTAGGGTCCTAAGCCAAAGCCTTCGATTAAATATACACCCGAAAGGCAGCGGGTCTAGCACATGGTCAGTTAGCCGACTCATGCGGATTGGTGTCCTGGATCTTAGCAGGGAGAAGGGCGAAACCCAACTCCCACCCAGCGGTCGCCACGTGGAGGCGCCCAGGACATGAGACTATGGCGCAACAGTAGCAGCAGTGGGTAGACCATCTGTCAGGATCTAGTCACCACCAGCCTCAGCGCACCATAAGCTCTCCCGCCATATATATATATTCTTATTCCTTCGGGTTTACACTGGATATGGGGTGTGTGGTTGGAGCTGTGGGTGGTGCAGCGCAAGCCATCCATTGTCCCTCTGTAGGCGCAGACGTCCTGTGGCTTGCTACAGTGACAGGCAAGTCCGAAACCGGATGCCGCCAAACAGATATATATATATATAGATATATATATATATAGGTTGTAAGAGCAGCAAGTCCAGTTATTAGCATGTTACATTTGCCAAAATGTAAACGCAAATATTTATAAACAAATATATGCCTTCACTTTCATACGGCATTATGTTACATAAATGTACTCATTATTCAGTATATATAAATTCATTTATATTTGTATGGAAATGTGGTTATTAACGTGTTCATTTATACGCACATTATTGTGTATGGAAGTAAATGCATATAATTTTTATAAATATCTGCATTTCTATTTTTGCAAATTTAACCATAAGAAATGGTATTGCTGATGCTTCATTCTATCCATGCTTATATGCTTATGTAGGAACACATTTGCACACTTATTTTTGCAGCACGGATAAACAGCATTATGCGGTGTAACAGGGCGATACGTTATTATTCTTCGCTGAAATTGCCTAATGCAATTTCCCGTAACTGAACGTCACTGTACCAAAGTGCACGTTCTTTTCAATCCAGGATCCATTTGTCCTTTTCCATATGTGCTTGAATAAATAAGTATTTATATGCCGCCCAGTTTTCATGAAGATTAACCGTTATCTGTAATTGTGAATCTCGAAGTTTCCGGAATAGGTGCAGTAGGTTACGCCTTTCATGAATACCATAATACGGTTAACTCTAAGGAACGTTTATCAAGTGTAGTATATGCAAAAATTATATGTAGCGTAACCAAGCATAGAATGGCAAAGGAAAAAGGAAGGAAATCAATTAATAGCGTTGACATTATCTCATACAAGTATCCCACATATATACGTAGTACCATATGTTCCTTTATGTTCCTGTGATGGTGACGGGTGCATAACAAGGCCATATGATTGCCACACAGGTGGCGTTTGTTTGTGCACTCAACGGGACTCTATTGTTGGCCGCGGTTGGCTGCAAGAGCGATGCATGGTAAAGTATCATAGGTTCTATGGCAGTGGGGTCATAATGGTCATTAAAGAAGTATCCATTTTTGGCTTCACTGTGGTAAAGGAATGGCGCTTAGTATGCCTACGTATGTTGTACAGAGAAATCTGAAGATGGCCTACAGCTGCACCTCTGTACCCGGCTCCAGGAGCCCACCTGGACTGCCCTCACTTAGTCTATGTTTGTCTCATGACCTTTTCATCAATATAGGCACTAGGAAAGCCTCCCCTACTGGCTGCGCATGCTTAGAAGGCTTGTTTTTAATAATGGTATATTGGTTGCAGATCATTTGGGTCCTTATGGGCACTGGCACATCCGCAATTGGTGGAAGTATAGTGCGTAAATACTGGCGTTTGCTAAGCTCATAATGTCCCCACAGCGGTGGTACGGGAACCACCGCTGATGAATCCTACAAGATTGAATCTGCACGCCATCATGAATGGTCCTAACTTTGCCCATGACAGGACATTATGCTTACCAATGAGGAATTGGCAAGGCTTCGAGTAATACAGCTTCTTGATTGATACTAAATAAGTCTCTGTAGGTTTCACGGCGGTGGCATCATAATCAGCAGTGGGAGGACTCAAATATAGGCCCCGCGAGCCTTCATAAGCAATACTCATGAAGTGCATATAGGTCGCGTAGCATGCATTATTATCGGTACGGCGGAAGGTACAGAAGTAGCCTTAGGCGGTGCGCCAAAAATAAAGCAATGTAGGGGCTTTGTTAACTGTAATGTTACAAGTTGTACGGGATCACATGGCTTTCCATTTGTTTCCGTCATGGTCTGCAACTGTGTTGAATGCCTTATGCTGCGTAATCGTAAAATTATGGAAATGTTAACAAAAAGCAGGCACGCTGACGCCTGTACCGAATTCGAATATTCACGTCATCATGGGGAGCGTGTGAGGCCCTCTTGACCACACAACACGCAAACACGCGGTACTGGTTTATGGCTATGTCTTTGGTAGCCACACATGAAAGCAATATGTATGTAATGCAGCGTTGACTTACTTAAGCACATGGTAGGGATGCAGTGCACCTCCCGGTAGTGGTGTGCATCCTTCAGGTCAACGATGTCTTAGAGGAAACTACCTGGAATTAAAAAACCAGTGGATTGATGAGAAAAGTAGGATCACCTTTCATTGCTGCGTCATCTGCCAACCGGAGATGATGGTGCATACGGACGACTGTACGATAGAAGAAACAAATACAACAATTGTCAAACTTTTGGTATGGCATTGTCACTTACCGTGTTTGGAAATTGGCTTCGGACATGGCGTGGTGTCCGTTTATACCACACCAGAACCACTTCAATGCAGTGGTTTGCAAACCTTCGCCACCTATGGCGGCGGCTCGACATTACTCCCACCCTGAAGGGTAGAGTGTACAATGAAGCAGTATGTTTGACCTTATTGTACGATTGCGAATCTTGGCTCCTAAGATCTGCAGACAAGGAGAGGCTAGTTACGTTCCACTATCGGTATCTTCGCAGTTTGGCTCACATCTGGTGAGAACACCGCATGAGTAAAGAGCGTGTTTGACGCCTTGTTTACCGCACAGGAAAAGGATCTGAACAGCTCAGCACCGTCATTTCACGCACCAGGCTCCGAGGTCTCGGCCATGTGTTACGCATGCCAGCCCATCGACTTCCACGACGTGCGTTGTTTACTCACCGGGGATGTGGATATAAGAAGGGCATGGGTGGACAAGCCAGGACTTGGTCAAGCGGAATGAGTGTCCTCACTTATGTACTGGCCTCGGTTGGAGCGTCACGGCTCCCTGGTTGGGGTCCAAAAGACGGTGAACACGTTTGACTGGATACACTTGCTGACGTGGCAAGGAGCCGACCTCAGTGGCCTTCCTGCTGTGAGTTTCTTTGTCCCTCCCCATCCCTTTTAGTCTCACCCTCTATATACGTTCACATTTCTTAGCTTAAAACAAGAATTTTCCCTTTTTGCCTAGTAGTCGGCTGGTAGCATAACGGAACGGTGCCCATCCGTTGCTAGTAGCTCAGCTGGCATGCATCTTTTGTATTTATTTTCCATTTCCATTTATGTATTGCAGCACAGTAGCTGAGGTGTTTCCCACCTCTAGCTGACGTGTATAATGATGATGGTGAAGATGCACAGACGGAAGAGGTACTTCACACCAGCAGCCGCAGACTGCCCACAAAAGTGATAACGGTAAACAACGTGCTTTCCGGTTGTCGTGAGATGGGCCCCGCACACCAATTGTATGTTACTTCTAGGTTAATATGCAATCGCAGACGTCAATAGGAATAACCTTTTGTCTACCTGTGCAGTATTGAGTCTATGTGGAGTAAGTAACTGTAACTTACCGGTTAATGCATACGTTATCTCCTGTTCAGTGTTTCCCGTGCAATGATGGGTGTTATAAGGACCAACGGATGACGCAATCAATGATAAGCCGTAACTAAAGTGGTATTTAGTGAAGGGGAAAAATGTGGGCCTGCAACGTATGTTGTCCGAAAGTCTCGAGAAAGGTTACCACAGCAGTTTCACACAGTAAGCAAGTGGACTTCCCAGTACTTGAATCGGTGGACGATTACGGATCCACCCACTGCACCTATGTCCTAGTGCTCCAACCGCTGCAAGCCGTCCGGTGTTTACGCGCTGCTTGCACATGGGAGCCGCCATACTGTAGGACTGAGAGTGACCCTGAGAAGGGCCGAGGGCTCGTTCACGCAGACTTGGATAATGGCAACCAGCAAGAATTCGGAACTTCACGTGAATAGCGACTTACTATCAGAAAAACAGGGAACTCACTACACCTATAGACGTCATAAGTGACACGTGCTTTGAAATCGCAGTGTATACACTTAAGCCACCCACCTGTGTAAGGCAGAGGCTGTAGTGTTAATGCTGACGCTGGGTAAGGCTGCTACAAGGGTTGGAAGGGGCATGGCTACCACTTATTTGGAAGGATAAGGGAATGCGATAAGGGCCCTTATGTGTTATTATCATGCAGCAGGTTAATGCTGGTGGGATGTCAGCAGAGGACGCTACACAAGACGATGGCACGTGGAAGGACGTGGCGAGTGTATTACGTTGGCTAAAAGCCCTGTATATACCTCTATTGTGCTTGTCTTTTCTAGGCATAGGCAACCTGACAGTCTCCCGCCCACGCAATACAATGAATCTCCTTTCAAACAAATTGCTGATACTCTGGCTACCGCAGAGGCTAATCAACCGTGCCCTATCTGCTGCATAGGGCAGGGTAGATAAGGCTTAGTTACTACAGCTCAAGCCTTCCTGTCTTCGTATTCCCCTTACGCTTTCCTCTCTTATGGTGATCTTCGACGGTGTTCAGGGAGCGCTTGCTCAGCCCAGATGTCAGCGCACTTTGATGCACATTCAGAACATCTGGCTTCGCCAGCTGGCTGTTGTCAATACGTTCACCTCGACGTTGCGGATGTCCACCGTAACGCACCTGGAGGTCGGCGCAGACAAGTGCGTGCTCAGAGTCCACGCTCGTGCTTCAAATCGAGCGACAGTTTTGGACACAGTTTCGCCAGTGGTAACTGATCGCGATATGATCTATTTGCGCCCATGGCTGGCCCAAGGCTGTTGCCGCCAAGTCACGCTTCTGCGGGTACTGTGTCGAAAGTCTGGGCTCGCGAGAAGGAGGCGAAAATTTTCACACAGCCATAGCAAACGCTCACTGTTATCATTACGGCAGCCTACACCATGTTGGCCACCCAGATGTAGCTGATCAGAGGATAGGGGAAGCGGGGGGATGGCCAAGAATTGGGGTTTGAAGATAGTGGGCTAAAAGTAAAGTTGCAGCGGGACGTTAACGATGAAGCAGCGCAAGAAGAGAGATAAGAGGACAGGAAGGCCTGAGCAGTAGCATCCATACCCATATGCACCCTGCTCGATGCAGCAGATAGGGTGCCGTCTATTATCCTCTGCGTCGGCCAGAGCAGCAAGAACTTGTTTGATGAAGGGATCATTGTATTGCTCGGGCAGAATTCTGTCGGGTTGCCCAGGTCTAGACAGGAGAACGATTGGGGTTCTCAACCAAAGCCATTGGTTCAAAAACCTTACCGCATGGCAGCGGGATTTTGCACTAGGCTACAGAGAGCCCGTTTTATGAAATGAGGAACCACCCTCATCCCAACCCCCAGCCTGGAGTACTAGGAGGCTGATTTCGTCTGGCTTCTAACCACTGACTAATATGGGTTGAGTACCTCGGAAGGTGCACGAACAGCCCCACCCAGCTAGCTTCATGGATCTAGGAGGCAAGCACACAGCCGCACCACAGTAAGGTCCAGCCTAATTGCAATGGCCTTGTCGCCCTTCAATGTCTTTAGCAGTGTGAGACAAGGATGCCCGTCGCCACCTTTTCTCTTTAACTTGGCTACTGACGAAGTCATGAAGATTGCATTTACTTGGCATGACTTAGAAAGTGTGCATTTACTCCCAGGGATGACAACTTCTTGGCTTGGAGTGTGCAACCAACGTTGCCGTCATCTGTGACAGCTCCCAGACTTGCGAACCCGCGCAGCACAGATTAGCACTAGCTGTCTTCCGCTTCGGGCTTCGCTTTGCACGATGGGAGTGGAATGCTTTCCCCTAAGGTCGGCAGGGATCGCCTTCTGCGGTAACCCTTGTTGGGGATCAGCTAGAAGCTGTTTAGAAAATCTACTACCTGGGACGCTGCAACAGCGTCCGTGAGATTGAAGATGAGATCACGAACGGAATATCAAAAGCTCGAAGTGCTTTCGCTAGTTTTTGCCACCTATGGCGGCGGCGCGACATCACCCTTGTCCTTTAACCTTTCCACTGCTGTAGCACAAGGTTGCCGGCTGTCAACTAGTCTATTAAACCTCGCTATTAACGAAGTGATGGAACTCGCTGCCAAAGGACCCAACGTATAAGTTTTGGATCTGCTCCTATGAGAAAGACTTCTTGACTTTGATTATGCTAGGCATATTGCCCTAGTCTGTGACATCACACAAAGGTGACCAGCGGCACAGAATGGATGAACGCCGGCTGTCCGTCACTAGGGCTTTGCTTCGCACCATGGAAGTAAAACGTGTTCCTCCAAGCATGGCCTGGACCGCCTCCTGCGCTGACCCTTGGTGGGGATCACCTAGAAGTCCTTAAATAATGAAACCACCTGGAAAGTTGTGTTAGTGTCCGTGAAACTTAAGATGAGATCACGAAACGGACAGCGAAAGCTCTAAGCGCTGCTGCTGACCGTCGCCGCATGTGCAGCCTGCGCGACATAATACTCGTCCTAAAGGGTATATCATACAGTGCACTTGTAGGTTCCATCCTACCGTACGCTTGTGAAACCGGACCCCTTAGATCAGTGGACATAAAGTGGCTAGTTATGTTCCACCACCCGTGCCTTCGCACATTACCTCACATGCGGTGGGAACACCGTGTGAGCAATGTGCGTGTTCCACGCCTTGTTTACGGTGCAGGATAAGAGAATGAACCGCACATTACCATTATTGCAAGCACCAGGCTCCCAGCCCCGCAACCTGTCACGCATGCCAGGACACCGAATCCCGCGACGTGCGTTTTGTGTGCCGGGGATGTGGATGGAGGAAGAGGAGGGGTGGTCAAGCGATGACGATGTCGAGAGGTTTGACGGCCCTCACTTCGAACGTGGCCTCGGTTGCAACCTCACCGCTCCCTGGTTGCTGTCCGAAAGAATATGAAAATGT
>OX104071.1:43501810-43524892 GCA_944474145.2 Dicrocoelium dendriticum
AAAGCGGAGGAGAGAGCCTAGTAAAAGCACGTTGATCATCCTGACGGACTCTGATAAAGTTTAATTTACTTTTACTGCATACGGGAGCTAATGGAAAAATCAGCGGTTTAAGAGAAAATATTAGAAACGGAATTTCTCATAAATTTAAAGAAGAGCAATGTGTGCGGGACTTTGGCGACTGCTTTTCTAAAGTAGACAAATTTGACTTCCTGGTCGTCCCTGTATCCTAGAAGTTGGCTCATTTTCCCTGGGCAAATCAGGCTGGAGGCCCACGAGGGTGCACTGCAGAAGCAATGCTGCGCAGGGAGGTGACACGCACGTTAACAAGCTGACGATGCAAGGCTCTCGTGAGAATTATCTCCATGATTTAACAAGCTTTGGAAGTTCAACCTTTCGGCTGATGTTTGCAAGGATCAAGACGAATTCTACCTCTGCGTATGCGTTTATCTATACCAAATTTCCAATCAAGTGATAAACGTCATAAATCACTGAAAAATTTGACAAAGATGTGCAGCGATGTACTCAGCTGCCGTGTTGCGAAAACGCGAGTGAAGCTCAGCAGGACCCAGTGAGGAGTTCGGATTTAACTCCAGCAGCAGTTTCGTGACTGAAGCAGTGCTGTTTCTGTTGTGCCTTAGAGTGGCGGAAGGCGTAAGTACTAGGCTAGTAGGCAAAGATTATTCAGTCTGGAAGACAGTGGAAGGCTGCGAGACAAACGGCTGGGCCTTTGTGTCATCTATATAAAGCATAATAAATAAATAAATAAATAAAACTTTTATTCTCGACAAGGCGAGGCACGTCTTTACAGGCATGATCATTATGACAACGATGCGTGGTCTAGAATGTGCAGGAATACGTTATGTTGACCTTACCAGTGTATGTTTATGTAGGGGGTATGAACTATGTAACTGTGTGTGTGTGGGTGTGTCACTGTGAGGTTCCTGTTTGTAACTGTGCTGCTCTAACTTTGACTCTCATATCGTCGGCAATGCTCGAGTAGAAGATGGATGTCCGTGTGTTGGAAAGGATTATTCGGATACCCACGGGGCAGTGACTTTATTTTGTGGCGAGTCACGACCGCCACGTCACAGTGTTGTTAAGCAGACATTTGTGGCTTTTTATAGGGAGAACGCTTCCCGGGCGAAAACCCACCACGTCCTGGAACACTGCCGCCGAACTATTTGCTGGAACGGGTCAAACCCGATCCACCCAGCTGGCGCCACGAGGAGGTTGTTTGGCTAGCCATTTTCAGTGGTAAAGTGGGCTAATAGTCTATTGCCAGCTTTGGTATTACGATTCAGTTGTAGGGCGTGGCATTTGGCAAAAGGAAGCTACAACGTGCTCACCGGTACCCAGCGGCTGGATAAGAGTCCAGGCAGAAACTTCAGACTGTGCCGGTGTGAACACAAGTTGGAGGATGTTTGGTGACTGACCCGGACATACCCTGGTGGGCACTACAGCAAGCTGACATAAATGATATGCACAGACAGTTACAAGCAAAAGTGTGTTAAAATAGGCCGTAGAAAGATCGCAATGGAGTAAGTCCCAAGAGATTCCAGCAGCGTACAATTCTCTTAGTACCAAACAATACCAGTTATCGCCACGCTTCCTGACAAAATTCTGCAAGATGGCTCCGGGTACCCGAAGAGGCTTTGTAGTTAACACCAACCGAAACATACTTGCATGCACCGTGGTTCCGGCACCAACCAATTTTGGCTCCACTATCACTGTCACAGAATGCCTTCACTAGACCTCCTCTGGGATCTTCAGTTCAATGGAGAAACACACCACGGCCAGACCTGGCTCCAGAAAGTTCGACCCAAAAAGAGTGATACCCAGGAATATACAACTCAGAGGCAGGTATGTGCGATGATGACCAAATCTCTGTGGAAACAACTATCAGATACAAGGAGCTGAATCTCATCCAGTTTATAACGTTGGCTACGTTCATTAGCATATATCACGCTCAAGGCTAATGAAGGTTAACGAATCGGTTTATATTGCTTTGCGCCAACCATTTCCGCTATATTTTGTGTGTTTACATCTAATGCCCTTCAGTTGCTTCCCTGGTATTTGTGCGACCCCTGCTCAAACATGTAAAGCCGACTGTGTCTTCACATTTGTGTCAAACAACTTTTGCCAGTCTGTCCTGGCTGACAGGTTCCCATCACAACGCTGTATCAATAGGTCCTGAATACTAAGCGCCTAGTGGTCCGTTCTACCTTGTACAATTTCTGTCACTGTTTACCTTTCGTTTGATCCAAGCTTCCGCCTTAGTTTCTACACAATTCTGCAAGTTCAGTTAGCTAACGACTGTCAGAATAAAATAGAGCAAGCAACGAGCGAGCCAGTAAATGCACAGGCTATTTGCCCTATTTTGCAGGATACCGTTTGTATATTAGGCAATAAATTGTACTACCGAAAATGGCCTAACTCACTGGCCACACACTAATGATTAGCCACTGACGGCTAATCAGTGGCGGTTAGGCAGTTTGTTAATTGTTTTGATACAGATAAGCTTGTTATTTTTGGCGATAAATTGCTGAGACAATCCTCGTGCTCATACCAACCCCCGTAAGATTAGAGTTTACCGATAGCGGGTAATTAAACACATAATGGAGACCACTGTTGTATATTATCAACCTAGCCGTTCAGAAGCACACTCCCATCGAATTCCTATGGATATTTATGTACGTGCCAACACCGAGTTAGACAAGAACGCTGGTCATAAACAAAGGCTAATATTGCGCGTTGTTTAACTCGGATGTTACTAAATTTTTTCCATAGGTATAGTGGCCTACTTTAGTCAACAACTGACAGTGGTTAAGCCGGGGCACTTCAGTAGCAGCTCTATCATAAAAGACTCTGTAACCGTGTCATTGGGCAGTATAAGACAAGGAGCAAAACTGGTCCGCTCTGACAGTATTGCGTTATGGAGTGCTTGATGCATTGTGTTGCTTGACGAAGTTCTTGGATAATTCGTCTCAATTGTAAAGCTGGCGACGGTTCTGAATTAAAGGATTCCAAGAGCGAAGTGGACCCACACAACTAACTACGGGTTTCTCTCCGCAGCGAAATAACAATGGACGCGTTACATCGACGTTTGAGTTACTATTCTTGTACCCTTAAACATGTGGTGCAGCAATAGCAAGCGCAACGTTTGTAAGCTCCTGGATCCTGGGGAGCAAAACCTCTGACGATGGTCACTACATATACAAGGATTTCCTACACGGTTCTCTGCCATGTGTAGTAGTGCTTGCCTATCAGGAATTAAGTGCGCTGTGCCGGAGGTTTTCTGCCTACTGATATTGGTACACGTTTACCTAACCTACATTGGACTGGCATTTACTAGTCCCAAAAGTCGCCGGCTTAGGTCATGCACGCGTAAGATTAAAACTTTTCATCTTATATTTTGGTCAAACTTTGCCCACGTTGTTAGTGAATATTACCATGGCTCTCCGCAGCGTCCCGTACGTGAGATGATTATATCAACAGAAGAAGATGCTCCGTTGCCAATAGCAATTTGAATCTTTTTTACCCACAACGACATATAAAGGTTATTATAAGCCAGCTGACAGTTGTCAATTAGAGAGAGAAAGTAGCGAACAAGCTTGTTTTCAGGGCTTCATCATCAGGCTAATACAACCACAATAAAGCAAGCTAGAATAGACACAATGGGTTTGAATTCGGTCACTGAAGCAGAGCAACTAATCGATAAATCTACGTGTTTGGCCTGATTGAGGCGAGGTCAAGTGATGTAGCGTGACTGCCATTGTTAATCGCGCTGATCTGAGGCCAAGGCAAGGTTAAAGTATGGACGAGTTTTTCTGTGCACATAGGTCCGGGTTATGGAGCCGAATTGCGATCGCCTCCGCTGTTGACAGTAGGCGACATCTGACTGCCTGTGTGTAACGTCCAGGGACACAGTAGGTCGGTGTGAATGCGTCACTCAAATCGATTTGATGATCAGAGTCAATTAGATGCGTCAATACTGCACTCGTTACATTCTTCCTCACGCCGCTGTAGAGCCAAGCTGGGCAATGCGCTCGAGCCCTAACGGACAGTCGCCTGGTCGTTTACCCAATGTACCTTGCTCGACACGAGCAAGAGAAATATTACACACCGAAGGAGGTTTGCGACCGAGGTATCCTATCCTTAAATTGTTGGCGCACAATCGGTGTTGAGGTGAGGCTTACGTGTAGATTAGCGGCAAAATACGTTCTCTCTGTTGCTAAGGAAAGTCTTCGGGTGGTCCGTTCCGCTATCGTGTCACCACTTCCGCTTCTCCGCGGAAACGGGTTTGGGCTTTTGCACTCGCGGTTCCATGTGCCTCTGGATGAATTGCTCAGTGTACCCATTACGCTCGAGTACGTTTCGTATAAAGCTCAGCTCGTCTGAAAGCGTATCCTCTGTACATATTTTCTTCGCTCTCTATGTTAGGCAACGGACAAGGTTCTTTTTGACTTATCGGAACAAAACTAGCGAAATGAATGTACTGCCCATTCCAGGTGGCTTTTCTGTGCACCCTTCTCCGCACTGACCCGTCTGATGCCCTGTTGATTTGGACATCTAAAAATGCCAACTAGTCATTACGTTCTAACTCGATAGTAAAAGTTACGTTGCTATGTGCAGTGTTAAACTGGGCCAGTAGATCGTCCACGCACATTCTATTATCCGCAACACAAAATATGTCGTCTACATATCGACCGTAATAAACCAAGCTGTTGATGGAATCGTTCAGCTGGTGGCACTCCAATTTGCTCATGAAGACGTCCGCGAGCAAGGGTCCTATTGGTGAACCCATTACAACCAGTCTATTTGTCGATATATCGTTCCATTAAACTGAAACTGCATGTTTCGCGTGCACATGAGTAGCAGTTGTCTCAGCCGGTCTGGTGGGATACCAACGTTGAGGTTGCGCAGCTGGATAAAACCGCACAGATAGTCTACGGTCTCCTCTAATGGAACATTGGTAAAAAGAGACACCACATCTAAGGAAAACATCTGTTGCCCAGCTGGCTCAATTTGCCTCAATGAGTCTAGAAAATCAAAGGTGTCCTTGAGACCGTATCCAGCCATGGCTTTCCTGACTGGTTCCAGCCGTTTGAAGAGCCACTTGGCAGTTGAATGGTACGGTGAATTACACATATCCAGTATCGGTCTTAGTGGTAGCCCTTCCTTGTGTACTTTGGGCAGGCCATACAATCTTGGAATCACTGTCCCATCTGTCTGGTGTATTCGAATATATCTGAGTCGATTACATTCTCCTGTTTAAGCAACGCAAGAGTATCGTTATGTATCTCTCGATTGCTCGTGTCTTGTCATTCTCATTATTCATTCTACGAAAATTTGACCCATCAGAAAGAATGGCAAACATCTTGCTGATGTAGTCCGATCTGTCCATCAGAATGATCCCGGCTCTCTTTTCAGGCCTAGACAACAGTATATTATCGTTTTGCCTGAGCTCTTTAAGGGCGTCTAGATTTTCCTGCTTTAATATATGCTTGGCACACGGTTTATAAGTTAGGTACTCGTAACATGCGCTAACCAGCTTTGATTTATACTGCTCGGCTGCTAAGGCTGAGGATGGTGCAAGCGTAGCTACTTGGAAATAGAGATTCCAAATTGGACCTCTAAGTCTAGCTGTTCAACATAGTTTCGTGGACAACAGAAATTCGGACTGAGCCAACGAGCTTCGAGTAAAACCTTGTCTCATGGTACTGAGGAGAAATTGTGAACGTATCTCTCAGGGTCCGGAGAAAATTAGTTGTTGCTGCAGTGTGGATAGTCGTGCTTCCACTTGTCGTGCCACAATTCGCTGAAAGTATGCTTCGATCGCCTGGTATTCCTCAACAGCTTGATTACCTAGAGCGACAGAGAAAACGCATCGGTTAAGCTCGGGTTCGTTCATCCGAGACACAATCTTGTCACGTTCATTCATCGTGTGACGTTTCAAAGCGGTATTAGTTGGATTGATTCCATTACGTCTGAGAATTTTCCGAAAGTACTTAGGGTATTTACAGCGTAAAATGCACTCGACAAAAAATTGCACTGACGCTCTTGCTACTGCATGCTTTGTGCTGAACTTAACATACTGGTTAAGTGCTCTAAATACGGTGGGATACTTGGACTGTTTCAATTGAGATGATGACACCAGAAACAGAAAGTAGCAAACAAGTTTGTTTTCAGGGCTTCATCATCAGGCTACTACAACCACAATCAAATTTCCTCTAGTGATTGATAGTTTACTAATGGAATCAGGCACCTCAAGGTATGGAAGCGGTAGCCGGTGAAAAGCGCAGAATTCGTACATAAGCTACGGAGACCCAAACTACTGCATTCAAAAATGTCAAGGTCTACGAAACGTTTGTATTTATCCCTGCTTTCCTGTTCGGAAAGATAAACACGATCAAACGCAGTTGTTAACGATATTTCTTCTCCATGCATGAGCATGGATGTTATGTACAAGTTGATCTGATCCCACGCAGGAACAGCATCTAGCGCTTGTCTAGAAATATACCTATATTTATCTATATTTATATTTTTAATAAAGCAAGCTAGAATAGACGCAATGGGTTTGAAATCGGTCACTGAAGCAGAGCAACTAATCGATAAATCTACTTGTTTGGTCTGATTGAGGCGAGGTCAAGTGATGTAGCGTGACTGCCATTGTTAATCGCGCTGATCTGAGGCCAAGTTGTCAATTAGGAGGACGGTCCAACAAATTTCATCCGCTTGGTCTTTCTCTAAAATTACCTGCTTTCCCTAACTCGTCAGTGGAAAAGAATTTGAAGTTTACTGTTCATCGTCTTAAGGAGCCAGCCAATAGCCTGCTAATATCCAGTAACATTACGCAACCTAACGACTGTGATTAGACGCAAATAAACAGCACGCCTTAACGTAACTTGCTTTACCTGAGAAACCACACAAAGTAGCTTACTTCCTATTAATGCTTCCTTGCAATTGTCTACTCACAGTTGTCCTGCCTTCCTGTTACAGGCACATGGACCTCATCGCACAAATAACGGACCACTTTTTTGATACGTCCAGAAAGCAAATAAATGAATCATATAATTTTTATGCTCCAATCGTGCCGCATTTTTTCTTTGGCGTGTCAATAGTTGACCAGCACACAACCCTCTGTTTCACTTGTTATCGAGATGTAGTGCATTTTTATACCTATATGAGCTTACTTTAGAGTCGTGCTTCACACAGTTGAGAATAATTTCAGTCCTTTATTTATTTATAAATTAACTATGCAGCACTGTTGTGGCTAATTTTACTTGGTTTCTATATGTTTGCATCTAGTTAGGGCTGAGTGGAACTTGTTCAATCTATCAATTACGTGATTTGTAAACCGTTCCGAGGAATACCCCGGCTTGGACGGTAATGCTTTAGCATAAGTTCATGCCCATGCATGTGGTCGGATGCACCTGTTTTAAAGCGACCTTAAGTATTGTTACCACAGAGGACTCTAGAAACTCAAACAATTCTGACAGGCTGCTTGTAAAGCTGTGGCTTTCCATGGAGAAAAATACTGGACTATTTATGCGCCCTATATATGACTTTCCTACGTTAGCCCTCAGACAACATAGCCATAAGTTTATAGACCATTTCTATGTATACAAGTCCCCTCCAAAGGTATGGCTTGCAAGCCTGCACAATGCAATTTTAGTCAGTTGCATACCACTGTCCTCAACGCATGGCAGCCTAAAATCCGCTTTATGATACGCTCTGACGTTGAGTCTGCAATTCTTCTAGTTTTTTACCGCTCGGTTGAACGAGAGTATATATCAGGTTTTGAAGCCTTTCGTTGTTCTTAACGGCTTCTATTTTGCAGTTTCAAGCAGTCGACCTTGCGCATCTGTAACTTTCTTTCCACGCTAAGTGTTTTCCTCGGAACTTTCTGCTGGAAGTGACCTTATGTGAACGTCGGTACAATTCTATAAATAAAGAAATAAAATCCGCTTTCTCGGATAAAAGAGGCCTGCATTCCGAGGCATGAGAATGTTAACAGTGTACCGGTTAATCAAGAAATTTAAACTAATGTTGCAATAGAAGTATCATATATATTGATACATGAATGTATTTCTGTATGCCTATAGCCGTGTGTAGCTGGCTTGCTTAGCTTAATAAAGGTGTTACTGTCTTGGCTTGTGTCTGGGCGTGTCGCTACCGCCAAACGGATGCTTGACGTTCTTGGGTTTTTAGTGACTACGGATGAGTCTTACGTTGCTAGTATAGAATGCTTCGCAGTTATGAAGCATTGGCGGTGGCTATGAAGTGGCTTCACAACCGCCACGTCAGTGTTGTTAGAAGTTTTTGCTTGGTTTAGGGAGAACGCTTGCTAAGAGAAGACCCAGCACATCCTGGAGCACTGCCGCCAAACTATTTGCTGGAACCGGGTAATCCCAAACAACTCAGCTGGTACCACCAAGTTAGGCTAGCCAACTGGGTTTAACTAATAAAGATGAGAAGCGCAGGATACAACAAACAACTTAGACCAATTCCCAGCCGCAGTGCACTATGTTATCCAACAAAACGCATTGTGAATTTGAAGTGACACCTGTATTTGGTAACACATATTTCAGAAGCTTATAAATTTATGACGTGAGCATTAATAGAATCACCTCAGTTATTACTCTGAATAATGAACTTCTCATAGCCACTGCCACACTATCCGCGGCCGCTGCATTCATTAGAATGTGGTATTCGGCTTACAAGTCATAACGTAGGAGGACCCTGAGAACTTTATCTCAACCACTATTATTATAAGAAACCCAGTAAACGGAGTGCCCTTCACGGATCGGTACTTGGACTATAGGCACGGCGATTTGTAGCAGTTTACCTGGTACCGCTGTTGTACAGACCAGTCATGCATCCGGTCTGATGCAGTTCGTTGGCTTCTTTGCTGATGAATACTGCTGTCTGTAATTTTAATCCAGCGGCGTACATAAAGCACTCGGTTAAAAGTGTGAACACGACATCGCTATGCTGTTCGAGCGCTCTGGACTGGCAGATATACCCCGAGAAGGCTGTCGTTACTGATGACAGCAGCAAGTAATAATTAGTTCACTTTTTCGTGCACAGTGATGGATTTAATTGATATCTTGCTATTAGAGCTCGAACTCCTGAGCTTTGGGCAGCAACAGTTCACAGTTAAGCGTTAAACATCAAACTAGTGCCGCACCCGCTGAAATTGTCGAAGGACACCGGAACTGACGAAGCCCCATCTTCCTTACTAATACTCGGAGACCGGGATCAACGTAGCTATTTTCTGAACGCTTTTACCCACTGTATGTTAAGCGGAAACAACCAAACAATGTGAAAGCACACAGCCGTCGGTGCACGACAAAACGAGTCTGCCTCCGTACTATCGACAATTAGTGTCCTATAAGCCT
Source organism: Dicrocoelium dendriticum (assembly GCA_944474145.2). Lineage (NCBI taxonomy): Eukaryota > Metazoa > Platyhelminthes > Trematoda > Plagiorchiida > Dicrocoeliidae > Dicrocoelium > Dicrocoelium dendriticum. Next base: position 43,511,212 of record OX104071.1, read on the forward strand.
CGCACAATTTGCGGCCCAATTTATGGAAAGCAAATTCAAGGAGGGGGCGCTTTTTCTCTACTGCAACACAGCTTTATCAGTGGATCTCAACAAGGCTTTCTACCGGCTAAAACTTGCAAAGATGCTAGTTTGGGTTATTAAACTAAACAACACGCTACTGACTCTAGGCAGGCGCTAGTGCTTATCCTTCAGGACCTAAAAATCGCTTGACACAATAGATTACGGACAATCGAGCAGCATCCGGTGTCTCTGCTCTCGTCCTAAATGGTTTTCTTCTTAACTTCCTAGCCGAACGAAGCCATTGAAACAAGGCGAGACATCTCCCCAATCAGCACCATTAGGTAGCTGAATAAGTTGTGGTAGTGTATTTGGTCCTATGTTGTTTTGTTGCGCAGGAATAGCGTCATTCATGTCCTGCGTTACGGCACATTATACACATTTGCCGATGACAACCAAGTTATAGTTACATACGAGAAAAGCTGCATAAAAATGGCCTTACACATTCATAATGCTCTCCGTGCTCTCAACAATGAAGTGAGATATTTAAAGGTTTGAATCCACACCAACGAAGCGCAACGTTCACCCTTATTATGAAATAACATAAATAACTAATCCTTTTTATTTTCGATTACGTGAGTCATGCCTGCACAGTTCTGCTCATAGGAAAAATACAGAAAGTGATCAGGTAAGGTTAATAGAACAATAGGCTTGTCGCATATTTTTATACGGAAATGTATGTAGGGGTGCGTGTGTGTATGTGTAGCTGTGTTTATGGGCTATGTAGATACTTTCCTGCACTTTTGCTCGGGTTTGCTTCTTGCCGGTTCTAAAGAAATGCTCAATGGCTGTAGCCTTGGAGCGCTTGTCCGGATAGGCAAAAGGGCTTGGTTGGTGGCGGGTCACAACCGCTACGTCACAACTTTGTTAAACCGACATGTGTGGCTTTTTATAGGTAGAACGTTTGCCAGGCAAATGCCCACCACCTCCTGGAACGCTGCCGCGGAACCTTTTGCACGAACAGAGTAAACTGCTGAACCTAGCTCGCACCACGAGGAAGTTGTTTGGTTAGTCAGTTGACGTGAAGGATACGACTCGCTACTAACTAAGGTCACTGCCTTGCGATTCCGGAGAAAGTTACACATTTCTCATACGTCAACCACTGCAAATAGTTCGTATATTCCCTGCCTATATTGACGCAATCGGCAAACCGATGCACCCAACACACATAATAACGCATGCACACATATACATACTGCACTTACATACACACATATCCAGTATGTACTGGATAAATGATAACCTTTCCATAGCAAAACCAACGCTACGCGTTTGTATTACCATGATTGTGCCTTTGAACACGCGTCTTTCACAGGCGAGAATAGGTCGGTTATTTATTTATACGTAAACTCTTTACTCATTCTCTCTCTAAGACACGTCGCAACATTCGTTCTTACTTCTTTCCCTATAAATACGCCTACGTATGAACCAAGCTACCAGGAGCTTTCAGAGAGTCAGAAAGTGCAATGGGATTCTCCTAGGCCATAAAACAATAACTAAATGTCTTCCTCTTATCACTGCTCTTGAGCAGTTGTGTTTCTAAATTCTAGGGCTGACAAAAAGGTCTGATCTAATACAGATATGTATCAATTCACCAACCGAAAACTACAGCTACAAGTATGGAAGCATAATCGCTTCAAGCTTATTAGTTCTATTAGCTGCCCAGCACGTCTCCGTAGGCATGCATCTTTCTTGATCTCTTAAACGCATACTTCCGCTGTCCACGTATTACCCGCACCTGTCTCTCCATACTGCACTGGCAGTATGCACTTGAAGACAACCGCTACAATTCTGGCACTAACTGGAATACTGACAACAAATGAGTGGCATTACCTCCTCCTCCTCTTATCAACCCTTTACCTTCATAGCGCGACGTAACTGTATTGGTTGCAGTATTAACAGTTATTGTCTTTTATACATAGTACTCCACTGGTTCTTTGACCATTTGTTCATATTACAGGTTTCCAGGCTCCAATGGATCACTTGTTTGCACGAATAAGGCCTTGCTGACCAAGAATATTTAGCGTCCCTCTTCCCTCTACCTATTTTATAACTGACGTCCTTGTCTACTGCACCACTTGGCTCTCCAGCATGGCTTGACATAAGCTTTCCTTATCTCTGTCTTCCAAACAAAGCATAGCTTAAGTCATCCAATACCATTTGCTTTGATTACAACTAAACGGTAGCTATATCTGTCATCTTCTGACTTACGGTATATAACAGCCCACTAATTTCGACTAAATGTCTTACTCGCTTGATGAGTAGATATACACTAATAAACTTATACTCTTCGGCCGCAAACCAAGTACCCGCGTTCGACGTAGATCGTTTCGTTTTTTAAACTGTCGTACTTTGCCTGCTTGCTCCAAAGTTTCTTTGTCCAACTGCGGACACCTTAACGTCTTTGAACGCCCTCTAACAAGCTTGCGTTAATTCTACCGTACATATTCCCATCGTCCGGCACTTATGTACTTAAACATCATACATCAAGTAGTGCATCGTACACCACAATATGACATGACGCGTGTTCCTCACATATCCAGTTTTCTTCCGAGCCTATTTATCAATTCCAGCTTTTCTTGCACCCCGCACATAACTTGCAGCTAAAACTGCAACATTGACTGCTGCTGTCACTGATGAGCCTACTATAATAATGCGTTAATTCCAGCTTCCATCCCCTACACGTCTAGCTTCTCCTTATCCTTGCATTCTTGCAGCTCCCGCGTTTCAGTCCAACTGAGTTAACTTTATGACTTAACGTAGGCGTCCATCTAAATTTTCTGTCTTCCAAGCCCAGCCTTCTGATTCCACCTATTTGACCGTTGTCTTTCACTGATATGAACATACAGTATGTAAAACTGCTTAGTGTTAAGTATTACACGGATCCGATCCACGTCCCGTCGGAACACCTTTTTGAATATGGCGTCCACGCTCAGACATATTCCCCACCAACTTAAGTAAGACAGCCCTATCTAACTATCCCTACGTTTCATTTACAGTTCTGGCCTCTCAACCGCGATCCTATCATAACCTGGCTACCTCACAGTCCGTTAAGATCCTCTCTTACTCATCCCTTATTTTCATGTCTGGAAAGCAGCAAGTATTCTTGTTTGCTTCATTCCCACTTCCGAATGCTAATACACACGCCTCCTCTATGATTCACCGTAGGCTTCCCTTAAGCTCGTCTAGTTCGTGGGCCAGTCGTCACTACTTTCATGCACCAATAACTTTCGTTAATTTAAAGGGGCAAGGTTATCTGCCACTGTCTTTTATGCGCTACTCTCAAGCCTGCGCTAATTCCCCTTTGCCAAACCCACAACGTCCAGATTCCCCTCACGCTTATATTCTTGCCACTTCCGGCTACCTGTCTAGCTAGCGCACTTTTACGACTTTAGGTAGTACATCATCAAATTTGTCTGTCCACCAAGCTTGTCAGTCACAAATCTTTCCTCTTAACGTTGGTTTTGCTGAGGACAAAGCTCAATACTCTCTGATGCCCATTGTTGCTCTTTTAAAGTCCGCTTACCACGTCCGTTTTGATTACCTTGATGAATACGGCGCAGCTTCCCTGATACTGGTCTTCAGTTAGCCAATTAAATTATCACCGGCCAGCATATGGCTATACTTTGCTCTAACCAAACCAGCTTCTACTGTACATGTAAGGCCATAATGTTTACGACCATCCGACACGCCAATAGTTCATCCTTTTACCACATAGTTCATGGGCTTTCGGCTTTATATTCTTATAATTATCTACTTCCCAAATTTGCTTGTTGATATCTGTTGCTTCCTTGATCTACCTGATAGACTACAGTATTATGATTGGCATCAAAGAGCAAAATGACCCTTTGCTCACTTCCATTTTACACGAACGGGTTTTCCATTATGACTCTGGGTACGTATGGTTCACAACCACCCGACTCTAAAAGACGTTGATCGCTTTAGCACACACTTCACTGACGTATGACTGATTATGCTGAGTAAACAACCAGGCCTATAATTCACATCTGTTCCATCCGACCGGGCTTTCATTGGAATTGTACTGCTTTAGCTTACATAAACATCCAGCTTTTCAACAAGTTCATGTCTGATATTCCTTCGCTCTTTTATCCATGTTACATAAGCGAACAGCCATTCAATACTTGGCATCACTGTTGTCTAAATTCAGCTGGCTCGCCTGCTTGCTGGCAGCACCCAGATTATTGCTTTCTTATACTTTTACGGCTAACACCTCCATCAAGCTATTTACGTTAATTTTCACCTTACGGTTCTGCGCTTAAACTCATGTTTGTGTATGCATTGCATTCTGTCCCTTGTGCACGAGTTTAGCTTCTTTCCTTAATAATATTATATCACCAGACTAACAACCTTTAATGCATGGCACAGTATTATCTTTTCTGTCCAGTTTGTCTCGGTTCTGAGGGGTATCGGAAGTTGGTTATTAGCGCTGCAGCGTTGTTTTGCTTATCATATACTTATCGCAATTTTCTTCACTTGCAACTGCTTTTTAAAGAATGGTTACATTTCCCGTTGCTCTTTAATCGCTGCTTTACGAGTGGGCCGCACTCCGCTTTTTATCTTAATCTAGGTGGCCTCACGCACCTCAGAGCCGCCACTTGTTTTGTGATGACCGCCGTCATAAATAAAGGGATATTTTATTCTCGACAAAGCAAGGCGTGCCTTTTTGGCCTGACAGCATAGTACAATATTGTACGTTATAGCATGGTTAAAACGGCCAAGAGCAAAAGTAGCAAAAGTGTAGTCAGTAGTGTGGGCCCACTTGGTCCAAAGATTGATTGTGGTCTATCCCCGCAAAACGCAATATGAGGAGACAAGAATTAGAGCGTTAAAGTGGAATATGTTAGTGAGGAACTAGGCCGATAAATTTGTGTACACAAAGCGGGTACGATGAGTAAAACATGACGAAAATGCTGAAAAAATGTTTTAAGAATAGTGGCATGTCATTGCTCAGATACGGTGACTTAGTCGTACGAGGTTATGTATATGTACAGACATTGTGAAATGTGGTGTCAGTCAAAATGCCAACGCGTGGTTGGGGCAGTGACTTTATTGGTTGGCCAGACACATCCGCCAGGTCGCAGTGTTGTTAAACAGACATTTGTATGGTAAATAGTGCCCTTATTCATTGTCTTATTATGACCCTTGTCCAATAAGCGTACTATTAGCTGAACCTAATTAACGCGCAATATTATATCCGTCCTTTAATCATATGATATTCGGTACCTTCTGGCTAAGCCGTAGTTGCAGTCTGAGCCAACCCAGATGCGTGATGTAATTAGACACCTGTAACACACCCATATTAAACATAAGCAGGTAGGCTACCGAATGCCATTTAGCTAGGTAACTATGCATGCATGCAATCCTTTGACTGCGCTAGTTAATGCGTTCCTCTTTGTGTCAGATTACCACCTTTTGTTCTTTGTCCGTTTTCCTTTGTTCAAAAGCATGGTGGGTTTCTGCATGGCAAGCGTCGTTTCTATATAAAACCACAAAGTTCTGCTTAACAAAAATGCGACGTAGCAGATGTCACTCGCCACCAAACAGAGTCACTCTCAGTTGCGTCACACTGGGAAGTCTCTCCGGTTCACATGCCACTGATGCTGATGCGTACGCTCAGACCGTTTTACATACCCTCCTTAAACACATGTGCTCCCACAGTACCAACACAGCACTGATTAGGTTGCTTTTCAAAAGTTCACTACATCTTCAGGTTTCAGCATGTAAGCTATTCAAAACTTTACGGAACGCTAGTGATTGTACACTTTTGAGTACGTTCGGATTGACGTGCCACGAAACATTAAAAACATAAAAGTTAACTTTTTAGCATTTTATTTCTGTGGCTTTATCGGCCAAAGCATTTTGGTTTATCCTGCCGATACTGGCTAATCTATTCTCAACAGCCAGCTTGATATTTTTACCTAGATATAAAGAAGAGCGTATCCTTCCGACGAGTCCAATTGGCGTTCCGAATAGAGGTACTTATCATTATTCTATAGAAATGGCAACTGTACCTTGTCTAAACCAAAGGTTTTAACGAATTGAAAACACAGTACCATAATTTAATCACATGAAATTATTGTTTGTACGTGGATCAAATTGGATAGCAGCAGCTTCTATCGCAAATAACTTGCACTTTGCGGACAGCTTTACTGATTCTCATTAGTGTTTGAACGATTGGATTCTGTGTCTTTCTTTTCTACGAAAACATTTTGATACCTTATATAACTGGAGCTTATGCGATGTCATTCCATGGACAGTTTTGCTGTTTCTCTTTGGAGCTCGAAAAGGAGTTCGGCTCCTATACTTTCTTCGAAAGCATTTTGATATTGCAATTGGCTGCAGCTCTTTGATTGCATTGCATAGAGCGTTCGCACGACCATAGAGACAATTGCACCTCTTGGCAAAATACCTTAAACGGATTTCTGATTCGGCCTAGTATCAGTTTGGACCTGCGACACGTTAACCTGCAGAAAAACCGGAACTACAGATATTCCGAATTATGACCTTATCTTTCGGACAAATCGCCCTGGTGCGTGGTTTGCGTTCGGGCCTATCACTTTGATAGCTATATCAATTTTATAAAAATAATTTATTAAGAACTACTTAAGGATCCCGTGTTGGAATGCGGGATAACATATTTACTTAAGAGGACGGATTTTGCAGATAGCTACAACTGCGCTCACGACCTCCATGGCTATTGTAGAACGGATCGCTGGACACAAAGTTTGCACAACCCGGACATTTATGCCACTGCAATGAAAGCGAAACTCCATAACGTCCAAACGTTTGCACACCTGCAGCACACTTACCCAATTCCTCGACTATAATTCATCTTCCACAGACTTCAACGGCTAATGGCGGACTGTACCTTAGTCAGCCAACGGAAAATTGTGCGTTATTTGATTAGTGAAAGATGCGGCGCTTAGGATTCATGGTCATCTTACATTGCTATTTAAATTAACCAACGGCAGGATTTCAAAACGTCGTGGCTGTTTGCCTGGAACCCGTCCTTCCTATTGAGGGCCACAAGCGTCCGTTTAATCACACAGTCTTTGCGGATGTGCCACTTCACCGTATAACTTCGCAATCCACCTGTCACAATGACAAGTTGACTGGAGTCACCTTATATTATTTTTAGTATGTACGCTACGGATATATGCTTGTCCGCGCGTTCCTTTTCCACTTCACTAAATGAGCGGTTACAGTTATTCTCCACACTACATGCTCCGGAGTCCAGACTGTGGTCACATGATTATCGAATTTGTTCCTTACCAGTAAACTTACCATTTTTATAAATGCTACATATTATACGATCCCTCCAATTCAGAGAACACAAACTACTTGTTGCGCAAGATAAAAATTTGAACAATTTTGATCAGGTCTGTTATGGTGTGCCAAGTTGGACTCAAAGCTAAAACACTAATATATTCATTTAGATAATTATCAAAAGCACTACTGTGTTCGGGTATTCATAAATCATGCCAGGTTTCCTGGCATTCAGAACGTGGATAAAATAGGAGAGTGCACTCGGGAACAGATATTAAGTTAATGGGTTAATGAGCAAATTTGCACAATGAATAAAAGTTAAGTCTGTAGTAAATGGAAGGCTAATATAAGTAACCTGTATCTCTACTGCTGTAATAGTATTAGGCCACTAAATTAGGCTTGCGGATGGTGCCCAATCGTGGCTTTAAAGTTCGTGCATCGTATGTGAGCCACGAGTGCGAGAATTTGGTTGGCTCTATACCAACTAAGTAGTCGAATTGTGAAAACTTCCTGTAAGCGTACAGCAATAAATAAATTGCAGCTAATTTCCTTATTTCAAATAAGGCACACACTACGTATTGCTAGTATTCAGATTGCAGGGTAGGCATGGCTAATGGAAAGAAGAAACTTATTAACTCATACTATCCTATATGTTGTTACACCGGCAGGACTTTGTATGACATTGGAGGTCGGGTCAAATAATTTGAGCAAATACTCGGTCCGTGATGGTCACCCGACGTCTTTCGTTGCGTAATAAAATCTTCCCCGGAATAGCTGTGCAAAATAACAAAACAGAAAAAACATCCTCGCAAAAGACAAAAAGTACAGCGTCAGCATCAGACCACAGTAGTAAGCCACAATCGTCTTGCACGTTCTAGTTCAAAGTTGCTAGTTAGGGATTGCTAAATTAATAACAGTAACAAAACAAAATAAGAAAAAGAGCTTAAGCATACAAACTGTGCTTGATGCTTCGTCTTCGGGCCGGTACTATCACAACAAAGTAAACCACAAAAAGATGGATAGGGTTTGAGTCCGTAATTTGTCATGGAATGACTCGGTCAGTGGCCAGACAGCAAATAGTGCACCGCTCACATTCACACAGATCGATTTAGGGGCACGTTATCACAAGGTTGGAGCCAATGTCAGCGTGACGGTTGGCTGCTGGCTGTACGACCACGGCAGGTATAGAAATTGCATAAACTATTTTTGCGTGCACCTTGGAGGTTGGAATATAGGGACCGCAATGGCCTCTGCAGCGGGGAGCATCCTTAAGCGTGTGCCTTTCGATTTGCTTAATGGAACCTGATAACACACAGTAAATGCACTCGGGTGGTAATTCTAATGATCTGCTTCGGACAGGTGAGAGAAAAATGCCGCTAGTAAGAACTCCGGTGCCCATGTTTAACAACCAGTTGGGGCTGGGTTCATTAAAGCAACGCGACAGTTGACGCGCAGACCGACAATTGTATGTTGCTACGCAAGTGCAGTCACCTCACTAGATAAAGTAAGAATTGATCGGCTTCGACAGTTGGTCCCTGTTACACACCGGAATTAGCTTTTTGTGGCCAAAGTGCATCACATTTACGCAGCAGGAAGGATGTTCCTTTTCGATTGCGTCAGTCTTCTTGTTAAAAGCTCAGTACCTGCAGCACCTCTAAAACCAAGGCGGATGAAGTGGGGGTTTATCGCGAACAAGTCTTCACCTCCCAGTGTGTTTATGGGCTGCATGTTGTGTTGCATATACCATTCTAGATAACCATTCTCATATAACGCTTACTAGATGATTTTCATCTCATCCTCCAGATCGTCCATTAGGCATAGCTTTTCCGATTTTGAGGTGAGAACGGTGGTATGAAACTACTACAGTTTGCGTACCGACCGATGCACGTTTTCTTTCTTTGATCTTCCTTAATATGGAGCCGTCAGTTCGTCTACTAAAATGTGCATCCAGAAATGAGCGTCGAACACATCGTTCAAGTTCGCAGGTGAACTCAATGGGGCAAATGCCCCAATTTCGGATAAGCAGGAACATACTTTTCTGGATGGTTCGGGAGTTTAGCCTACGGTGCCATACATAGGTGCTTATGCCAAGGTATCACATTTCTTATGTACACTTTCGTATACTCTCCATTTAAAATAATCCACAGACAGCAGTGGTTTTCCTACAAATAGCGTAGTAACACTGGTTTGTCTGTAATTCAAATTTCGTTGAAGTTCGTTAATTTAACAAATAATAGTATTGTGTTGTTTTCTGGCTTGACGACGAAGGGTATTAGAGTTGGGCAACATATGGCTTCGGCGAAGTTGTCTCCAAAACGTGCCTGGGTGCTCAGGAATATTCATTAACTCAGAAATGTATGTACCCCGTTGTTCATGCTTAGTGCTTTTGCCTAAACTACTTGAAGTTTTGTCACGCGTTTCGAAAATCTTTTATCTTTAAAGTATGGATCATCAGCCAACTAACAAGGTTCAGTTTGAGAACCTGTTGGAACAAGCGAAAGATTTGTTATCTCTATCAAATGCTTCTTTAGCAGGTTTCAAATTCACTTTAGCCAAGCTCCTACTCGCATATTGATGACGATATCACACATTGAAGCTTAGAGCAGCACAACTGCAAGCACAAAATAACCAGCTACATAGACATACACACAATGCCACACACACGTCCCCGCCACACATTTACAAACTGCTATGGCAAACATCGGAATTTTTGCACATTATTGATCATGCATCGTTATGTCAAAATGATCATGCCTGTAAAGGCGTGCCTCACCTTGTTGAGAATAAAAGATTTATTTATTTATTTAATATCAATACTAACAGGTGAATCAACGCGGCATGTTTACTCGTAAACTTTTGGAATCCCTGAGCAATTAAAAATACAACAAAAATATAAGTATCCGCAAGCTAGATAAAGGAAGTGGTATAGTCTTAATCGATGGAAGTGATTACATTTCGAAAGTAAAGCAGAATCTTATAGACGAACCGAAGTTTTGCGCAAACGTTTGTGAGTAGGAGCAAACTGACAAAACCGAAACAAACCTGACAAAATGCCTGAAAGGTCTATGAACCAGCGGTTTTATTTCTGGTAGTTTGTTTGAAAGTTTAAGGCCAGTTGAAAATTCTATCACGAGAATGTATGTACTGTCAAGCGTTCACAAAGAAAGTTTACCTTTACGTCTACTGTTGTCCAGGATGAGCTCCGCTTATCATCCTACAGCCCAGAGGTTGTCAGAATTGCTTCAGCCAATAAGACTACTGGTTGCTCAACTTAGTGTTTGGAATAGTCTTGCCTTCGTAGAGCACATTGCAGATGGATATCTTAAGGAACAATTGTTCTAACTTGATATAGCTTAGTTATTCACGACTGTCCCGCTACTAGAGACAATAGAATACCTATGCAGTTATCTGCACACCAGCAGCGTTCAGTTAACTATGCACTTACAAAGCCTAAAAGAAGCGCTCCTGAGATGCACGTACGACGCTCAGTTTCTTTTCGTTGGCATATAATTCCGGCAGAATGATGGGGTCGCTATAGGGTCCCCACTAATACCAGTGCTGGAAGGTACTTTTCTTGCCAAACTAGTAACTGAATAATTGGGCCCACGTGTACGTCGAGTCGACCATTACTACCGTTATATGGAGGATACCTTTCGTGTGTTGTCCGTTAAGATATAAATTCGGAAGATATATTGCCAGAGCTTAATGGTGCGCACCCGACGATTGTGTTCACCTGCGAACTTGAACAATGTGTTCGACGCTCATTTCTGGATGCACATTTTAGTAGACGAACTGACGGCTCCATATTAAGGAAGATCAAAGAAAGAAAACGTGCATCGGTCGGTACGCAAACTGTAGTAGTTTCATACCACCGTTCTCACCTCAAAATCGGAAAAGCTATGCCTAATGGACGATCTGGAGGATGAGATGAAAATCATCTAGTAAGCGTTATATGAGAATGGTTATCTAGAATGGTATATGCAACACAACATGCAGCCCATAAACACACTGTGAGGTGAAGACCTGTTCGCGATAAATCCCCACTTCATCCGCCTTGGTTTTAGAGGTGCTGCAGGTACTGAGCTTTTAACAAGAAGACTGACGCAATCGAAAAGGAACATCCTTCCTGCTGCGTAAATGTGATGCACTTTGGCCACAAAAAGCTAATTCCGGTGTGTAACAGGGACCAACTGTCGAAGCCGATCAATTCTTACTTTATCTAGTGAGGTGACTGCACTTGCGTAGCAACATACAATTGTCGGTCTGCGCGTCAACTGTCGCGTTGCTTTAATGAACCCAGCCCCAACTGGTTGTTAAACATGGGCACCGGAGTTCTTACTAGCGGCATTTTTCTCTCACCTGTCCGAAGCAGATCATTAGAATTATCACCCGAATGCCTTTACTGTGTGTTAGCAGGTTCCAGTAAGCAAATCGAAAGGCACACGCTTAAGGATGCTCCCCACTGCAGAGGCCATTGCGGTCCGCATATTCCAACCTCCAAGGTGCTCGCAAAAATAGTTTGTGCAATTTCTATACCTGCCGTGATCGTACAGCCAGCAGCCAACCGTCACGCTGACATTGGCTCAAACCTTGTGATAACGTACCCCTAAATCGATCTGTGTGAATGTGAGCGGTGCACTATTCGCTGTCTGACCACTGACCGAGTCATTCCATAACAAATCACGGACTCAAACACTATCCATCTTTTTGTGGTTTACTTTGTTGTGATAGTACCGGCCCGAAGCTAAAGCATTGAACACAATTGAGTGCGTTTTGCAAATTTTTTCTGTGTTACAAAGACTGTTTCTATTATTTGATTTTGAATATTTTTCTTCTCATCTGTTGAGTAAATATATCTGTTAAAAACTTGCCTGGCTATTTTATACCGTTTTTCTCCAATACCGAAATAAATCTTTTCTTCTACTTTGGCTCTGCTGCCGTTTTTTTGCTGAAACCTATTTCACTAATGTTGCTATTTAGCAACCCTAGCTTCGATATAGCCGCCGCAGATGGCGTTAACCATTTAACGTTTCTCCTTTGAACCACGGGCGCAGGGTAGCCTTTGACTTTCCATCTTTTGATCATCAGAGCCTTCTGCTTTATACTTTATGCTAGCAACTATTTACTTGGCGCAGTTAAGCTACATGACCCTGCCTACACTCAACGTAGTATATTATTTGAGTCTATAAATTTCTGTCTCCTTGTTTATGCATTCCTGTCTTATATTGCCGCGGAGTCATTTCTTTGCTGTGCTGCACGTCGGATTTACCTTTTTGCCGTATGACACGTCACTTCCCGGTGCATGACAATTTTGTATTTCGCTATTATCCCTCTGTGACATTGATCTTTGGACCAACCTTCATTTGTTTTGGGTAATTCTCTATGCTCTAGATATCACATTTCCTTGCCTTCGTTGTTTATAAGACCAATTCCGAGTATAAACATTGTACTTTAAACTGCTATATTCTCTTATGCGACTTTGCATCCGCTTGCAGGTTACCTCTTGGAATCCTTTTTAAACACGCTGATTCATCTTAGGCATGGTACAACAAAATCACACAAGGTATTATTCCATCCTCTCGTACTCCGTTTCAATACGTTCACTGCATCAGTTGAGTTAGCAAACCATTGCTGCCTTACTTTCTGTTTGGCTGCAACTTTTCGGTTGCCTGTCTTTCTCTTATTTTCGGTATACTTTATTTAGCATCTGACTCAGGCTAGCCTACTTGGTTTCCTTAACTGCATATGGGTAGACATACATGCAGTTAGTATTACAGCCTGCATTTTTGGGGTAGATTTTATCCTTGTACCTGCGCTGCGTACAAATACATTTAAACATAGCAAATACCCAGAGGTACTCCCACTAATCTATATAAATATTTCACGATGACGTATGCCATGGTTTTGGCCGCAGCGAGAGCAATGCCGACCATTGCCTTGGAATGCGTTGTTGTTGTTTCTTGGGTACCGAACCATGGGGTCAGCACACTTCACAAATAAGACAATACGTTTTACATTCTATTCATTTGCAGCTTTACCAAATGCAAGCTATGCAGGTTGAGCATGATAATAGGCGACAGTTTCCCATGCGGATTGCAAGGATTATCATGCTAGGAATACCGATGGTTTCGTTACACAAGTTTCTATTCTTTGAAGACTATGCACTTTGTTACAGCCATGTTACTAACGTCTTTTCATGCCACCATGAGTTAAAATTTCGTGATACCACAAAGAGCTAATACCAACAAGCACTTTGGAATGCACATTGTGGGAATCACTGCAATAAGTGCAGGCCAATATCTACCGCTCTTCTGTCAACCATGCTTTACTAAAGATA
>OX104071.1:43525392-43605525 GCA_944474145.2 Dicrocoelium dendriticum
TTCGGCTAATCTGCGTAACTCCCGTACATAAGCTTCAAATACGTTCCCCAGGTTTTGGTACCTCGCGTGGAATGCTCGACGAAGTTCATCGGGCAAGCCGGGTCGGTCCTAGAAGGCGACGAAGTGCGGCAAAGGTCTCTGCCGTGACGTTTTCTTCTAGGACGTTACTATCGGCCACCTATCGAAAGCTTCGCCAGAAAGCAAGGACATGACAACTGCACCGTGTTGTGAAGCAGGGAAAAGTTTCAAGTACGATTGCACTTGTTTTTTCCCACCTCGAGTAGGGCATGCCCAGTGAAAAATCTTTCGGGAGGTGGTAACGAGGGTGCAGGCGGGGCCGTGGCGGCGTTCACTGTCATCTTCTGCAGAGCTTCAGACAAGGATTCTAGGGCAGAAGAATTCTCCACGCAGGATCTGTAACAGGCGACTGTTCCTCAGCGTCAGACTGATTCACAATTTTCGGCATAACTCTCTGATCCTGGCAGGGTCGCCAAGATGTAGTATACAGGTCAGGAAGAAGTCCAGTTATCGGACGGAACTTATATTAAACAACACGTAGGCTCTATAAGAAGAAATCAGTGTAACATAAAATGAATGAAAGAAGCGTTACAGTTAACCGTTCTCTTCGGGTTCTTGTCCTTCTTCGGTAACTGCACAGGAATGGCGCTCTGGAAGGCAAACGGGAAAGACGCCGTAAAAGCAACGATTCAAATTCGATCACGCGCCACAATGGTATCGAATGTTCGTTACCGGCGTGCTTGTCGTGTTGCACCGTTCGAGGTTTTCTTTACTGAAATCCTTTTGAGGACAGCAGTTAAATAACACTACATAGAAAATTTGGCTTTGTCAGTTTTCTTGTGATCCGAAAGTACTTGAAGTTCCAACGTACTCGGAATTACTTGTGTGCCTTCCTTTGTCACGGCGTGGTTGTCGTGTTTCACCGCTTGAGTTTTCCTTCTCGGAAGCCTTTTTGTGGAAACAGTGTTGATAACACTGCCCAAAAAGCTTGACCTTGTGTTTCTTGTGGTTCAAACGGGCTTGAAAAAGCCTTCGTTCCTTCAATCTCGCCCCAGCTGCAACGGCGAACTTTCCTAATAGTAAACTTGGTCTTTGTTCCGTTGTTGTCAGCGAGTCACTGTGTCATTACCCGTCTTTTGACCACTGTACGCTACCCAGCTACCTCGCCTCTTGTGCGATCTTTTCCATTCGTCAAAAGCGGATTTACTTGATTCAATTCTTGGTCGCACTGATCAGTGTATCTTCAGTTATCCGTGTGTCAGCCTCTGCTCCCTCGCATAGGTCCTGTTGTTATATCCCTGGAGTCCACTTCGGCTTTGTGACTTGGTGAGTTCATTCCAATACACTCGTGTCACACTTGGTCGTTTCGATTGGTGCTCTTGTCGCTTGCATAGGTTGTCCCCGTAATCCGGTTCAGCATCTTTGCTTCTTATCTATTACATTCAGTTCTCTCTCTGAACCCTCTCCGTCACGATGGTTGCCAAGCGCTGCTTAAACTCGCCGTGTCCGCCTTCTGACGACTCTGTGGTCATATGTGGTAAAGGGGGTTGTCTAGAAGCGGTTACAGATTCGTCCGGGGGCATGCAGTGCGATATCTGTGGCGTTGGTTCCATAAGGCCTGTACTGGCTTGGATCGTAGACAGTACGCCCTTCTGTCCAGTAGCGAGAGTTTACTCTACCGTTGTAATGGACTGTTGTAGGCCCAGGACTGAGCGTTACACGCCAGTAAAGAGCAGTCCTGTTTCTTTGGAAAGTTTGTTGTCTCTGATTGTCTCGTTAGACAGGAAAGTTGAATGGATTGTGCAGGGCCTAGAACGCTCAGGTCTTCTCTGTCAGGAGACAGTAGAAGACACTGGCAAGTTGTCTGATCCTGCGTCTGATTGTTTACTGTCGAATATCAGTTTACCTGTTAGCAAAGACCTTGTTAGGAACGAGCCCTCAGACAATGTGTTTGATTCGGCTGTTAGCGAAGGAGAGCAGCAGGTTTCTGCCCTTGTCAAAAGAAGGCGAAAGAGGGTTAAAAAGCGGGAAAACCAAAGGCGGACATGAGAGGTCCGTCGGGCGCCCATTCCCCCCTCAAATTCTACTACTACGGAATCGTTGCAACTGGAAACATCTATGACATTAGAGTCTATAAAAACGGACACTAAACTGAAACCACCGACGTCCATGGAGCGTTCGGTAAATACTCCGCGTCGCGGAGACGCGTATACCGACTGCAGTGTTATTTTCAGAAACGCCACTGAGTCTTCTGCTGTTCTCCTAAAAGACCGTATGCTAGATGACCTTAAGTAGTTTAGAGTATGCATTACCAAACTCCTGCCTCCCGGCTTCCCCGGTGTGAATGTGCGCAATCTAACCAGACTCGGTAACTTGCCAGCCGACAAGTCTCGCCCCCGCTTGTTGCGAGTTGTTCTGTCCACTCCGGAGGAGCGCCAAGCACTTCTGAGTTTCGCCTTTTAGCTCAAGGGCACTGGTGTTATGGTGCACCCAGACCTCCTTTTGGCGGATAGGCTGAAATTGCGGGAAGCCGTGAAGGATCTTAAAGCCCGCCGTGAAGCAGGGGAAAAGGGTCTCCGCTTGGTGGGTTTTCGGGTGGTGAGCCGGCGGTCCACTTCCGCCCTACCAGAGCCGGTTCTGGTGGCGCACGATCCCGGACTCACAATGTTAAAGCCCTTCAGATGATCTTAAGCAATGTGCGTAGCCCGCGAAACAAGCTGTGCGAAGTCGGCGCTGTTGTCGACGACTGCCGTCCAGATGTCCTCGCATTCACTGAAACGTGGTTGTCCACCGGCGCCACGGACAGGGAAGTGTGCTTGCCAGGCTACGCACTGCTGAGATGTGACCGCACCTCTGATCGGCGCGGAGATGGTGTTGTTTGTACGTTAACTCCGAACTTACTGTCTGTAAGACGTATAGTTTCAGATCATCAGAGGGTGATGTTGAGGCACTCGTAGCTAACCTGTGTATTGACTCCGCGCAACTTAAAATTGTGCTGGTCTACAGAAGCCCCGACAGCGTTGCTAAGGGGCTTGCTGATTTCATCCACGAGCATTCAGCAAATAGGTGTTTAGTGATGGGGAACTTCAATCTTCCCGACGTTGACTGGCAGAATTTTTCCTGCGACGCTGTTAACAGCCTACGGGACCTATCTGGTAAGGCCCATTCCCTGGCAGATTTTGCCTTAAAATCTCAACGGACATTGAATAGTTGAGCTGGTTGACGTGTTGTCGGAATACATGCGGTGATGTGCATGTTGTCATAACGATAGCGTGCCCTGGATGGCTACATATCGATTTAAAACTGCTGCTAGTAGTTTTGTGCGTCAGTTTGGTAATCCTTCGAATATTTGTCCTGAATGTTATAGTGTCTTAGTACGAAATTTCAGGGCAATGCCATTTGCGTGGATGGACCCATGGATAACAACGAGGAGCAAATTTAGACTGAGCAGCCACACGGCGGCGAGGCCTAGTAACTAGCAGCGAATTGCATGGTTTTGTTTTTGTAGAGTACTTTGGACCTAACTAGTGCTAGTACGCTGTAAGCGTTAAAGCGTCTTGCTACCGACTTGTCCGTTACTCCTTGATCATGGAGCCAACTCCAATAACGGGCGTGCACATGTCTTTTATGGCAGGATTTTAACTCCCTTTGAATCAAATGGCTTAAGTAGCGTAGGCTTCATTTGTTGACTTTAGCTACCGTGAACTGAGCAGAGTCCGAGAAGCTTAACGGGCTAGGGTAGCTTAGCCTAAAATCACGGATTTAACTAATGTAGATCAAAAGTTTACTTCGACTTGCCATCAGGCCAGTTTGGTTTGCACATTTGCAGGCAAAAATGTAGCTTTTGTCCGCTGTGAAATGAATCCTAAGGTGCAGCACAATATTCCAAGTGCTTCAAGATCAAATTAGTTATTTAAGCCACAAGGTCCTGGTTTACACGAGCAAGGGTATGTGCAACGGCGCCGTCGTCAGTAATCAGGCATGGTGAACCCCTTCAAATGTGCCGATGGTATAGTTTATATGTATTAAAGATAGCCGTGGGTCAAGTACGCTGCCCTAGTTAACTCCGCTAGTTTCATGTATACAACATGATGCAGCAGCGTCTGTTTTGACTGCTTTGGTATTATTATCAAGGCATGACATGAACAAAGTGAGAAGTGCATCTAGTATATCATATTCGAACGAGTAGCAGCCGGCCGTAAAGTACCCGGTCGAAGGCATCCAGCATGTCCGAAAAATAAGTAGGTAGGATTTTACTTGTTCGACGTTGTCTGTGTGATGTTTAGGTAGCTCATGTAGGCGACTGACATGAAGGACGTTTGTTCAAACAATGCTAGCATATGCGTATGAACGTTCGCGCTAGAAGAACGTAGAGGAGTAACTTTTCACCAAGTTCTCCATGACGCTGAGCGCATGGAGGTACGATTGATCAGGCAAAAGTTAGGCAAATAAACCCTAAGCATTTTTCTATCACCTGGAAGCCCTAAGGCATGCATTCAATGTGATGGCACACACTAGTAAAGATCAAATAGATTGAAGTTGTAAGGGAAAGATGTCGGTGCATTATTGTTTAACTAATATTGTGAAAATGCCGTCAGGAAAATTTTGCAATTTAGCGTAACATAGTTAAGATATTGTTTGCCATCAATTATATTGAATTTGCTGAACTACAGTGGATCGCTATTACGGGTTGTAGGTAACGTAAATGCAGATGCACTAGCTTTTTACACTAGGCAGCACTAGCGAATAACGATATTGCTGAAGAAGGACGGATCTTCTGTAAAGAATGGTGAGAATAAGGACAGTGTGGTAATGGTGCTTCAAGAAGTCTTATTAAGTTAATCAGCCAAATGGGATTTCACATTTTACTTTGGCTTGCAAGCGCGTTTTGTTCCTTTGTTGGGCGTGATTTGAGGCGCTGCAGTTCCAGGTTAAGAACAATGATCATAGTTAAAACAATAATATATTCATGACTATATACAAGGCAAAGCCATGAAGACATTATCAGCGTTCTAAGACAAAAGTACGTCGAGCACGGTGGGATCAGTGAATAACGCGGATAGATATACAGAAGATTCACGAGCTCCCAGCCCATAATGCATTGACCTCCGAGTACTATCAGAACTTGCACGGCATTGTTCGGTGTATGAAATAAAGGACAATGAGGATTTCGTCATTGCGTACTTGTCGTCATGTTAAAGAAATATATAGGTTTCCAGTTCATGGTACGGATTTTTGGACAGTCGAATTGTTTTGCGACTGAAACGACAATTGGCGTGGTAAGTTGCAGTCGTTTGGCACGCTTTAAGGTAGTTTACCATTCTTATATCAGCCACGGCGGGCAAAATAACTAGAAAATCGCAAACTAAACAATAAAATCGTAATCAGCGTTTGGAAACAGATAGAAACAGTAAAAAGGATGATTAACTAGAAATTTTGTGCCGTGGTTGTCTTAAGCGACGAACTTGTCGAGCCATATATAAGTAAGCGCGATATTGTGTCCCGATATAGCTGCCAGCGATATGGACGCTCTGTTATTTACGTTCGCCGGTGGCTGCGATAAAGCCAGATAAGGGTGCGGCTTTAATAGCTCAAGGTTAGCATCACAAGGTTTGGGAAAAGATGCTCGGTTACGCAAACAACTAATTAAACTGGAATGTGGAACTTGTGAAGGGTTTAGTGAAGACCTCTTAACATTTCGACGTTAAGACAGCGAGTCATTTTTGTGTACGATTCTGAACCTGCAAGACAATGACGCCAGAACGGTGGTATTGTTTTGCCGAAAGGGAGGGCATATTTGTAATTGAAGTACGTAGGGGTACACGCCCACCGAAAACGAGGTGAAGGCCGTCGGTAAGTGATTTCATTTATCCTGCTAAAGCTGCCCATTTAGGTACAGAGACGGCGATTTTGCATTTCACGTCACTGGTCGTTTTATCGATGGTTTGCATAAGATAACGGATTATTCTATAATGCATAGTCATGCTTTTCACGTAGGAAAATCATGGTTGTATGTGCGTAGACGCAGGCGTTCACAGGAGGATAAGGGGCAACTTTTCGTGCTCATGCAGTGGCTTATGTGTGCGCGTGAGATAACAGGGTTTGCGTTGGTTACCTTTCGAGTGTGGCTGGAACGTGCAGACATCAGGTTTCTACGTAACCGGCACACTGTAACGGAGCGTGTGAGTCAAGCCGTCGGAGTGAGAATGCTGCTGCAGGGTATAAGTGTCATAGTGGACAACGAGGGTATAGTGCAGTATGTATTTGTCATGCCGCCATACGTTATACCATTAAGCAACCGCTTTTGCGATGGTAACTTGGCAGACGTCACACATCAGTACAAGCAAGGGGCTTATGTGCTAAAGCATGCAATGCTACTTGAAGAAACCCGCTCTGCTCGTAGTTATGTTGTGCCCTCATGCCTAACGGAAGTTGGCTCAGTTACCATGATGTGGTGCAGTGTATGACTGAGCATATACCAAACAACTCGTAAAGCAAAGATGCTGGTGCTGGATCGCCGCTCAGCGCAAGTGAACGCTTTCATATCATACATCCTAAATGCGCCTGGGATGCTTTGCCTTTTTCCTGTATTAAGGCACAAGCGGTAGCGTTCCGCTCACTTAAAAGATTGCAATGCTATGGACCGCAGGAAATTTGTGCAAGGAAGGGTGAATTTGGTGTAGAGAAGCAACCCACCATCCAACCAACTGCTTGTTGTCCTAGGTGCTTGAAGTAAGGAGGCATTTAGGTATCTTATTAGCACGTGGATCCCCTACACGGAAAACTATACGGGACACATTGTAAGGGCGTAAGACACTTGGGCAACTTTACCACGAACGGAATAGAGGTATGGAATAGGCACCTAAACAAAGGTTTGTTCCTTAGGTCAGGTGTCCTACAATTGTTTAAGCAGCTGCTATAACGAAATCATGAATTAGACCAGTCAAGTGAAAGCCGTAGCAAAAGCGCACATAATTGTGGGCAAAGCGCCCTCACGCGCGTTGGTTAACCATGGTTTTCCGTTCCTTGGGGACATATCTTCATAAAATGTTGCTGAAGCGCCTATCGATAAACAAGGTGATAGTCATGGGATATGGCCAGGGATTCTGGTATGTGCGCACTTTCCGTGGGCGGTCGTCGCAGATGAAACGTGCAGCCCCCAGTTTGCAAATATGCATTCATTGTGCATTGGAAGTTGCCGTGTGCTCATGCCCTAGTGGTATGTCATCTAATCGGCTAACAACCAGAAAACTTATTTCAGTAAAGTCGGTGGTTTACACCTGCGCAAGCACCGGGGAAGGTTTTCTGGCCTGGTGCACAACAACATCAGGAAGTGCACACATCTCCACATTGCAAAGGCTGCCGAGAAGCTAGCCATTAGTGAAAGTGTTGAAAAGGAAATACTTATCGCTTTATCCGTAATGTGCGTTTCCAACGTCCGTAAGCAGGTGCGCGCACTAAATGACCTTGTCGGGCGTTTTATAGGAGACCCGCTGCAGAACTAATGGGTACAGATCCTACCACCGGGAAACTAATGACCGCTGGTCGGATGGCAAACAATGTTTTCCTTTGCGGGCATAAGCAGAGGCGTGTGAATATCTCCATAGATAAACAAGCAGCGGATAAAAATACTGCTGTTTGTTGTGAGCCGCCAAAGGAACAGCGTAGTTTGCCAGAGGCGCCGTCCAAACGGAAGCTAATTCTCGCCAATAGGAAAGTGGTTGATGAAAACATAGTACTTGTAAGTGATCCGAAAAGGAAGACGACTTTCCAACACATGCGAACTAAAACCGCCGCGTCATACAGTTTGCAGTAAATGCGGCAAGCGTCTGCGCAGGTATCGCATGGTTGCAATGCTTGTCTCACTTGCGGTAAAAAGTATCTCCGTTTCGGGGACCTGGGCCTGAATTGGGTTCAATGCTGCGACCGCATGCACTGGGGCATGCAACGTGCTTGGTCCTCCGGGACACAAGTGAGTTGTAGCAGTGTGTAACCTGCAGAAAAATTATACAGGACGACTGAGCGACGCATGCTCGCTTCGGCAAGCGGACGTCAGCATACATGCGTACATCCATATGGTTTGAAATGCCGAAAAAGATACAAAATGAATTTGAAAACCAAAATGCACCAAAATGTTTTGGAAAACTTAAAAAACGTCATGTTTTGCAAACGGATACGTGTATTAGTCTACGTAACCTTACTTGGTGTTGCTGCTTTATGGGTAAACACTTCGTGTCGTTATCCATCCCATTTCCTACACGCCAATTACCGACACTGTTTTTCTCCTACCCGGAGAGGTGGCGTTCCTCTGGAAGGAGACGCCGTCGCATAGAATCTGCGTGTGTTACACATTTTTGCACTAAAGGAGGACGTGAGCAAGAGCCCGCTAGGATCCGTTCACCTGGTTCTTCTCCAGCAGGTGCGTTAGGTTTTACATCCTGGTCTCTCAGAAGGCTAGCCCGCGACGGATGGTCCTCAATTAGATCAAAGGGTCACAGCGATCACTCCGCATAGGAAACCGCTCAGTGATCCGGAGATATCCTTTTATCTGCTGCAGGTTGTGCAAACTACTATATAACCATAACCTACGTTGTCCTTTAGGTTGCTAGGTAGTTTAATCGCTGGAATGTTGCCTTGGCTTGCTAGCGAACTTTACTCAGTAGCACATGTAACACGCAGGTTGCGAACCTGCACGGTTTGTTAGTGAAACTGCTGTGAACTTCCCCCAACCCCCTTTGCTGTTCAGATGGCGGAATATGCCTTTCCACAATAAACATATATCTCGTTCGCTTAACTTGTCTTATCTCCGTAACTTAGGGTTTTGCCGGGTGACGTTTTCGTACCGACATGTACTTCATCTTTACGCTGCAGAAAGTGCGCGTTGGTATCTTGTTGTAACCGTGAAATGACGCACTAGTAATTGTTGAAACAACCTGTTCCTTCTGCTACTGCATTTAGCGGTATCCACTAGCTCGTGCATAATAGACGAACCCAGTGCATCCACGGAATAGGATAATAGGCAAGGTGATACGGTTGGTGATGTGGAGACCGTGTTCAGGTCGGCTTCATGAAACATAGAGACTTATATAAGTAGAGAATGATGGGAGAAATTTTGAAAGTGGAATGTGAAGGCCTACTACCAGCAGTTACACAGACACGTAGCTAGTAATGGCGACAAACAAACAGCTGGAATGCTACTACCGGGGGATCCTTAAGAGTTGCTTCCAGCGGATTGTTTACCCAGGAACCAATACAATGCAACCAGGTATTGATGTATTAAAAACGAAACAGCCTGACATTCTGGGTGGCAATTTTGCCCACCCTGAGCAGAAGCATGTATAAGGCTGTAGTGGTCGGTAGGTAGATATCATCCGGAAAAGGAAAGCGTTTGGTTTGGCCACCCAAGAGTAGTAAGGTGGATACCGCGACCATGTGGCCTTGATGTGTTAAGCAAAGAAGGAGGTATGTAAGCAAGCGCTGCGGTTTGTTATCGACACCTAACTTCCGTTCTCCTCGAAACCCTAGACTCATGGACAATGCCATCCGGAAGCAAGTTTTAGCGCGCGATGACTACATCAAAACCGTGATCCAAACCGAACGCGTCTCGTGTTCCCTTATGAGTAGACCACGGAGACAATAGAATCTTGGCTTAGCTATATAGCTAGCTAAGGTCTGGTTCTGCGCTCCAAGTTTGAATGCGGTTGTTAGGGGTCTATAGCTTTAGGGCATGCGCAAAGTAGGAGTTGCTACCTCAAATTCCTATGGGAGATCATGTACGATTGTGGAGAAGAGCATCGGTCCCAGTGCAAAGCCATGCACAGGCTTACATATGGCAGTATTTGTTTCCAGCTAAGGGGCTTGCATACTGACCGCCTGGTAACCTCTATCGATATATGTTAACCTCAAGCGGGTGCGTAGTGACAGAGCTAGGGATGAAGCCGAAAGCATTTATCTACGTAAAGTACATGGGCTAAACAGCTAGCTAGGGGAGTTAAAGCATCAATATGTTATACCATATACGTGCCGTTAGCATAAATACCAGGAAGGGGCATTTATACAAATATAAAAATCTAGATGCCGTAGACGTTCATCCCATGCAAAGCGCTCATGAATATGTGGCGGACGTGTAAGCCAAACTGCTTACACACCAAAACACTGAGGTATGGGTTATTGCACCTGTGCAGCGGGAGAACCTTCATGCGATGGCGACACCGTATTTAATGGAAAATCGTTTAGAGTCGCCATAAAAAGGGGCAAGTGGGCAACCATTATTGAAGCTGAACCTCACTGTTGCTTGCAATCCATCAGTGTTTACCGTCTACGTAGAACAGCAGTGCAATGAACAACTATGACATGACCAAGAATACCAAACGGATCGATCGAGCGTTGGCAATTCCCAGAAAGGCACCAAGTATAAAGCAGCAGCATCAACCTAAGGAAAGCCAGCTGGCACCGTCCACAGGAAAGCTGCGCGCTACCAAGCGACTGCTTTGCTGACAGAGACAAAAGGTAAAGCGGTTAAATCGAGCATGGTGATTTATTATGGCACCGTCCACAGATCCGATTAGAACAACTACGCAATGGCATAACTAAAATAGTGCGTTTACAAAATGATTGCATTAAGATACAAGAATCAACAACCATCGTCCCAAGTTCAGAAGACAGCCACAAAGCAGTGGCTTGGCTGAAAATATCATTTAAAACTTAGTTCAAACAGGCTAGGTGGTGCTAGGAGGCCTCTTCCACGGGTCAGAATAGAGCTACCAAGCCATGGCTTGGCGGAAGTGTAGCAAGTATAATATGGTTGCAGCAGGTTTTGTGAATCCAAGTAGCATCCTCCATAGATAAGACGGAGATATTAAGGCAGGGCGTAACTGACACAGACCATTTACAAAATGGTTGCATTAGGCTTGGGTATCTAGGAACAATAGCACCAAGAGCAGCATAAAGCTACAAAGAGATGGCTTGGTTGAGATAGATCACTTATAAGATGGTTGTATCCGGCTGTATGATACCTGGTGGTATAGTCCACAGCTTAGTATTGAGCTGCCAAGTGCTGGCCTGTCTTAGTTAGACCATGTATAAATGGTTGCATCAGACTAAATTAGTCCAGCTACTGTCGTGCAAAGTTCAGAATAGAGCTACCCACTGATAACTTGGCATATATGGACCACTTATAACATGGCAGCAGCCGGCTTCTTGGATTGAAGTGGCTTCCTGCACAGATAAGAGTGGACTTACCAACCGCTGACTTACTGTGAGAGCCTAATTATATAACGGATGCGACGGTCTATGTTATCCTGGGTGCCACGGTACAAAGCTCAGAATAGAGCTACAACGCGGTGGCTTGGCTAAGATGGACACTTCAGAAATGGTTCGAACAGGCTACGTACTAATGGGCAGGCTCCCCCACAGAGCAGCGTAGAGCTACAAAGCCGTGGCTTGGCTGAGATGGACCATCTACAATATGAAATCATCAGGCTCCGTGCAACTATGCATCGTCGTCTAAAGTTCAGAATAGAGCTACTAAGGGACGGTTTGGCTTATATAAACCAATTATAAAACCCATACACCTATCTATGTAAATCTAAGTATCATCGTGCCTAGTTCAGAATAGGGCTAGCAAACCATGTCCAGGCTGGGATAGACCATTACAAAAATGGTTCCAACAGTCTAAGTGTACTAGAGAGCCTGGTACTCAGTTCAGAATCGAGCTATCAATTGATGAATTGGCTGAGATAACCCAGTTATAAAATGTTTCCATCAGGCTCAGTGATTCCATGTACCATCGTCTACAGACCAGAATTTACCTGCAAAGCAGTGGCTGGACCAGACTTCTTTATTCCACCTCTCTTTGACCGTGCAACTCAGTCTGACCGTAGTCACTTAAATAATTGGTAAATGTCAAGAATGTACGACTATGTGGCGTGATCAGGCGTTGCTTTCCCTTACACTGGCCTGGTATAAAATAGGTATTCAAACATTTCATGTTCCCCATACCATCCGTTTCAAGCCACGTTATATTTGTTTATAGGCCGCTTACTTGTCCTATACCGGTTACGAATCCTTGCACTAGCCATACTTCGCGGCGACTCGTTCATTTACTCGTTGAAAGCATTAATGGGCTGCCTTCACTAAGGTATAAAAATAACAGTGGTTATAAATGGCTACACAAATCACCGTAGCTCCATCCATGGTTCACAATATGCATTGTTATTACACTGTAAGATTTTAAACTAGGTTCAATACGTTCCGTATTTTCAGCCGCCTATGTGGAGTATCATAATATTGTAAATTTAACACGAAGAGTCGGTTGCAAGTAAGGGCTTATGTTTGCCAAAAACCACATCCTTTACACAGAAAATACAGCTCCGTATAAGCCGCTAGGTTAAAAATGGTATGAAGCTACAAGGAAATGCTTTTGTTAAACAGCTTTACACGTTGCGTTTATATCTTGTGTAACGTTATTTGGCGCTAGCACATTCGCATTTAGAAGCGGTATTCTCTAGGTAGCCTCCGTGAAAGTTGGAGGTGCATCTGCACTAGGTATCAGTGTCAGCGCGCAACGTTGGGTACGTAGGCTTTATAGGGGCAAAAGCTTACCAGTTACGACTTCAACTAGCCCATAGCTTTCTCATTTAGCCTAAAACCGGCGGTAGGCTGTTGTCATATTTAAATGCCCGCCAGCTCCCGGTCTACCGCGGACTATATAAAGTTTACGTAGTAGAAGAAACCCACGCTACACGCTTTCTTTTTCATAAATCATGTAGTTTAATTTGGACACCATAAAAATTGTTACCAGCATGGTTGGTACACATCGGGAGTAATAATGAAACCAAATCGTTCTTTCGCATGTTAACTATCGCACAGTTCCAAGCATGGACATATGAACAATTTTCTACTGTCACTACAGTTCCCATAAAATGTCTGTACAGCTGTACATACCTGATCATGCCTCAATTGGCGTGCCTCACATAGTCGAGAATAAAATATTTATTTATTTATTAAATCGTTCCCCTTAAAATTTCTTTTTAGATAGTTACAGCAAATTGGTAGATAGGTGTGTATTCCATATACAGCAAGTGCTTTAAATCGACTAGCCACAGAGTTTGGTGTAGCTCGGTCAGTCGGAGAGTGAGCATGGATCGATTGGTCAATGTAAAAGCACTGAAATCTGTGGTGTTAATGATGGTAAAGTCGGATGCTTGACTGCGCATTACACGGTTATTGGCATCCACGGAAACGCCACATCATTGAGGGTTGGAGCTTTTTGTGCAAGCAGGGTAAGTAGCATATGTATTCTGCTGGTAGATTAAAGAGCACAAGGCGTTGGATGCTGCAGTGCGTTGAAGCTATGAGCCAGCAACTTAGTAATAAGGTTAATCCTTAACAATATAACGACTTGTTTGGACTGTTGATGGAACATCGCTCGTTCGCAAAATTTACGGACTAGGTTGTTGTTTAGGAAATTTTGCAATAAGTAACCTTGGCGTTGGTTTCCAACCTTAGAAAGTCAAGAAAGTACGGCGTGGCCAAGAACACGCCAGACAACCTGTCTGCGACAATGTAAACAAAAATATAATACTACGGATGTCGTAGACTAAAGCCTCTCATGGTCCGAGAAAACATATTTTGTAACAGGTTTCATGTTTGGTGCCATTTCCAAGATCCGCTTAGCATAGCTGACTGCGCGAAGGTTGCAAGTTAGTATACTGGATGTTGCATGGCTTATTGAACCAAAACAAGGGAGCTGCCGAGTTATTGCAGTTTTGGCTGTAGAAAATGAGTAATAAAATATAGGACTAAAGCTTCACGGTAATAGGAACACCGTAAAGGAACAAAGTACAAAGCTGCAGACGGTATGGTCTAGAATCGTACTACGAGAGCACAAGGTAGGTAGGTATAATGATGAAAAGCATTGCTGCTGACAGATATAGCTGGACAAGGCGGATGCGGTAGAGTAACTCTAGGTTAAATGCGGTAGAATTATAATCATTTAGGCACCGGCCCAGGCACAATTGTGAAGTTGGACGTCCATTTACTACGATGTCTAAATCGATGCAGCAAGTTAATGGTAAGTGAATTCATCCAAGTCCAGCTGACTGCATTACGCAGTGCTGGTGCATGGTTCTACCTTGCTATAAGAATATAAATATAATAAGCTGATCTTTGGGAAGTTAATGCTGGAGCTTGCCATCATTTGGAGCAGAGCACCTGTTGTTGCAACGACTTAAAGGTAGGTACCTGCAGTTGCAAAGGAAAGCTTGGGCTATTCTTTACGCGAAGTAATTTAGTCGGCCCACTTTGCTAGGTGGATTGTTCTAAAACAGCTTGAGTGGTGAAAGGCCGGCAGTGAAGCTTAACTCATCGTTACTGCAACGTATCGGAAGCAAAATTAAAAGCTATAGTCCGTTTTCCATTGGCTAGTCTTTACAAAGACTTGTTCTTAAAATACTGCTAGTAGTTAGCATCAATTGGTCTATTTGCATTGGATGGTAATTGGGTTATTCCAGCAGCGGCGCATGCAGTTAGAAGTAGCTTGTTCCTGGTTGAAGCTATACAGGTAGACGTTTTCACTTCAACTACTGTGGGCGATAAGAAAGATATTAAATAGATAAAGCATTACTTCCTCCTCGAATGCACTGAGGTACACCAGACAAGGCTTGATAAAAGTTTGCAGACAAATAGGTTGCAACAGGAAGACGGCATTGCGCGCACTACAAAGGTTGCTGAAAGATATAGTTCCCAGAAATGCAAAAGTACCGACGAGGACAACGTCGTTTGTGTTGTGAAGGTAGACTAGGTTCATGTGTGTGTGTGTAATAAATCGCCCCACCATAGAAGCGCAAAAAGCAAATTGGTGACGGAATACGCAGACAGGAAATTATCTTGTAGTGCACATATAAATAATAAGTGAATGTGACTATACTTGCTTACCAGTGTGGGACTATGGGTTGTACCTTTACAGAGAGGTGAGTCACCTCCGCCACTCTACAGATGTTAAACGGACATTTGTGGCATTTTATAAGGATAAAGTTTGTCAAGCAAAAATCCACTGCGTCTCGAATAACCGCCGCCTGTTAGTTTGTATAGTAATGTAGCTTGACAAAGCTACATACGGACCGATTTTCGCTCCATTATTTGCAGTTGAGATGCGCTCAGTCAAGGTCCACCTTTATACATTGAAGTTGAAGACGAAATAGAGTCATGGAGTTTTGAGCTATGAATTGCAAATTTGAATAAATAATACGAATTAACTGAGGTTTGGATATGTTTGCAATGGCATACTCGTTGGATTGTGAGGAAGCGCTGCACTTGTGTCATTGTAGTGGTATCCCAAGCTGCATAGGCTTTTAGCTTCCGTCTGTTGCTAGTGCTTTAAGCAGTTCTTGTTAGTTTTCTAGACTTCCGTGAAAGGGAAAACAAGGGAACGTATCAGGAGCCGGCCTCATAGAACCATCGTAACGGCAAACAGTGTAGAGATCCTGTCAGGCAAACGCTAACCTGAGGCCAACTGAGGACAAACGAGCAACAAATAATGTGTTAAAAATTGTCTGTTGGTTAATATGAGAAAGCGGGTAGCATCCAAAAGCGACCTAAAAAGTACTGGTTTACAAGTATGCATCTAATATGTGGGTAAAGGTAAGAAAAAGATAAAAGACAAGGTGGCCAGTGTATACTAAATGAACAGCAGGCTATCGTAGCTTAATTTCTTACCGCACGCAGGAGTAAAAAACGATTAATTAGTGTATTATCGTATACTCCGAAAACCACCAAATCTGGCGTGCCCAAGTAGTTACAAGCAACTGTTTCACATCAAACACGTTGCTTTGCATGTAATGCACTGTTCACACAACCTACGGCAGTTACCGAAACGACGGCTGCACCGGTCAGGAACGAAAGCCTTAATTAGGTAGCAAAAGGCTGGGTTCAAGACCGTGTAAAAGCCTAACATATCGAGTAGATACGAAAGGCATACAGAGTGAAGTGTCGTTCTAGTGCACCTGTCCAAAATATTTTGACATGCTGTGGAAGGGCGCTACGGTTAACATGCCAGTGCGCGTTTGTGGGCAGACTTTAGGAGCAATTTTAAAACCGTATCAACATGTATAAAGTACATTGTTTGGTAAAGCCATGTATAGGTTCGTATCAATCAGACATTTCAAGCAGAGAGTACCTTACGGAAGAAACATGATGGATGACTAAAGGACGAATAACCTATTGCGTAGAACCAGTCAGACTGCCATTTTGATACATAGCGTCTTTAACCTAACCCCTTCAGCCTTACACAAATAAAATGCAATCATCGATTGTAATGAGTTTGGCAGCTTCGTGCAAGATTTTCTAGGTTAAGTACGAACAAATTCGCGCTGTATGCCATTCATTTTGTAAGTGAGTATTAGATAATTTCATAAAGTATTTATTAGTTTAATTTGTGCAATGATTTTTGTGTAACCCTTACCAAACTGTAACATGACGTTTACATGCAGCTGTTTTATAGTTGCATCACATTCTGCTGCGGCACTTGACGTTATATTTTCTTGCAGACGGGGTTTAAATTATTAGTTAGGTTTTTGGAGGTTACTTACACTATCCTTATGTAAACAAACAAGCCAACTAGTACACCTTTTGAAGAAGCGATATTGAACAAATGTATTGTGTACACACGCCAATAGATGTTAACAAGCGTTCGGTTTACCTAAGGGAATTCCTACCGTAATTGTGACCATAAGCTGGCAGCGCAAATGGGGGAAACAGGCAACATTTTGCGCCTGAGAATAAACAGGTCTTAGCTAGAAATGGCATACAAAAGTAAAATTATGCGTTGACCGTTTTTCTCAATTAGTTTCACCCCATCAGAAAACATAAATTGTTTTGACGATGTGGCCCAATTGGTCCTACCATTAAATACTAAATTGTTTACCGCCCGCCTGCAAGCCTGCTTTTCCCGCTTTGTCCAAAGCAAGATGAAAGTAGGGTGCGTCGGCACTCTTAGAAAAAGGATCGTGGTTGAAATACTGCGCTTATTACCCAGAGCGACTGTTTATATTGGGTTCGAATCGCTACGCTACTGACGACAGTAGGATACCTTATCCTCACTTGCTGCAATAGGGAGACTACTTTGCCAAGCTTAAGATGCTTTCCGACCCAACGAGTAGCAAGCACTTGCGGTCATCCAAGCGCACTGCACCAGCCGCCGTCTGATCGGGTTGAGATTAATAGCCGGGTTGTCCTGTTATGGACGTAAAATTAGCGCCCATGGTAACAGATTTCTAGTGTAAACTAGATGCGCTTGGCTTGCAGCTACAACCGTTACTTTCACGTCCTAGACCCTATTGCAAATTAAAATGCCATGTATGGCGTAAGACACTCATAGCTTTATTACGTGGTTTGTATTTTTAGTACTTTTTCTAGGCCACCTTCAATAAGCGTTTGTTCGCACTTTATGCAAAGGCAGGGTAGGTCTAACTTATTTAATAAAGTGGGTTCAGAGTGCCAACCAACAGCATAGTCAGAGCAGCAGTTCGCGATGAGAACTGAATCCGCGACAAAATTACGCAACGACGGTAAGGCGACATGCGAAAGCAAAACAAGGAGATGGGCCCGCGAACTTCAGTTCGTAAACAGACCGCGTAAACGGAGACGGACAAATGTACACGAACTTTCACGAAGGTCAGCGAAACATAGGGGAAAACACGTCCAAGCGACAAATAAGCAAGCTTCAGTAGGTAACCCTAGTATAGTTAGATAGCCATACACACACGGACGGTGAAGTTTAACAACCCGGTTTGGGCTTGGTGTTTGACAACTGTTCTACCTGCCAAAAAGTTTAATGTGCGCAGTATAACAGGCAAAGATCAACTGCAATTTTCTGCTATCTAGTAAACGTGGTATCCGATTTAATTCTACACGTGATCATGATGCACTCCATTAGACGCTATACCCAACAAAGAAAAGTACGGAAATGAATAATAACATATGGTTACTCCGTTTTTGCCTTCATATAGATGTTAGCAACTGGGTATGTAGTAGAGTTCATTTATTTTATTGCCAATGCTTAATTAAGCAAAGCGGTAGAGACGGAGTTATTTACCCTTATAGTGCTTTAACGCTTTTCATAGGTCAAGTATCAACGTTTGGTTTGGGCATTCATATGTTGCGATATTTAAGGTAAACGATAAGTTCATATTTGCTGTTATCGTTTTGGCTGCGCCTGACTATGAAGTATCTAAAACCTAATTGTGATAATTATGTATAGCTTCACCCTTAGCATTGATAATGAACTCCAAACTATTAGATTACGTTGCGTGGGAAAAACTTCTTCCCTTTCAAGCTTCTTATGGAATGTCTAAAATATTTGAGCATGTCGTCACTTCCAGGCTGTACTTACAAAACCGTTTCTGAAGAATACTTAATGATTGTCCCCTATAAAATATTTGCTTTCCCGAATTTCCTTTTATCCGAAATTGTTTGGAGCATCATTTTTCCCACCAAGCGTCAGCCATCACAGGGTACGCAGTTAACCTGAAACATCGTTGTGCGCCGTTGGCCCTTGGAGTTTCAGAGACTTTATATTTTGTTTACCGTTTTGCGCCTTAATAAACATGTCAAATTCTGTATGTTGTGTTGCAGCTTGCAGCTCTCATGTTATGTTTTTTACCTTGCTTTTTACCCTTTGGATGTCGGGTGATCCCTTTCATCATACATAGGTGTAGTTTTGGTTTCAGCTGAATTCTACAGCTAGCCCAACGCAGTTTTTGCATTATGAGCTGCTTGAAGCATGTGATGGAAGATTCTGTGGACACGCATTCCCACGTTTGCAACTGATGCTACAATGAGTTTGTAACTTGTTAGGCTATGAACAAAACCCGGTGCTGAACTTAGTGATAGCACACGGTTTAGTTTCACTGCAAGCTTTACCGCCATTATTACACGTTGATGTCACGAATAAGCCGGTGAGCATATTCTAGCTCTACAACTATTATGCAACGTAAAAAATAAACTGCATTTTCGTATGCCAGGTTGACCCTTCTCTTTTGATGCGTCAAGGATCCATACGATCTAACCGCTTTCTTTATAGATAGGCGCACGTATGGAATAATCTACCAGAAGCCGCCAGAGTACCTAATATTATCATTTAATTCTTCACGGCCATAACTATTCTACTAAGCATCGTCAACCCAGCAGAAAACCTGAGCACCTGGATCCCTAGGTGTAAGCTCTGGGAGAACAGTCCCGAGCGTATATTGACTTTCATACAAAACCACCTTGCTTTTGGGGAATAATCTCAGTGCCAAGAGTCTTGTCAGCGTTGCCAACCAGCATCAATAAAGCTCTTTTTCTCCTGAAACTGTAATCTCCTTACCGCACTGTTTGCTCTCATTCCTTTTTTCATCCAGACTGCAAACCCTCATTACAGTGCCACGCCCTAGTCTCACCTGACCAGGCTTCTTCTCTGACTGCATCCATGACTACCGCAGTGCAAACGGTCTGCGGTCTGCGGATAAAATGCCAAGTTTTTCATGCCTAGTGCGCCTGTATGTTTTCCTTACCTTTATTATTGTACTCTTCTCATCCTTAACCTGTCCATTTCGGTTGACTCAATTTAGTTGCCTTCCTACCTTAACTGTACTACGCAACCGCAACGCGCCGACTAACGCAAACTCCTCTGCTCGGCCCCTTTCTCTCCGACTTCTCTCAGACTACGGTGACGTTGGCGGCTAATATTCCGAAAACGAAACGCTCTGTCCTACATAACACGCGAGCCTCGTGGTCATTCCCGCAGCTTATAAGAAACGTTATTACTTCTGGCTCTGTCATTTCATTACTGCGCTCTCTCTTCCTCCTTTACTCGGGCAGCTAATATTCAGTGCCCTGTTCTAGTCTCATGTGACCAGGCTTGCCCTGAATGCTTTCAAACTACCCGAATGTAAACGTTCTACGTTTTACCTAACTTGCTTACCCGTCATTAATAGAGATGCGTTCTTCCTCAAGCTGTGCATTTCCGCTGATCTACACCATTTACTTTTCCACCTTAGCTGTGCAAGTCAATCTAAATGCGCCGAATATAACGGTCACGTCTGATCGGCCTCCTGCTATATGACATTTTACAGACTACCGCGATGTCAACAGCCATTGTTTGGTAGACTGAACGCTGTGTCACAATTAAATCGTGAGACCCGCAGACTTGCGCGTACTTAAGTTAGAAACTATTTTATATCCCGACCCTGACCCGCCTATATCGTTTACTCTGTTTTCATTGCTTCGACAACCAAACAGCCAACTCTGTCAGGTCCAGCTCTAGTCGTAGCTGACCATTCACTTTCTCATTGACTGTTTCCGGACCAATAAAATGTAAATGTATTAGGCTACGCAAAAAGAACAAACAATTTTCCTCACAAAATCAGCCTGTTGGACTTGCTTACCTTTTATTGATATAGAGGCTTCCTTTCCTGACCTGTCCATTTATGCTAACCCACTTTATGCGTCTTCCCATATTAAACTTACGACTCAATTTGTAAGCGCTGACAAATCCAGTCCTGGTTGAACTGGTTTTAATTCTCTGACTTCTCTGAGACAACTGCAACACTACCGGTCATTATTGTTATGACCGAATCCTCTTCCTTTCTTATCTAGAGTCATGTTGACTTTTTGCAACCTTACCAGTGAACCTTTATCTGTCGCGATCTTTTTAGCTCCTTATCGAGTTCTTTGCTTTCTTTTGTTTGTCACTTGGAAAACCAACTCTCACTGCCCGGCCGTAGCCTCATCTGACTAATGTCCTTCGCTTTGGCTGCTTCCAGTTTATCCAATTGGAATAGTTTTAGGCCCTACATAGCCAACACACAACTTCCCTCTCAGTGCAAGCACGATGTATCCGGTTACCTACATTACTGTAGCTTTTTCTTATCCCAACCTGTCCATTTCTGTTGACCCACTGTAACTGTCGTCGCACCTTAACTGTACGACCATCTCAAAGCGGCGAAGATATCAGTCCCTTCTGATCGGTCTCCTGCTCTCATACTACGCTTAGACTACTGAGACTATATCGGCAAATGTTCGGAATACTGAGCGTCCTGTACTTCTGAACACTAGAGCCTCGTTTGTTTCACACCTTTTCGGTAAAACCATTTCCCTCGCAACGCCCTAATACCCTTACTGCGGTCTTTGTATCCGCTACTTCTTCAAGCGGACAGCCAACCCTCAGTGCCCTATCCTAGTCTAAATGGACCAGTTTCTTTCTCTTAGACTTCTTCCAGACCTTCAAAATGTAAACGTTCTATGCTCACCAGAACCAGCACACAAGTTTCCTCACGATGCTAGCCTGATGGATTTGCTTGCCCTTTATTGACATAGTCTGTAACTTGCCTACCGTGTGCATATCTGCTGACCAACTTTATGCGTCTTCCGATATGAAGGGTACTACTCAACCACAATGCGCCGCATAAGCAATACCCGCCAACGAGGTCCGATTTCTCCGTTGTTAAATTGATAAGCCTTTTAATAGTG
Organism: Dicrocoelium dendriticum; assembly: GCA_944474145.2. NCBI lineage: Eukaryota > Metazoa > Platyhelminthes > Trematoda > Plagiorchiida > Dicrocoeliidae > Dicrocoelium > Dicrocoelium dendriticum. The sequence goes on from OX104071.1 coordinate 43,546,921, forward strand.
TATGTTGGCTGGAGTATATTTTATCACGAATTTCACTTATTCGCTTCCGTTAAACTTAATGTTTTGCTGCATTTATCTTTATTGTTCTATTACCGCTTTTTTCGGACGTGGTCTGTGAACGTCTTCTTAACGTCCTTATCAGGGGTGTAGAAATAGTGAGGCGTACCCGGCCAACCCTAAAACTATTAGCATTAACTCATCTACCACATCTATACCATGCGCCGTTAAGCTACCAGCTATTTTTTTCTGAGTTCCCAAATGGGAGAGCTTCAAAAGTGCAAACGCAAAATGATTTTCAACACAACAGAACCTTTACTGATAGCGTGGCAGCTCTAGCGAGTATGATTCACCCCAAAAACTGTAGGGTGTTTAAGCAAGTGAATTTGGCTAGGAGGTACATTAACAAGATTTGCACCGTGGTGATGATACGGCTAAGATGTCTTAACTAAGTAGTGGTATATAATGTTCTAACCCGCCTGAAACTGCATACTATTTGCAAAACACTGATAGAACTGTATGGCTTGGAACACAAACTTCTGAGTTGTACAAGGCTGAGAAAATGGGTTACGAATAACTAATGCCCCTTTTTATTCAAGTTCGATAATGGGAGGTCGGCTCTCAAGTTTTTCTCTTAGCAACGCGAATTTAGAACGCGCACGGCGTTCCTTAAGATAAACTTAGTACTAGCAAAACGGCTACGCAACGCCGTTATGATCGTCTAAGGGAGTCCTGCGCAGTACTGGTGCGTTCAGGCAAAGTGTGACAAGTCTCCGGCGCCTGTGAACCCAAGCGGCCCACCTACTGTGGAGCTTGACACCACGTCTGATATGGTTACTAAATTGCTTGATTTCTTGGATGAATCCGCAAGCACTGTTGCTAGTATTATCCATAAAACACATCATGCATGGATCAACTCAGCCAACCTGAGAACTGTACAGGAAACGCCCCAGTTAATACTAGGCGCTAGCTGCTGCTAAAACACGACTGCCTTTACCGGAAGTGACCATGTTTGCCGTAACTCTAAGGCAACCTTCAAGTAGCTCAGGTGACTTGCACATGTTAGGAAAATCCTACGACGATCGAAGTGAGCCCAAAATAATCAACACTCAGAGAGCAGGGACCCCGGCTGCTCGGGCCAAAAGACCCCGTGTATATACCAGACAACCAAGTTCACCTGAGCCGCTGGAGTCAAAGACACTATCTTTGAAGATAAGAAAGGCGGAGAACCTAGCACTTTATACTGTTACTTGTGGAAATGCATTGTGTAGCGCATTAGTGTTCAATGGTTTGGAGGGTATTTTGGTGGACGCATTTGGGCGTGCAATCATTAAAGTTAATGGCAGTGCAGAGAATGCACTGCAGGTTCAACTACTCACCAAGCGTGCAACCAACTTTGCGGCTCGTAGCAAACTGAATTTAAAGGATGAGGCAATATTGTGTACTCTAATAGCTAATTGCTAACCACTTTGCAATGCAACAATGCTAGTCCAGCTTACTTACGTCTGCTAAAATGCTGCTTATTTTAGGCTGCGACAAATTCTAACATCAAAATAGGCTTTAGTCAACGGGAGCCCAATGCACGCAACAAATACCGACGAGTGATCTAAAACCTCTTAGATGGCACCTTCGCTAAAACTACGAAGGCCCCTAGCGCTGAACGGGCTTGCGGTGGAAACACACCTCGACACTCGCCTACGATGGTTATGTTGCCTACGCACGCCATAACTAAAACAAGATCCGTGGACAAGCAGTCGCCACAACCTGATTGGGACAATGTGGAGTTCAGCGCACTTGCATTAAATGTTCCGTATGTCATATCGACAAGCAAATTTAAGAGCCCAATTTTAAAGTTAACAAAATTGCGGATGACTCAGTAACCGTTGAGAGGATGGCCAAAAGGATCTGCAAATTCCCAGTCACAATCAAACTGTGAACAGGCGATAATAGAATTTTGCGCAATATAATATTGAATTGTGAGCAACACTAAACTGAGACTGTTAAGGCAATTGTATTTCTGCCAACCAAGACAGACTCCACCGTATCATACGTCAGATGCTAGTGCGACGGCACCGCGTGCCACCACCGCAACCATTTCCCCTACGGCAAGCACTACATTTTACAACCTACAAAGCACCGCTCAACTTCGAGCTTATTCAGCTTGTTGCGTACCTGCTACACCCTTTAGACCTATGCCGCCGGTCCAGATATATAGGCTTACTAGTCCACTGATTCCTACTCCACAGCCTGCGCATTTATGAGGTTAGTTGGAGATGCGCCGCGACAGTTTTATCCAGGCACCAAACACCTCGTCGCCCTACTACGCACAGCAACATCTTCCCGCTCACTTCCTACAACTACTGCATATAGCGAAGTAACTACCAACGGCTTTATTTCGTCCTCCGTAAAGCTAGTGGACCATAAGTGGTCTCCCTTACTGCCACTTATAAACGCTAGATCAATAAACAATAAAATGCATATCCTGCGTCCTCTGTCTTCCCCCGCCGACACTGATGCAATATTTGACACGGGGACATGGTTTACACATTATGCTCCGGAGGAGGTTTACTCACTTTCCGCCTAGCAGCTGTATATGCAAGCTCGTGTAAGTAAACGAGGAAACGGGTATGCTATTTATGTTGAGAATACTTACTTAAAAATATCAGAAACCATAAACTTGTTTTAGGCAATGGATTCAGTGTGGACAACGGCTGATATTCTGGAATCGACGGTATTATTTGGGCGTGTTTACAGACCACCCGATGCCTCAACTAAGGTTGTCAAACACATAGGTTTACTTTGGTGCATGCTTCCAAGCTTTCGTGCGAATAGAAACTGATCTCTGGATATTTACCCTGCTTGAGTTAAGCTGGTTCCCCACGACTGCGACAACGAAGTATGCAGGCCTACTAGCATGCATAAATTTAGGCGGTTGGACGCAACGTGTATCTACTTCAACCAGGGCGAAACATTTTCTCGACTTATTATTTACTCTCGGCATCCCAACAACGCCAGTGTCATTTGGTCGGGCGTTTCCGAGTAGTGGTCACGGATTAGCGCACTGCTCGGTTTAGTTAAAGCGATCTAACACCTACTTAACGGAAACAGCTGCAGTCGTATTATGCCACCCGACGCCCATTTTTACATGGACGAACTTTGCTGACTTCGTCAGATAAAGTAATTGGGATGCATTCTTTATGTCTGATTCTGTGGAGCTGTCAGCTGAGCTGTTTTATGAGGCAATACTTTACTGTCTTTACCCGCTAGGTTCCGTGTCACATTTAATAAGGCAAGCATCTAAAGGGTAACCTAACCTACTATACAAAACCGAGTGCAGCAGCTTAGACGATCCTACAACAAAACCATCAATTTAGCCCACATCATGAGAGCGGATGAGGTGGCATATTAGCTTTCTGCCAGACCTAAGCAGCAGTAAACCAAACAAGAATTAGCCGCACCAAATAGTGCGAACAAAGCTAAGGATCTCATCTGGCTGCTGCTCGCTTGGTTCCCTATTAGGTCTCTACCCTAAAGCTTGGTCCCAACGACACTTCTTTTGAAGCAAAATATATATGTGTAGTCTTCAGCTCACAATTTAAAGAATCGCAGTTTGCATAATTAGGTTCAACCTTTCAGGCCCTTCAAGTGCCTGATGGCCAGTCCTGTCCTCTCTACAGTTCGACATAAATAGTGTCCGTTCTTCGATCTCAACCGGCAAGTCATCCTCAAACCCTGGTCCAGACGGAATACCGCCCAGTCTAATTAAGTATAGTGGCTAAGGTATCCCTATAATTCTTTCGAAACTCTTTACTCTATCAATGCAGAAAGCTCAATGCCCGACCGCTTGAGGAAATTTCCTCATTATGCCACAGCATAAGGGTGGATGCCTACAGGAAGCAAGCAACAATCGTCCTATTAACCACACATCTAATATTTCGCACGTGCTAAGGAAGGTTGCCTAAACGAGCCCGCATATGTTACCTTTATGCAATCGAGCACCTAGAGGAGTCACAGCACGGCTTTCTAAAAGCTCGGTCTTGTGTAACCTGTCCTCTGGACTTTCTCAATTCAGCCACCAAGGCCATTGAACCTAGTCTTTCGGTTGTCATTTTTACGACGATATGCAAAAGTCATTTGACAGGGCCTCACACATGCGCCTGATGCATAAGGTAAAGGCTTAGGGGGTATTAGGCTGGGTGAGTTCCTATCGAATAGAACGCACACAGTCTGTTAAGATTGTGCAAACTGTATCTACCCCGACCTCTGTCCCTAGTGGCAGGATGTAGGGAAACGTCCATGGTCCTACCGTATTTTTGATTTATACCAATGACCTATGCATGAATGTGATGCACGGTCGCTCCGTCATATTTGCTAACGACGTAACAGTTGTATACGTTTTCCCCAGCTAATAACATATCCGCAAATAATAGGATCTGTGGGGCTATTAAAGCATTCGAAACCTGGCGCGGACGTCGGCAAATGACGTCTTCCGCTCAAAAAGCTAATGTGATGGCCACAAATGTTCTATACCTGCTAGGTTCCCAATAATAAATTGTATCACTATCGAACAGAATACCATGACAACAGAGCTCTGCTTGCTCTACTACATGAGTCTCAACTTCGCAATGCAAGTTCGTTATCAAGTGGCAAGTGTAAGGGGAATATCTTTCTATCTACGCCGGTACACCAAAACCGCAACAGCAAGGCTAGCGCTTTATAAGCGTCACGACCGTCCACCTTTGAAATATTGCTCCCTTATATGCAGCAACCTAAGGAAGTCGGACGTACCCCAGCTTAAACAGCTCAGCAGCCCTTTACGAAGACGTTGACTCCATCACAGTCAGCACTGACTTATCGGCAAAGGTGCGAACAACTTAAAATGCAGCCACTTTAACATTGGCCTATTATCCTTAACCTGTACTACTTGCATAAGCTGATTCATAAAATGCTGCACAGTAATACCACTTGTCTTAAACTAAGGAGGGCGAATGCATCTAAATTCCGTAACAAGGGCCATGCTATTACCTCGCTTAGGGCTAAATAGAGACCGCGATCTTGTTTCTTCTTGGTTGTGAACGTGATCTTTTGGAACAGGTTACCCGATAGACTAACAATAATCCAAAACTTGCAGGTATTCAGATAGGAGATACAACATTTCCTGCGTAGTCAATAAACAACACGTATTCAAAGTCTGTGATTTGTAAGGCCGCTTCTTCGAAATTGGCCCTGATTTAGCTTGAGGACTCCCACGATATAGTGCCTGACGTCTAAGCACCTTGAGCCCACAACAAGTCCACATTAATTGTCGTTACTGTCTTAACACCAAGACTTTATCGTTACCCGTCACACTCATCTTCTAGGTTTTAAGAATAGAAATCCGAATACAAGAGAACTTTGATCTCCAGCCATCACTTCTTGAGTTGCTCAAGCGCGCCTACGGACACTTCCACCTAACGACTGCACGATGGAAATAGTAGACGCCACCACAAAATCAGCCTGTAGAAGATGATTGGTAGCTTAACCCCCATGAATTGTCACCGTCCAAGAACACTTAGCATTTCCCATGTACAGTAAGGCAACCACAACACACGGTTGGTTGCATTCGGATCAGTCGCACGCACTCTACCGGTGCTAAGATAAGCTTTATGAATGCACGTGGTATTTAGCCATTTCTGATTAGGCCCATAATTGCTTCGGTTCCCTCATTGACACGTTGGTCTACAGGCTGCATGGGCCAACCGGAACCTATAGCTCCCCGGCTTCCATTCTTCACTGACCAGCTTGAAAATGTTTAAAAGTTCAACAAACAGTACAGCTTAGGCTACTTGCTGGCAGATTGGAAAATCCGTAGGTATTCCTCATATAGGATATAGCAGAGCAATAACGGATCCATCCAAGCAATAAGGCTTTAATCCTTACATCTTATCTACACACCTTCCTTGCTTTCAGTTTTACTTTGAAGCACTTTTCAACTTTTGCGACCACCGGGTCCGTGACGAAAATATTAGTCTTATGAATTTTGAGGTACGCCTAGTAAAGGCACCCTACCAGACCTAAGCCTTGTTTAAGATGTTGAAATCTATTGTTACTGTTGATAACCTAAGCTTGGCGTTAGAATTGTCCAAAATGTCGTCTAAATTCCAGCTTCTGATATATCTCTAGGTATTTTCGTAAAGGTCAGTTGCTAATAGACCTTAATTGCCACTATACATTAAGCCTGAGTACGAGCTATTTTACTCCGCCGTTTCCAACTACTATCGGTATGCTTGCGCAAAATAGCATACATATCTTTCATCTTGTTGATGAAGGGACCGCTTAAAAGAGTTTAGGCCCAAGAAGCAGACATTTTGCTCTTCACTTAGCCTCTCTTGGCCCCATATACGTAGCTTTGTCTGGTAAACGTATGCCTATAACTATTAGCAACACCAGTATACAGGCAGCATGAAAACCAGATACTTTTTTAACCGCTTTGCTAGTAAAGCTTTCACATTTTCCGCTTCCATTTCATTGGCACGAAAGCTACCCAGAGACAGAGAGGCTCCTGTCACACTGGCTGGGTGGACCTTCAGGAAATTTGATCACCACTTCGTTTTAGCTCGGCCGCCCGTGCATTAATTATTTTTACCTGTCGCCAAAGCCGACCATGTGTTATGTGAAATGGTGGGTGAACAACCAGCTTCCACTTTTTGTTACCTACTATCCTACTATTGCTTTATATTATCACTCTTTGCTTAGGGTGCTAGTACAGCTGCTATCAGGAAACCCACCAAGGAAAATACCGGTGCGACATTACAGCACTACTTAACGTTGCCACTTGGATGTGCGACGCTGGTACTTGCTTCAGAACATAAGATTGGAGAGAACAAGCTTGAAATTAACCCATTAGCTGCGTAGTTGTGTGCAACAAAGCACGAGGCATAATAATCTGTCATGTTCGAGCAAACTGAACCCCCAGAAGTAGTGTTATTCATGCCCTACCATTGCAGACCCAAAGGACTTTTAAACCCCAAAGTATTTTGCTAAATTTGGCTAAATGTTTCAAAACAGTTCTTTATTATAAGTGACAAGCTTCTCTAGCTCAATGTTGTTTGACATATACCCTTATGAATATAGAAAATCTATTCTAAGAGGTAAAGCGAGCTATTTATTTAGGCCAAAGCCTGTCAGATAAACCTAAAAGCCTCCTTACTTTCCAGGCAGACCTAATTCATGCATCCATTTTATACACTTTGAAACCACTTAGGCTATATTACTAGTGAGTTATCTGGCTCAGTATCCCCTGAAAATGGTAAACAGGCCTCCTGACTGTGGGTTGCTTATAAGTTGTCTGAAGTACCTTGCATATATACCATTCGCTACTGGAATCCTAGTGTTTTCCTGAAACATTACCGCATATTTGCCTGTATTTCATAAGCATGCATTAAAAGTTTGCTTTTCGGCTACCTAGGTAGTACCTAGATTTTACGGGTATCACGAGCTATATAGAGCAGTTCTAGATAGCTCTGCCTATTTAGAACCGCTCTGCCACTTTTACATTTTCTTTTCTTTTTGATATCAGCTTGCAAATCAGAAAGCCATGTTTAGGGAAAAAGAAAAATAGCGTTATTCGGGGAGTTGCTAATTTTTGACATGAAAATTGGCCTGGAGGGACTTTGTGTTCCGGTACACCAGGCTAAATTGTGATGTTTTCATAACTGAATTTGAAAGAGCTGTGTATAGGCCGCTTTGTGTTAAAGTATGTACAAAAAAGGTAGTTGGTAAGATTTATTAGTTGCAAATTCCGCTTTCAATCATCGCAATTTCAAAAAATACAAAGTACAATAATCGGAAAATAGATGTGTATATCCCTTATCCAAGCAGGTAAGTTACTGCAAGAATAACCTTTACATACATGAAACAATTGCAGTAACACTTATTTGCTCCATAAAACAGCTGTTCACACTTCACTTGTATTTACCACTTGTCTGCTTTCGATTATGCCGTGAACTTCAACTACACCTGTAGTCATCACTTTAATTTATCATAACCGTTTTCACGAAGCAAATCCACATAGAATTATCTTCCATTTCCCACACCTTAATGCCACAAAAATTAAGAATATAATCTGCAGCCACTCAAACTATCTTGGATGTTACCGAGGTCAATGAAATCGCAACCCTTTCCCGCCAATACAGAAATTAGCTCTTCCACGTTATTCGTAGACGGCAATTCAACTGCGAATAACTCGTGAACTACCGCACGTATGGCATTGCTTTTACTTTTAACCTAACCAGTGGTGAAAACCTTTTCCGAGCAGCTTATTTTGTACTACATTTTGCAATATTCTAGCTGAAGATAAGGTTTTCCTTTTGTTCTGAGACTTACTCAGGTTGAACTCAAATTTAGCGCAGGAAATTTTTGTCATATTTTGTGTTAATTTGTATACTTCTAGTGAAGTACGCCCCATTGATGTGTCTCTTACCAAAGGCGTTTATTTTGTGTGCAGTTCTGGGAATAACTTCTAACTTTTTTAAGTTTCTTGTAATTCCGCATCCCAATTTACTTTTCATGAGGGCACCAATGATTGTGACGTTTGAGCGGGCCGCAATAGTCCAAAAATTTATAGTGATATGGTGGTGAATTGTATCCTGTTGCCAAAGATAGCCTGCACAACTACGGCTCTGCGTACCTTTCAATAAAGCAATAGCAAGGAGCACAACGGCGCCTGATAAAGCCAAAAGAATTTTAGGGTAAGCGCTTACAACCCCATCAGCTATAAACCTAGCATAGCCAACACATTCGTAATTGCCAAACAAGGAACACATACGCACTCTTTTCCTACTCCTATGCAAGAACATAGGATTTATTTAACCCTTGAGCCGAACCCTTACGGGCGAGATAAATAGCCAGTCTAGAAATATACCTAGTTAGTTATCTAATCCAGTCTCGCCTGATCGGTTTTCAGCTCTCCGAGTTCATTCAGACTATTGCAAGCTTACCGGCCATCGTTCGAAAGCTCGAAAGCTCTGAATTCATTAACACGAGAGGCACGTTGACTATTTCGAACCTTACCAGTAAACCATATTCTAGCACGACCATCTGCCTTTCTTAGCGCTTTCGTCGCTCTATTTCTTTGTTACTCGGACTGCCAAATCCCAGTGCCATTTTGTAGCCTAGTCTTAGCTGTCCAGTCTACTTTGCTTTGCTTTCTTCCAGACTATCGGGATATAGACTGTCTGGGCTCCTTAGACTCATAGCTATTTCTCTCTCCCATCGACATCCTGCTAGACTTGTTCACCCTTTAAGAATATAAGCACGTATATCTAACCTGTCCAATATTTGACCCACTCTAATTACCTTCCAAAATCACCTGTGCAAATCAAGCTCAATGTGCCGGCTTATTCAGTCTAATCTGCTGGGTCTCTTGCTCGCCGACTTCCCGCAAACTATTGTGACTTTAAAGGCGATGGTTCGAAAGACTGAATAAATAAATAAAATAAAATAAATAGTTTATTCTCGTCATTGCAAGGCACATCATCAAAAGCGTGATCATGGTAATACAGACATGAACGATCGGCAATTGATCAAAGTATTGTATTTTGGCAAATGGCATCGAAATGTTAAGTCTATTGACATGTAAAATATGTTTATGTATGTATTTAAAAGTAGCCATGTTGTGTGAATAGGAAAATGTAACACTGTATGTGTTTTTTCTTTGGGTTAGTCATTAAAGGAGGAAAGCAACGGAACGCTTCGAATCGGATGACGTTCGTGATGTGTGAAGGATCCTCCGGAAAAGGGAAGAGGCAGTGACTTTATTTAGTGGCGCGTCACATCCGCTAGGTCAGTGTTGTTAAACGGATATCTGTGGTTTTATAGGGAGAATGCTTGCTAGGCGAAATCCCACTACATCCTGGAACGCTGCCACAAAACCATTTACTAAAACGGGATTAGCCTAACCCACCCAGCTGGCGCCACGTTCTGTACTCCTTAAAACGAGAGCCTCATTGGCTTTTGCACACCTTCTCAGCAAACCTTTATCTATCTTGACACTGACATGTTTTTTCTGCGCACATTATTTTCCATCCTTCTGCAAACGGACATCCATACCCCAGTGCGCTGCCCTAACCTTATCTCACCTGACCAATCTGCTTCACTTTGACTGCTTTCATACCACCGAGATACGGACGGTCTTGGCTCCGTCTCGCTCCCAACGACAGCCTGCTGGACGTCTGCATTCTTTATTAATATAGCCATTTGTATCTCCTACTTGTCTTTATCCCTTGATTCACACCAATTGCCTTCCTAAATGCACTGTACGACCTACCCTTATTGTGCTGACTAACAGTCTTGTCTAAGCGGTCTCCTACTCACCGACTAAGTAAATAACTTAATTAATAAATAAAAATTACTAGGTTAGTGACCAGTTTTAGAAAGTTTGTTCGCTCTGTCCCCGTTACCTTGAGGGCCACGTTGCCTTTCCGTTTATCTAGAAATCAACTTCCTATCCCAACCCTGTGTTTGCTTATCGTGCGCCCTGTCTAAATATCGTCCACAACTGGAAAGACAACTGTCAGTTCCTTACCCTGGTCCCATCTGACTAGTCTCCAGCTCTGTGACTGCTTCCAGATTATGGAACTGCGAACATTTTAGACTCTACCTAACCAAAACACGACCCCTCAGAACGCGAGCTTGTTGGACTGGAGTCCCTATAGTATTGTAGCCTCTTCCATCCCTAACCGTCCATTTCTGCTGACCCTCTCTAAGTTTCCTCCCACCCTAACTGTAGATCTAAGCTCAACGCGCCGAGAAACTCAAGTTTGTCTGCTTAGTTTCCTGCTCTCGGAATACGTTTAGGCCACCGCGACCTCACCGGCAGACATTTGCACTACTGAGCACTTTGTATTTCTTAACAACGGAGCCTCTTTGGCGTTTCCACACCTTATCGGTAAACCAGGTTCTACCCTGACCTTGACACTTCTTTGCCGCGCTCGCTGTTTTCCTTTTCTTCAACCGGACAGCCAACTCATAGTGCCCTGCCCTGGTCTCAGCTGACAAGTCCTCGCTTTGATTAGTTCCAGACTATTGAGGTGCAAGCATTCTAGGCGTTGCGGATCAACTGCTGGGTTTTCATGATCACGAGAGCCTGCTGGACATGATAACCCATTATTAATATAGCCTCTTCCCTCTCCAATCTGTCCGGCTCTGCTGACTCTCTCTTGTTTCTTACTATAGTAACTCTACAACTTAATCACAATGCTGCAACTAATCTTATGTCGTCTGATCGGTCTCCCACACTTCAGTAGCCTTGCCTGGACCTACTCACCCATTAGTATTATACCCTCTTTCTTCTTTAACCTGTTCACTTCCACTGAACATCCCCTTTAATTTTGCCGACTCTCTATAGCTGCCGACTCCGTTAGCATTTCGGCACTAATACTATTGCTTTCTCTCTATGAGCTGACATTCTAGTCCCATCTCGATGGTCTCCTTCCTGAATGCTGAGGCCCTACCAATGAAACGCTAACAGATCCAATAGTGGGTACACAACACCCCGAGACCGGTGTAGGCTTTTCCACTTCCCCCAATAGATACTTTTCCATCCAGATTCTCTTGTTTCCTTTCCGCGCCCTCTGTTTGCATACCTTGTTCAATTGGACGAAGAACATTTCGGGCTTGGCTCTAAACTATCCTCCTCTGCCCAGTCTCCTGCTTCATGATTGCTTGCAGACATCCAAAACAGACGGTATAGACATTGTAGTCCCAACAATGTGCCCCTTATTATTTGTGCTTCGCTCAAAATCCTATCTGTCTATTCCGGCGCATTGCTCTGCTATTGTTAACGCAATTACACCACTGGGCATTGTTCATCCTTCTCTTTATTAACTAGGATGATTCACCGCCTGACGAACGTCGTCGCCCTTTCCAAGTCCCCTCAATAGAACCAGTTTTACAGACCATTGTCTTTCCTCATTTACTTCAGTCGCGTTCCTTCTTCATTCGACGCTAATCTGCATGCGTTTGTCCTCCCTGACTTCTCACATTCCTATCGATTTAAGCCTTAGACGACGCCTCCCGGTAGCATCATCTGAGTGATATTATTTCTCACAACCTGCACACCATGTCCTTCTTGCTGGTGCCCACAGATTGGGCGTATGCGCATTAGGCGCCCTCAAAATCTCTTTGATGCCCCTTCATTCCTAATACGGAACAATCTTTCGTGCTCTACTGATCCGTATTCCGCTCGCTTCTCGTATTTCTTCGCCACTTATGACACATGTGCATATGCGATATTCAAATAAATTACGTAAATAGGGATACAATAGTTTAGTCTTTGCTGCAATTGAGCGACTGCTTTCCAGGGGCTTTATTTTGTCTTTCTTTGTGGCTGTCTCTGCTCGTTGTCTTTTTTCTTGATTTTTCGGAGGTACGGCGACCCGCACCCAAGGAATAGTCCATCGTTGCAACAACAGTACCGTTATCTGGATACAAGCGAAAGATTTTTAGCCGCCTTTACAACTTACTAACTGGACAAACCATTCGTTATCTTACACGGACACAATTTTTCCGAGACTTTAACCATTGGGATCAGTTTGCTTAGCACTACCACTTCTGCATATCGATTGACTGGAGTACTCCTTTTGACTACGAAAAGCACATCCTCCTGCCGATACAAAGCCGGAACAATTGGTCATCCTGAGCTCTTCAATCTGCTTTGACCGCTCCACTGGCCGTGGGTTCATATATTTCCAAACAATTTTACTACAGACCTCGGGGACCTGCGATTCTCTCTTCAGAACTACATCCTAGCCTCCAAGACTTCAAGAACAGTTCAACATATTTTAACGTATATCCCTCGGAGACTTCACGTGGTTCTGCAGATGTTTAGCGCATCATTTACAAAATAATACTTAGTTCCTTACCTACCAATCGGCCACAGCCATTCGTTTAAAATAGGAGAGGACCCGTTTACGCAATAGGCACTCTCCTAGTGTAGCAGCCAACGGAAAATGGGACGCAAGTTGACTGCGGAGAACAGAGAAAACAAACGTTCAACAAACAACTTATCCAGTTACAACTTGCCATTTAATGGACTGGTGGCAGTGTTTCAGGACGTGTTGGGTTTTCGCTTGGCAAGCGTTCTCCTTATAAAAGGCCACAAATGTCCTTTTAACAACCCCGCAACGTGGCGCAGGTGACCAGCCACCAACTAAATTCACAGCCCATAACTTCACACTGGCAGGTCAGTTAGCTTCACCATTCTAGCTGGGTTCGTTACACTGGAACTTCTACAGCTGCATAACGTGCTGTCTCTTCTTTCTACCATTTTACGCATATACTGTCGTCTCTTTACTTTCTACGATATCGCCGTTGACCTTTGCGTTACATATGCACAAACTTACTTCGTTGTCATATCTGTCGAGCGTGCTCATCCATTGTCTTCCAATAGATCATCCAGGATTCTCAATCTATCATTAGCCGAGGTGGGACTGCAATAAATGGCAAACCGATTATGTCCTAAAAATAGGGTCCCGGCCTCACGACAGCCAAATACTTGTTTCGCATTTCCACCATTGTACAGTTCTAGTCATGGGCATATAAACAATTTTCTACTGTCACTGTTACCGTTGCATAAAACGTCTGTACATTTGCACATATCTTATCATGCCTACCTGGGCGTGCCTCGCATACTCGAGAATAAAATATTTATTTATTTATATTTTTCTCAGCAAAATCGTACGGCCACGCACAGTGCACTGACGTACTTAGCATTATCGGAAAGGCCTTGTGCTCTCCTAATTCTCCTAGACCTCAGGGTTATTACCGATCATGCTTGGGCAGCGGCATTGCTCTGTACCACTTACGTCCAAATCATTGTTGGTCTTATTTCCTTTTTATCCATTTAGGCTGCTCCTACCGCAACCTGGCCTTCCCTGTTATTGTGCCCCGCTATATTCATATCACCGTTGAAGTGTTTACTGGCATTGCTATGCACTAATTTATCCACTTGCGCATAGTCGCCACCACGGTCACATCGCTTTTACTTTCCGTCGCCACCGGGACCATCGCTAATTTTCTTGCCTATCATAGCTGCTAATATGCTCAGCTTAAAGCTCTTCATATGCCTCTGCACTTTGCCTCGTGTTCACATTTACTTTACCTCCTTTACATGGTTTTCTGTGCATACTTCCTTCCTTATAACCCTGACGGCACCCTGGCTATGGACTTCAAATGCACAGCAGTTTTGGTCTCCTGTGACCCTTTTCTTTTTTATCTGCTGGCTTTCAAACTATGGCATTACATGCGCTTCAGCGGCATTGTTCTCACTAACTACCCGTCAGCCTTATAACAGCATGTATTTGTTTCCTATCAGATATCTGTATTTTCCTTTCCGCTTAGATCGTTGCTTTACGAACTGGCTGCTCCCCCGCATTCTGTCGCAACCTAGTTGGCCGTAATTTTAAAAAACTGCCTCTTGCATTCGGACGGCTGTCATCATCACCAGTTTCCCTATGTTTCTCTCCAAAAACGCATTGTTCTCATAGCCTTGTAAACACACTTTGTTATATCTGCTTTTTGACCGTGCGCCTACAGAACCTTTCTCCTACGTATTAGTTGCAGCCTGAGCCACCCCAGAGACGAGACCTTAATGACGCACTTCAACTCGTGGGTACTAAAAAGAATAAACCAGGCTTCACAGTACCACATAGCTAGGCAACGTTGCATGCCAACACTCTTTTGTTATTGCGTTTCGACGCATTGCTGCCTCTCTGTCTGTGTGGCTGCTAAATGTTCCTTGCCCGTTTTACCGAGCTTTCTGCATATACATTGGCTGACGCAAGGAAGTTCATCTCCTGTGACTGGCTATCCCATACTTAATAGCCAGCTGGCCTGAGCACCTGTTTCCTTCTCCTGGATATGACAGGCAATGCATCACTCTGAAGTACTTACCCATCATTCTTAATAAAGTTATTTTCGCCATTCTGAAGATGCCAATTTACGGGTTCTAAACAAATGGGTGTCGCTCGCCTGGCACCCACAGTAAGAGAATTTATTCAATTAGTATAAGGTAGTTACAGGAATCCACTGTGTCACAACGGAGGACCGATGCTTTGTCGTGATTACCTACACCACCGCGGACGGTATTGCTTTTCTCACTGGCGTTCGTACAATTGTTCTAGGTGCCTTACATTTCCTGTAGAACATTCTAGTCCTTCAAGTAAATGGAACTTTTCCGATGGCGTTTAATAGACGGCCTTGCTGCTTCACAATAGAGTACACCCAAATTGGTTCTGCTCATTCATTCCTCCAAAAACAGCCTTAGGTCCCATTTAACTACAGCTTTTTTAATGGCCATGCATGCAGTTTTCACTTGACCATGGAGACAAGTATACCAGTTTAGTATTTACTTTAAAACCGCTTATCCTATTTTTCCGACTGAGCACTTTATGGGGATTTCACATTTGACAAAGTAATGGCAGTTTCACCTAGTATAGACTATTCAGCCACAAGGACCAACTGCACGCATCACCCCATGACAAGTACATTGTGGATGGCTGGACACCATCTGCACCACCGGACCAGTATACCAAAGTAGAAGAAGTCAGCGCCCGTTAACTCGAAATTTTTACTCAACTGTACCAAACGCCACCCGACTCTACGGCTCGTGTTCATCTTCTGTCAGTCGCAACGACCACTGCCGGATGCTGAGTAGGCCAACCGGTAAACCAAGGAACAAAGTGGCCGGCAAAGGTCAGCGGATATGCGCGTGTAAATTCGGTTAGTATGATGCATATCCAGCTGCCACACATATTCAAAATAACCTACCGCAGGATTCCAGGAGGTATTGAGTTTTCCCCTGGCATGCTTTCTCCTTATAAAGAGCAACAACTGTCCACTTAACAACACTACCACGTAAGGGAGGTGACTCGCGCCTGAATAAAGTCACAGCCCATCCTTTTACACCTGTGCAGACATCAGACTCCTACTGGAAGACAATGCATACGATTTTGCAACAGAGAATGATTTATTGGTACACCGAATGTTCAGATCCGTTAACAGACGGATTGCAACGAATGTTTAATTTGGCTCCTGTGCTCATGGCTTACCACTTGGCAAATCGCGCCGAACTAGGACATCTACACAACCATTGTGACGGCATTTTCCACGCCCCAGCGTCATCATGTGCTTGGGCCCCACTAGTCCCTAACCAACTGCTTATTCTTAGGGAATACGAACACTTCGGTCATACGTTACAGTAAAATGATGTTTTACTATTCGAAAGCAGGTATGCTTTGTACAAAGTTTATCGCGCCTGCGCCGGTGGGTCTCGATTTAGCAGCAATATGACAATTATTTAATTATTTATTCATCCCTATTTTCACCGCCTTTCTACTAACTTGATTTTCGTCCTTTAGACCATTGCATCCTCAAACGAGCACTGTTTCCATGTACTTCATTTGCATGCAGCTTACTTAAGTTAACGCGTTAAACAGCCAGCTACTAACACCACTGTTCATCTTAGCTGTTTCAGTTGCCGTTGCAATTCTAGTCGTGAATCCTAGCTCTTATATGGTTTAACCTATAGAACCGCAGTTACAAGCTTATAATACAAATTTTACTTTGCCGACCCTTTTCTGTCCAGCCATGCGTACAGACTAGGTGTATAGCTCGAACTTGCAATATTTACGCCCAGTATGCTGGCCGAGTACTCGCGCCGTCGTGCCAGCTGGCTGTATCGGATTTACCCTATCTCAGCAAATGGTTCGGCGGCAGTGTCCTGGGGCTTAGTGGGTTGTCGCCAGGCAAGCATTTTTTATGTATAAGGCCACAACTATCCGTTTAGAATACTGCAACATGGCGGATTTGACACTTAACAATCTGACGCCACGGCACCTTTTTTTATCCATATTAGCAAATCCAAACCATAGACGTCCAGCATCTCTTCACGCATTGGTGAGGTGCTCGAACAGCCAAAAATACAGCGGCACACATGCAAACCACAAAGACGAAGCGGCACACATAGAAACCTAGGTTAATATATACACCCACAAAAGGCATCCATCAGTATAACTAAAACGTTAGTTAGTACATTTAGCCATTACACTATACTATTAGCATGATCACGCTTGTTTAAGCTTGCCCCGCGTTGCAGAGAATAACCTTTTATTTAGTTAGTCTGTTCTTTCATTACTCCCCGTATTAATAATTTCTTTTACCAGTCGATAGTAAGAGGTACATCATGATTTGCAGGAGCAGGAATATCACAGATGTAGGCTTCAGCAAAAATGGTGCGGCCAAATACGGAAGGAATGCACCATACCGTACATGCGGTTTTTTGGTACAGAGCGCACTAAACGATCGGCAAATGAGCGTAAACTATTTAGAAGTATGCGACAGGATCAAGCAGTGAAAGTGAGCGCTTCCTCTAAATGGAATCAGAAGGTGCACTTATCGGCAATTGCATCGTAATGTAGGCGGTTTAAATAGAATTTGAGTCAGAATGGTTTAGGGCGTCTAGGAGCTTGGTATATCAACCCTACAAGTTTGTGGGCGCAAGCCAAGGATTATGAGGCCTTGGAGAGAGTTGGGAAACTACTGCTTGACAGGGAGTGATTTTCTAACTATGTTTGTGATACGGTTGAATTCATGTGAACATACAGATAAGGTCGCTGGGGAAACATTCCATATGGCAGGTTATTGCTAAGTGCAATCTTCTGGAAAGTGCAAATTCTGCTACTCAGCAACTGAATGGTAGCAGGCAGAATGATGCTCATAGACGTCGCTGGGTTGCTCCGTCAAGAATTTGGTGCATTTCGGTCTAGGTATAGCAATGGATGTCTAATAATAGTATGGGGAGGCCTTTACCAAGGCAAGTTGCGTTAGGTACATTTCATCTGTTGTTGATGAAGGTTAAATCAACGTCTTCAAGGAGTGGACAGGTACTGCTGGATTTGAACCGGGCGACGGAGAGCGTGGCATTTTCGGAGTCGAACCTTGTCCACTGGCGAGGTAAACAAAGCAAATTGACATGGTTACAATAGACGTACAGAACGTTTACCGTGAGCATTCCAGGAAGCATGATAATTTCGGTGGACCATCAGTGTAATCGTGGATATAGCATGTAAAGTATAAAGACGCCAAGTAATTGAACGTTCCAAGATAATAAGGGGTTAAGCCAATAGTTCAGAACTGAGTGATGTATGGTACGTGAAAGCAAAACTTATTAAGCGAGACTGGGACATCGGCATGTCTTATACGACAAGCGTAGTGGCAACTACAAGAACGCTGGCGAGGTGTGCATGACGTTCAATTTACGAAGCGCCAGTATATTGGATATTTCGGTAGAAAGTAGAAAATGACTAGCTCTGGACCCATTTGTTCGGACGCATAGGGCCATATTTTCGTTAAAGCCTACCGTGACGACATATTTGCGCCGTCAAGCAACAATTAGTTACTGCCGAATAACGTTTAATCAGCTCACAACGTTTATCCCCAGGGATACAATGAGAAAAAAGTTTGACAGAAAGCGAGCACCCTAAAACATAGGAGGAAGCAAAAATGGCTGTCGTATTCATGTCATTGCCCTCCTTTGACTGCGTGCTCATTGTGCTTATGAAATTTGCAACATTATATACGCTTTCAGAGTATGGACGTGAACTGAAAGAAATCAGGCATGGTCTATCTGTTTGTGTGGAAAGGAGACTGTCCTCTTGTGAGCGGAAGAAGAAAGACATAGGAGTGCGGATTGAATGGATGTCATAAAGGAAACATCTACGTAGGTTGATGAAGAAGGAAAGAGTATCATACAGCAAGAAGGCAGTTGATAAGCCCAAGTGAGCCAACCGTACAGAGTCGCCATTTTCTAAGACCAATCAAAAGACGGAGACAGGTCGAATATGTTCAGAAAACTGATTGTGTTGCTTAAGGTATATAACAGTTACATGGTAATCCTGTTCAAAGCTGAAAGGTGAAGTGAATTCTCATACTGCCATAGAATAAGGAAGGTACACTTCGACCGGGACTTCCATGGTTTTTATACCCGCTCGTTTGAGGTCCAGCAATGCATTGCATAGTACTAGTAAAGTAATGACATGGGCAAGCACCAGGGAAGAGAATAGTTCAGACATGAATAAGACGTCTTAAGTAAATAAATAAATATTTTATTCTCGACTATGCGAGGCACGCCCATGGAGGCACGATCAGATATAGACAACTGTACAGACATTTTAAGGCAACTGTAACAGTGACAGTAGAAAATTGTTCATATGTCCATAATTGGAATTATACAATGGTGAAAATGCTAAATAATAATTTGGCTGTCGTGAAACCGGGACTTCGGCTACTAATAGATTGAGAATTCTGAATGATCCATTGGAAGATAATTGAAGAGCACGCTCAAGCTAGATATGACAATACAGTGAGTTCGTGCAAAGTAACGCAAAGATCAACAGTGATATCGTAGAAAACAAAAAGACGACAGTATATGCAGATGTAGAAGTTCCAGTGTAACGAACCTAGCTAGAATAGGGACGCTAGTTGACCTGCCAGTGTGAAGTTATGGGCTGTGACTTTATTCGGTGTCGAGTCACATTCGCCACGTTGCAGTGTTGTTAAACGCACATTTGTGGCATTTTATAGGGAGAATTCTTGCCAGCCAAAAACCTACCACGTCCTGAAACGCTGCCGCCAGTCCATTAAATGGCGCGTTGTAACTGGCTACGTTTCTTGTTGAACGTTTGTTTGCTCGGTTATTCGCAGTCAGGTTGCGTCCCATTTTCCGCTGGCTGATGCGCTTTACGTAAAACGCATTCGGGAAACTAGCAACGCTGCTGCTCACGTCGACAATGATCTACATTCGCAGGCTCTCTGGCACACGTTCACTGTGGATAGCAGATATGGAGAGGTTACAAAAAGCTCTTGCGCAAGCGAAACATCTAAAAATGTCTGAGTAGACCGTCCGGTTAAAGATGACTCAACACTCATCGAGAAGGGACCAAGCTCCAGGTTTACACTGAGCATGCGACCAATCCTCCTTAAACTATTGTTCCTCTGCCTAGATCAATGGCTCCACAGTGATTACTGATCCAGGACGGTGCACACGTTTGGCTGGATGCACTTGCTGATATGGCTAGGAGCCGAATTTAGTGGCATTCCTGCTATGAGTTTCTGTCCCCCCTCATCCCTCTTAGCCTCCTCCAACTCGGATCTCACTTCGTAGCTTAAAACATAATGCCTTTGCTTTATGTTTAGTTGCCGGCTGATAGCTTACCGGAACGATGCCAATCTGCTGCTGGTAGCTCAGCTGGCATGCAGCTGTCGTATTTATTTTCCTGTTCCTTTCTGTATTGCGGCACAGTGGCTGAGGTGTTTCCCACCTCCAGCTGAAGTGTATAATGAGGATGATGATTGATCCATGTGTCCGGGATAATGTCAGAATTGCCTTGGAAATCCACTATTTTAACGATTACTCGATAATTAACGATTATCGCGTCGATTTCGAAAGTTTCGGCATGTTCTACTTCTGCACGTAATTAAAAACCACCTGACCCCTCGGCAAAGGATATGGAGAACCACTAACCTTGGTAGCTGACCTCCCAATACTAGAAGGCGTAGGTCAGTAGAGACATAAATACAGCCAAGGTCCGCAGTAGTTGTACAGTGTTGGTTGGCGGCGGTTAACACGTTATTTTGGCAAGCTCATTGGAGCTTTGATTTTTTCCTCTGGTTGGGCTAGAAGTTTTGGGGAGCAGTGAATTGTTATTTTTGAAATTGTGTCTAGTGGAAAAATTATAACAAACGGCGACGGAGAAAATTGGAAATGTGATGAATTATTCTGCTGAACAATTTCAAAAGCTGCTCTTCCAACAGCAAGGTCAAATGTAGGCACAAATGAAAATGTTTGAAAATCTGACACAATGCTTGAGTTTGCAAACAACAGGAGCAGCGGCGCGGGACACGCAGGCGAATTCTGTTGACTTTCTCACGAACGCGATCAATGAATTCAATTATGACACGGCTTCCGGAAGCACCATCGAAGCGTCGTTCAAGTGCTGGGAAAACATGTTCCAGACGGAATGCATTCGTCAGGACGACTCCTGGAAGGTGCGTTTGCCACTCCGCAAGCTCGGAATAAGTGAACATGCAAAATTTATGCACCTCATTTTGCCCAAACAGCCGAGGGATCTGACATTTGACGAAGTAGCGTCGCAGCTGAAGAATATTTTTGGTGAGGCGGTATCCTTGTTTAGTATTCGCTATCAATGCCTGAAAATTGTCAACCAGGAATCTGACAAATTTGGGGCCCTAGCAGACGTGAGTAACCGTGAGTGTGAACGTTTCCAACTACGCTCTTTCACGGACGATCACTTTAAGTGTCTCATTTACGTCAGCGCCCTACAATCGGCCAGTGATGCTGAGATCCGTGCGCGGCTTTTAGCTAAGCTGTAGCATGATCCTGATCTGACACTGAAGGCCCTCGTAAGCGAATGCAAACGGCTGCTTACTCTTAAACACGGCATTGTCACGATCAAACGCAATGGTCGCGCACCACCAGATGCCGTGCAACTCGTGAAAAAGGCCAGGACAGGCAACCGAAGCAAACCCTTCAAAAGGCCGACGAACAAACCGCCCACAGCATACTGGTCATGCGGCGCATGGCATTTCGCGTGCTTTTGTCTCTTCAAACATCATATTTGTCAAACGTGCCATAAGTGTGTGCATAAAGAGGAATTCTGCAGTCAAGTCCGGTCGTAGAAAGTGCAGAAGTCTTATCGAAAGGGGAATCCTAGGAAGGATGGCGCAGAGTTTCTGTCCATAGTTGCCACATTCCAAAGCGAGTAAAAAACGAGGCGACGATTTATCAGTGTGTTGCTCAATAGGATCCCAACGAAGCTGACATTTAACACGACCTCGGACATCACGATTATTTCCAGGAGCACATGGAATCACATAAAGAGGCCGAAGATGGAAGAGTTTCAGAAAGTTGCACAAAATGAATCCGGCGATGTGCTAAACTTAGTGGTCGAACTCAACTGCAAGATTGCTTTCCAAGTTGTGGAGAAGTCGGACATATGCTACATTTCAGACTAGCCGAATTTGAATCCTCTTGGCCTCGACTGGAATGAAAAGTTGGTTCTTCTTGATGTTCCCTTTAATCAGATCTATAACCGAGTTTGAGCAAGTCCAGACACAGCAGCAAAGTCCGTCGAAGACATGACACGTACCCTGAAGCGAAAATTTGCTTCTGCCTTTCAGGATGGCTTGGGCCATTGTACGAAATTCAAGGCAACACTGAAATTGCGATCAGGTGCTAAACCAGTGTACAAGGCTAAAAACCGTTACCATACGCAGCCATGTCAACCGTTGAAGAAGAAATCGATCCACTGGAACGTGCCGGAGTCATCACAGCCGTCAACTACTTATCATGG
Source organism: Dicrocoelium dendriticum (assembly GCA_944474145.2). Lineage (NCBI taxonomy): Eukaryota > Metazoa > Platyhelminthes > Trematoda > Plagiorchiida > Dicrocoeliidae > Dicrocoelium > Dicrocoelium dendriticum. Next base: position 43,569,327 of record OX104071.1, read on the forward strand.
GCCGCACCTATTTTCGCAGTGAAGAAAGCAAGTGGCAAGGTACGCGTCTGCGCTGACTTCTCAACTGGCCTCAACGCCTCGCTGGACGATCACCAGGACCCTTTACCTGTACAGGAAGAAAGCTTTGCAAAACTGAATGGTGGTAAGTACTTTGCTCAGCTTGATCTATCCGGCGCTTATCTTCAATTGGATATTGACGAAGTCTCGAGGGAGTTATTGACAATCAACACCCATCGTGGGCCATTCCAATACAACCGCTTGCCATTTGCTGTGAAAACGGCGTAATCCATCATCCAACCGTTGATGAATACCATGCTAGCGGGCGTTTCTGGAACCGCTGCATATCTGGATGATATTATAATGATTGGTTGAACCTCAGAAGAACTATTCAACCGCCTGGATAAAGTGCTTGGTTGTATACAGTCGTACGGTCTCCGGATAAGTGAAGAAACATGCATATTTTTCACGCCGGTCATCAAATACCTCGGTTTTATCCTCGAAAATGACGGACGTCGACCAGATCCGGAAAACATAGAAGCCATTGGAAAAATGCCTCCGCCAACAGAACTAGTTTTGCGTTTTTTTCTGTGGGCTCATCAGCCACTACAGCGCATCCTTTCCTGAGATGCACCGCCTGCGTGCTCCGTTAAACAAGTTACTAGCCAAAGGCCAAAGGTGGATCTGGACATCAGAATGCCAAAATGCCTTTTAACGCGTCAAGCCACTGCTGTCCTCAAGCTTGCTTTTGACCAATTTTGATCACTCCAAATAGAGTGTCTTGGCCACAGATGCATCAAACCATGGGATTGGGGCAGTAATATCACACACGTACACCGACGCATCTCAGAAAGCAATCGCCCGTGCCGCCAGAACACTTACGAAGGCCGAGAAAAATTACAGCCAGATTGAGAAAGAAGCACTGCCCATAGTGTATGCAGTCAAGAAATTCCACAAAATGCTATACGGCCGCCGCTTCAAGCTTCTGACAGATCACAAACCCTTGCTGGCTATCTTTGGTTCGAAATAGGGCATTCCGACCTACACAGCCAACCGGCTACAACGTTGGGCTCTTACCTTAATAAGGTATGGTTTCCAGATCCAATACCAGTCGACAATTTCCATTGGCCAAGAGGCTGCCCTGTCACGCCTAATTGATGCCCGTCAGCAAGAACATGAGGACACAATCATTGCAGCGATCGAGTTTAAACCTGACGTCAACATTCTGGTAACTGATGCGTTGCACGGTCTACCAGTTACCGCAGAACCTGTACGAACCGAAACGCTTCGGGACCCAATACGCAAGAAGGTTACACAGTTCTACAAAACAAGTTGTTCACGTTCATGTCCATCTGCCGAGTTGCACCAGTACTTTCATAGGAGACACTCGCACTCTATTGTAAACAACTGCATACTATTTTCGAAAAGTGTGGTCATCCCAAAGGCACTTCAGGAGCGTCTTAATCGGCAGCTTCACGCCGGGTATCCTGGAATAAACCGGATGAAGGCGCTTGCCCGCAGTTATGTATACTGGCCCTTCATGGACAAACAGCTAGAAGAAATAGCTAAACGCTGCCAAAAGTGTGCCAATGTCTTGAAAGCGCCCCAAAAGTCAGTACTCTAATAATGGCCGAAAGTTACAAAGCCACGTTACCGCATCCATTTAGACTTTGCGGGACCGATCAACGGCCGAAGTTTCCTCATTATAGTCGACTCATACAGCCCGTAGCCTGAAGTATTGCTTATGGAAAACCCAAGTACCAAGGCCACCATATCGAAACTGCGCCCAACCTTTAGCAGATTCGGCTGTCCTGAGACAATTGTCATGGACAATGGCTCACAATTTACTTCGGCAACATTTACGGAGTGTTGCATGCATTGCGCCGTACAGATCGTACGCTTGCCGCCGTTTCATCCACAGTCGAAGGACAAGGCTGGAAGATTTGTCGATACATTCAAGCGAGCTCTCCACAAATCAAAAGGGTAGGGACGTATAGAGGTGGTGGATGACCGGTTCCTTTTCCCCTACCGATCAACACCGAATCCACAAGCGCCAGACAGCGTCTCTTCAGCACAGGCCATGATGAACAGGAATTAACGCATGCCTTTCGACGCCATCCGGACGCGCTCGGAGTCTTCTGTTTGTGAAAGAAATCACATAATGAAACAGGATTTCAAACGGCGGCATGGAGCCAAAATGCGATCTTTTACGCTTTGTCGCTGTAAATTGGAATAAGTCGAATATTTTTGGTTGGCTATTCAGTGTTGCTAAATCGCTCTCATTAACCCTATCATACCGTTTGTGATATTTATTTATATCACACCGCCATCTTATAACCGCACATCACGTTTTATTTGGACCTTCTGATGGGGGAAATGGGGATGGAGCTACAGGCGTTCTTTCAAGTCAACACTAATAGTTCCACTCGGGGGCACAACTGGAAACTATATAAACCCAGAAGATTCAAAGTTCGCTCCACTCTCACTCTATCAACCCGCATTGTCAACGACTGGAACGACTTGCCGGAACATGTGGTCGACGCGCAGTCGGAGGAATGTTTCAAGCGCTTTTTGGATTCTCATTTGATGAGTAAGCTGCGACCATGATTCTTCCAATGTCGCTGTTACGGCCCCTTGTGGAATACCGTCTCGTAGCTACTTACGGCATCCACGCAATGATCGGGAATTGAAGGTGCTGACAAAGGACTTTCCCTCTGCTCTCTACAATCCAGTGATCCAATGAAAAAGTCATCTTTTGTAGCGTTGTGGCATCGTGCTCCATTTTTCTGTATAATGGTACTTAAACGTCTCGCAGCTATGAGACGTGACAAACGAAGAGTGAAATAGACTACCTTTCCCACTGTTAAAGTGGCACGGGAGCAGTTTTGGCGAAATCCGTGTTGCTCCGGAAGGAGAAGTTTGTTATTCTCCGGGTACCCCATCAATGCCTCAGCTACAATGGACTTCGTAACGTTGGAGGTCACAGGAAGTAGTGTTATCGGGCGATAATATATTGGTTCAAAAAGAACGCCACTTTTGTAGCTTGGCGTGATGATTCCCTGCTTCCACATCGTGGGGACGTGCATCTCGTCCATACATCATTGAAAGAAAATTGCTAGTGGTCCTGTCACACCCATGGCAGCAACTTTCAATAACATCGGGCGAATGCCGTCCGCGCCAAAGGATCTGAACTCGCGCATAGGCATCAGCCTCTTTAGTACAGCTGCGGGGGTGATGGATGTAATTAAATAAAAAATAGATGTTATTTCTTCGGTAAAACGAGACGCTCCTGTAAAAGGGTGATCAAGTATGCATACAAGCTATGCCTGTATGCATATTTGTTACGTGCGTAAGACCTGATGGCGGCTTTACCTGCTTAGGCAGGCCAAGTAGTTGTCCAAGGACATTAGCCGCCTCGTATGCGGTTTGTGCTAACCCGCATGCAGTGTGCAGAGCGGGAATACCGCGCTTAACACACCGCAAATGACATGTACTTTATCGTTCCATTGAGGGTTCGCTTGACTCCGTCGACTTGTATGAATACGTGCATACATTTTTGAAGCTTCGGCGATACAATGGTTTTCTGGCTTTGGCCACGGGGTTAGAAGGCGCGAAACGGCTCATGCGTGACACGGGTTGCCCTGCAAAGGAAGCGTCATAGTTGATGGCGTCTGAAGCTGTAGAAAAATAGGTGAACGAAGCGGTTGACCGAAACTTAGTTCGGCACTAGATAACTGCAGGCCGACCTAGAGGCTAGCGCGTGGGCCTAACATGATAGTAGGTCATGTCTCTGTCCATTGTGGAGAGGTAACATCAATGCCGCTAACTTTAGTTGACGAAGGGAACGCTGCACTACGCCGTTTGATTGTGAATGGTAGAAGGTAGTAGGGGAATGCTCGCAGTCCAGAGTTTTAGCGTCGCTTGGCTTGTGAACCCTCGAACTGTGGTCTGCTGCCTGTCATTACAGTTGCTGGAGAACCGTATAGAGAGACTAAGCGACGCTTGAATACTTGAACGATCTCCTACGTGTTAACGTTTAGTAGCGGAACTACTGCGGGCCACTTGGTAAGGCGGCACATGGTTATCAACAGGTAGGTCATGCTGTTAGAGGGCAAAAGGTTCTGAAGATAGTCATGTGGATGTGCGTTAGTCCAGAGCTAGTTGTCGGGGAACCACAATAGGTGCGGTTACATGGCGCTGAAGGTTGGAGTGTTAGTAACGAACAGGTGTGCGGGTCTACTGCCTAAATTCTCGATTGATGTCGCGCCACACGAAACGCTGCGTGACGAGCTTTGTCGAGGCGCGAATGCCTTTATGTCTGCCTTTATGTGTGTGGTGGGTCGAACACAGTACGGCGATAGGCATATGGAACATTAGGACGTGAATAACTTTGCGAGACATTGCAAAGAATAATTCCTTACAGAACTAGATAAAGGCATTGGTCGGATGCGGATGGAGCTAGAACATCGAAGTTGGTCAATCTTCAAATCGGTCGGTTGTGCAGTGGCCATTGATGGCAGATCGATGCCGTGACCAGGTGTAATTGAACTGACGTGGGACAAGGTGTCTGACCCAAAGTTTTGCACATCTGAGATGTGCCATATGTCTGAAGTGAACTGCGACACATAGTCTAGGTGCCGGATCACACTAGGAGAGCTTTTACCGGAGGATGTAGCTATCGCGTAAACAAAAGTTTCGTATTTGGTGAAATTTACACAGTCTCTACACGCAAGTGAAGAGCAAAAGCAGCGAACTGCTAACCAAACTGTGAGGCGTTCTCTTCTAAACTTGCTGTAATGTGTTTCGGCTGGTTTAAACTCTAAAGAAATGAAATTAGGATTAGGCAGGTATTCCAGCCCGGGTTAAAAAGTTAGCGTGAGTGACGGCTCACGATACCAGCTTAATTAGGAATACCGTTCCTAGTGATGGAAAAGTGAAGTTCGTATGTTTCACAAGGAAAATGCAAGTTAGTACACGTTGTTCCCGTGTATTAGCTAAAATTACGATACCGAATGACGCAGCTAGCTAGGGAAGCATGTGAGAGACCGCGTGAGGCCGTGCGTTTACATCGCTTATGTATTGGATCTGAAAACAATGCTAAGCTACATATCAGCGTACTGCAAATAACTGTGTACAGTAAGGTAATTTTACTTAGTAGTTAACTCAACGTACCCAGACAATCCGGAGGCTACAGTTTCCGTCACCCTGAACTTGAAATAGTGCAGTTAAAGTGGGTATAATTCGGTTGAACGTGATGCGATACATTAGAATGCAGCAAGCAGGTAGGATGATCTAAGAGAGCTACATCACCTCGCGATCCAAAGGCATAATATTTCATTTTTATGAAGCGTTATTCCGCCTTCGGCCTTTACAGTCACAAAGACAGAAGCACGCGAGCGCGTGCGCCTATGCCTACTTCACATCCTTAAATAACTAAGCGGATTGCATAGATTTAGTGTGAATCACAGACGCATTCAAAATAAATTTTCAGAAGTATACCAAACGTTACTGGTACTGCATCCACTGATAAATATTTAAAGTTTTGTATGCTTTTTTAAAACCAATCCTAGCAACATACATTATTATTTCTGTTCATGTTATGTGGTTAGTTATAATGAAGTTGCTGGCTTGTTTGAATTAGTCGACATGCTCGACGTGCCTACCTTGATTTGTGCGGCTATTCCAATAGCTTTTAGCAAGCGTTTGGGGAAGTTGAACAAATATGACGCGATTATTTAACTTTGAGGTCACGGAACTCGGGTACATCAGTATCACTGTTATGCAAAGGTAAATACGGAGATATTGTAGATTTACCAGTTAGTACTATGTATTATATTTTTAAATGTTTAGTACGTTTATATTTTTTACTTATAAGATATGCAAACTTTGAAATGTTTTTGTAATGCTGGCGGTGCTGGCAAATGTAACGGTTGCGTGAAGGTTAAAAGTATTCGCTTAGCTTATTTGATAATGTCGATATTTTTTCTACTTTTTGTTAACATCGCTAATTCTCCTGGATTTGTTTTATTTTTGTAGTTAACTGCGAATGAATGTAATTTCTTTAAGGAAACGATGAATGTAAAGAGAATCACCTTTTAACTCAACTGTGATTTGCGTCTCCCCCCGCACCACTATTGTACTGTCAGCAGTCCGCTGATAGCCCGCTTCGGACTGTCAGCTGACCCATGAAAACTTGTAACTGGTTTATTGCATTAGCAAATGTTGGATTCATCATACAGTTGTGCGTGATGTTGTATGCCTTCCGGGCGAAATGATTCTGCTGAGACGATTGTGTAAATTTTCCTTATATACCTTCAGGAAACAGTTCCGTTTGTTCCACTAAGTTGCGTGCGTTATTTGCGTTCACCTGCTACAGTGAAAGCAGAATATGGTGTTAGGATACTAGGAAATATAGGACAATGCGCATAACCCTTTATTTCATATTATTCTAGTCCACCTGGATAGGAATAGTGCTCGTGCCGCAAGCCTTTTACCCCACATTCCTTTGACATGAGGAATCATATTCAATTGGGAATCTCAGCACACTGTCGGCGAACTGTTGGGAGACTGTCGTGCCGGAAAGGTGTTCACAATGCCGGCCATTACCCATAAGGATCACAAGTCTGCCTTGTAAGCTGGTGGTCACGTGTTTACGCCTGAGTAAAAATCCAAGCGTCCCTTGCAGCATCCTTAGCCCATGCGCGACTAGTGGTGCTTGAGTGGCAGCGAAGTGTTGTTACACCGTACCGATGTACTGTTGCTGCTTCACTCAATCGCTGTTTACCCACGACTTTTATGAATTTGGCTTATAGGCAAAAGTGTTGCAACCGCATGTCGTTTGTGGGTTCGAATTTCTACTATTTTTATGTATTATTTTTGCCTGCTTAATCAATATTATTTCTGCTGTTTTATAATATTAAGCTGTATACCTTTATAAATAGCGCGTGACTGTCATTTTCCTTATTCAAGAAGGCATCTACTATTAGTACGGTTTTTTGAAGGAGAATAAACCTATTGTTACCACGAATTTTCGATCCTACCTGAGTCCCTATTTCCTGGTTGCATGACTGCACATAATAAGGGCCACCGTGATACCATTGTCTTAGTAGCATGAACAGGTCTCTCAGTTTTGTGATATTTTTTAGCCTGTTTGCAACCTTATGTAGCAACTGAAGTCCGATCACGGACTCTCGCTCGAAATTATTGTGAATGGTTCAGGCAAAAGTGACGCCGATGTTCCACTTGGTATTTTACTGTTACCCGTAAGCCACAAACCTAAATTTAACGTACCATTCACTCCTCATTTGGTTTAATCCTTTACTACTGCTACCTTTGAAATACAGGCCTCCGTTATATTCGTTTTTTCGTTTATATTGCTTTTCCATGAATTTTACCTTAAGACGCAGAGGGCGCTTGTTTTAACTCACGAACGACATGGTATTTTAGTTAGCAGTTGACCATGTTATGCATCACCATGTAAATGTTTAAGGGAATACGCGAAATAGCTAAATCGCGTTTGTTCTTTTGACATGTAGCTTCTTGCTGTATTAACATTTGTGGATAGGTATGTTTACATGAACCATGTTTCTTCGTCGTAGTTGCTCCGTATGACTTGGGTTTTAAACTAAGTTTGACCTCCCACTGTTTATGCACTGTCAGCTTCAGCTATACTGTAAATGCACTAATTAATGGTAGTAAGCGAATCTTTCGTGATGGATTTGTTGCTTGATATTTCCCGCATACATACATAAAAGAAAACATGAATATGCCAGTCTTGAGATTACTTAGCCATTTCGTGCATTTCGTGCGCTTACAGAAAGACATGGTGGTTAATTACTAATAACACAGGATTAATCAAGGGAGGCAGAATCTGAGTAAAGTATTTTTTCGGTAATTCTCATCAGACTCAAACATTACATAATGACAAGTAAGTGCTAAATATGTCGGATTGGGCTGCGTATTGAACAGCATGTTTAATTTCAACAGGAATATATCACGGGGTCATTGAAGGTGGCAAGTATATACAGGGAAAATCACAGTCGAAGTTGTAGACCACGGTAGAAGTAAAGGACTTACAAACTGTTTTTGTACGCACAATTCTGGCTTGAGATGGTGCATGTAGATAGCTTCCGCAATAGACAGGGGATGCTTCCGAAATCCGCATGAGGAATGCTTAGGAATAGTATAGATGACTCTCAAATCATTTTCCGTCCCTGCGTGACTGCACTCTAGAAGTTGAGACAAAATGAAACTGTTGCTAGACCTAGCTTCGCCTTTGTAAAACCTTTTCGGTATGTGTTCGCGAAGCCTATGAGATAGGCGCCTTGTGGTACGACCCACGTATCGTGCACCACAGGAACACGAGTAAAGATAAACAAGCACTGATCGAGTCACCATAGGCAACCTTTCCTTCAAAGGTTTTGCGAATAAAGGCTTGTTGTAAAATACTATGCCTAGGCGAGCCGCGAAATAGGTTTTTTCAACAGCGTCTTTCAGCCGTTTGGACAGGGCATTAGCCGCACTGTCGCCTTTGAAAGGAATATGCTTAATTAGTTCTTTCTTGGGTACCTTCATTATCGGCGGTTTTATCTTGCGTTCTTTCAAATGTTTGAGGATGAATTTATCTGGATACCCATTCGCCCTTAGCGCCTCGTCGATCTTCTGTAATTCTTTGGTGATTGTGTCCGGTGTGCAAATTCTATGTGTCGGGAAGGCAAGAGTGCGGACTAGATTTCGTTTGTACTGTTTGGGTGCCGCACTATAGAACTTGCCGTACTGTCCAGTCCAGGTCGGTTTTCTATACACCGCTCTGCCGCACGATCCATCGGCGTTTCTGGTGATATCAACGTCCAGGAACGGTAGTCGGTTTCTGGATTCGTGCTCACATGTGAATTGTTGATTCTGATGCGCATCATTAAAGGCTTCCAACAGTTTGACAGTCTGCTCTCTTGATTCGTTGAGTATAAATGTGCCGCCTATATAATGTATATACATCTCGACTTCGTTGATGTGCGTTCTTAATAAGTTATGCTCCAATTTTGCCATAAAGACATCTGCTAGAAAGGGTCCCCATGGTGAGCTCATAGCAACTCCATCAATTTGACGATACATCTCCCCGTTGAAGGTGAACTGCACATTTAAGGTGCATCTGAGTAACAATTCCTTCAGGATGTTTTCCGGGCTATTTATAGGTACATTCAGTTGCCGTACTAGTTCGCACACATATTCTACTGTTTCCAACAACGGAATATTCGTTAACAATGACTGCGCATCCAATGATGAAATCTATTCGTTGTTAAGGTTCACGCCCCTTATCTTCTCAATGAACTGGAAAGTTTCTTTCACACAGTAAGTGCAGACGATTTTACGCAGCGGTTTCAGCTTCTCAACCATCCATTGAGCTATCACATGTTGCGGAGAGCTAATCATATCCAGTATGGGACGCATTGGAGCGCCCTCCTTGTGATCTTTAAGGAGGCCGTACAACCGTGGTAGATGTCCGCCTGAAGGTCTCAGTTTTTCGAATTCGCACTTTGTGATAACATACGCTTCATCATCCGTCGGAGCAAATCGGCCGGTTGTTTTTCTAGTTCTGCTGTATTATCCTTTTCCACCGTTAGCTTTTGAAACTTACATTCATCACTAAGAATATGTTGCATCTTACTAACATAATCATTTCTTTCCATTAGAACTATACCAGAAACTTTATCCTGCTTAGAGATACTTAATTCTTTGTGTAAGCACAACTCTGTAAGTGACTGCATATGTTCGCTTGTAAGAATATCACTACTGGCTGGTTTAGCCTTAATGCAATAATGACAGGTGTTTACTAAGCTGGCTAACATGTTCTCAACGTCCCCTGGCGAATTTGATGACAGGTCGCGCGCCTGCGCTGTTAAGCTCTCAAACTGCACCTCTAATACAGCCTGAGCAACCTTTTTACAAGGAATGCAAAACTTAGGGCCTAATGATAAAAAATTTAGTTGTATTGGGCTAAACATTCTAACAAAGGGGAATTTTTGGATTGCTGTAGCTCAGCATTCCCCGTGATTCAGCAACCCAGAGGCCAATAGTTCTGGTTTGCGCTGCTACGGTGAATGTAGAGTTGCTTTCAGTGGTTTCTGTACGTAGTGCTACGCACTTTCGATTGATAACGAGAGCACTTTCTAGTCTAAGGTTGCGGGGCTTCTGATTTTACATCATGGCGCTGAATGACTCATCCACTTTGATTTAGTTGTTAGTGTTCAGCAACTCTATCACCTCGAATTTTTAGTTTACCCGGTTCCTTCCTCAAAGATTACGTCCGGCCGCATAACCACTTGGGGAGCTATTCTGTCATCTTAAGTTCGGTTAATGCATTCAACTTATCCTTTTCACGGCTACTTTGGATTTATGTAAACCAGTGAAATCCATCATCACATCACCATTATTGTCATCGAACATATGAACACACACCTTATCAACATGAGCTACCGTAGTTGTGCATCAGCAGACGCCATCTCAGTAAATATCGGATTATTTTGGACTGCTGTCGCTCGATCTTGCTTATTTTGTGAATTGCAACTAGTAACCACTAGACTGTTATGTATCGAAAAGCAGTATCCTTCCTGTTTCTAGAATGTCTGGTTACACATCATGTGATTCATAAAGTATTGTTCGGAATTGCATGGGTTTGTGTTGCATCAGACAGAGCTTCTTAAAACACAGACACTGAGTTATCTAGGTAATCTTTCGGTAGACTAACATCTTGATGGCACCGTATGGTTGCCGTGTTATCGGCACGCGTATATACGGCAGACCATTATCCTGATCATTGCTGCACGTAACAATAAGTTCTGTTCATATTATTGGTCCTAAGCGCGATGTTTTTACTATGGGTAAAATTCATTCCACTTTATTTGGTCTGTTCTGCGTACTTAATAATCTTCTCCTAACTTGCAAACGGCGCTCGTGCTAATTGTGGTAATCATGCGTAACTGTATCACGTGGTAATTTTTCAATAACTTTCGGCCATTTTGTACTTATGGTGGATTCGCTTGTAAGCCATTTACTCTATGTGCTAATTTAGCGAGTATTTATGTCGTCACATAGGTTTACTTTATTCGATATCTTTTATATGATGTTGGCAATTCGAATGATTGGCTGTTGTTTGACATCCCAGGTGTGACTGCGCTTGATGTGCATGTTGACTAGGTGCCTACCTGTCTATTACCCACTACCTCGTCCATACTGGCTCCAGGAGACAGTTAGTCGTTGCTGGAAGGGACAGGGTGCACGATCCTTGTGGTCGTGCTAGGCTCGAAGAGTGGTTCCATGCACTCAGTGTGGAGCGAACTACGGTCCAGCCACCGCCTTGTGTACGCTTGATTCCCAAATACAGCGTGCTTGTGTTTGCCTGTGAAGGTGTGTGGGCCGGCTCCGTTGATGAAACGTGGCTCCCATCCCCATGCCTCCCGGTCTTATTCCTTCGGGTTTACACTGGATATGAGGTGTGTGGTTGGAGCAGTGGGTGGTGCAGCGCAAGCCATTCATGATCCCTCTGTAGGCACATGCGTTCTGTGGCTGGCCACAGTGACAGAGGAATCCGAAACCGGATGCCGCCAACCAAACGCGAAGTCCTCATCCCAACCCATGATTGACAGTATATTGTTAGCATGACACTTTTATGCAATCCTTGGCTTCGTGTTATTCCCTATCTTCTTTACAATTATGCCGATGATTAGTTCCTTGAGAAACGGGTCTAGTGGACTACCCACCCCTTACTGTTTATTTGTTGCTATGCTTTTCACTAAGCGAAAAGCTTGATCTTTTGTTTGCATGTGTTTCAGCATTTCAGCGGAGAGCTGCACTGTACTCAGACAAACCCAAAGATATAGTCCACAGTCTCTTTCGTTGAGTTTATACGTTCAAATAAGGAACCAGTTCATAGGACTTGATAAGTTTGTTTTACCTAGGATTTCCTTACGTGCTCAAATATGCAATTCATCCAGTGATGGATGGTGTGGTATGGCGAAGGTAGCGTGGAGATAACTGACCGTAGGACACTGTTTTATGCACTTGTGTAGTATAACCACAACACCAGTATCAGCAAACATGTCGTTTGAAATGATTATCCGCTGCCGTACAATCCCAATGACCTATGGAATCTAGAAGTATGGGAGGGAAGAAATGGAGGACTTGGCGTAAAGCCTTAAAGTTCTGAGCAATCATTCGAGGCCAATACGTTCACACGTTCCCAACAACCTACGATCCCACAAAGCTGTTTATCATACTAAGCTAAGGTGGCATCTATGAAGCAGTGTATTTGCGGCTTTCCTTTCTTTACGTCATGATCAGACAATACAACACAAACAACTCAACAACATACACAAGCGGGCTGTCTGAATAACAGACGACAGCAAACGTGCCACTGATGCTCACCATGAGCCATATCCCGTCTCGAGCCAGGCACAAGGCATGCCATGTATACTCTCATCTGGTAGGCGGGACTGATCAACAACATCCAGTTTAATCGCCAGTGATTTTATTCTCCACTCTCAACTCGATTTTTTCCCACCTACATTCGGCAAACAAAACAAGGCTGTCATTGGTAAACAGTGGCGGGGCATGGGTAGCACGTGCTTAATCCGATGCAACTTATTCAACTTTCAGCTAATTCATCATCGTCACTCCCAGTCAGCAGGCTTAGACTAGTCTTGAAGATCTAAGACTGCTTTCTCTCTTCTATACGTATCATCGATGTGGACACAATGATGCCCTCCAACATTACCAATGATTCACAGGCAGTTATGGTCAAATTCTTGGAGGCGTTCCAGATCCTCCGACAGATGAGACCAAGTCTCTCTATCACAGAGTAAGACGGCCTTCACCGTGACTTTGAACGCATGGCCTTTCAGGCCGAACTACGTCCTTGTGGTGCTAGCTGGGTGGTTCGGGTGTACCCCGTTCCAGCAAAGGGTTCGGCGACAATGTTCCACCTCGGTGGGACATTGTATTCCAGCAGGTGTGCTGACTTCATGGGGAATATTGAGCCCCTGTTTGGTAATCTACCAAACAAAGACGCATGAGCTGAACATTCAGTCAACGCCTCCCAATGGGCGCGATTCCCTAAATTCGTTCCGCTGCTTTGCGGGTAGGTTATTTAGCCAAAGGCTCGGGGTGGAGTCCCCTAAGTCAACTCCCTACTTCGGCTTGGCAACCGGGTAGTATCACGCCCTCTCGCAAAACCGTGGACTGTATTACGACGTGCTCATCAGCTACTGTTTATACTACTCACTTTCACGCGAGTTCATCACACACCAATTTTTCGTTTGTTACCAATCCTCACTTTCCGTTACCCGATTCATGTGTTCAACAATCTGGCTGCGATTCCAGTTGCGCCGCAGACCAAGGAGTTCAACCTATGGCTCTTCTTCGTCACTGATCCTCGTCCCGTCTGGCGTGCTTCAACGTTCGGACACTCATGCAGAATGGACAGCAAGCCGGTCTAGCGCGCACCCTAGAGTTCCTAGACCTTGATGTCTGCTGCCTTTCAGAAACCCGATTGCAAGATACCAGCACTGTGCTTACAATGACATCCCCCACTGACTACGAAGCTAGATATCACCTGGATCTTTCTGGAGATCCAGAAGCAGCCTCAGCCGGTTTGGTTGGTGTAGGTATAGCACTAATTGGCAAGGCCGAGGCGGCACTACTGGACTGGTTCCGATTAACAGCCGACTATGTGCAGTTCGGCTTTGGGGTTCATGTAGAATCAACAAGCACCGCGAAGAGAGACAACTTGTTTGTGCTCTCCGTGTACGCTCCAACTGACTGCAGTGGCGACTCGATCAAGGACTAATTCTACCAGGATCTACAACAGCTCTTGACTAATGCTACAAAGTCAAATGTCATTATCCTTGCTAAGGATTTTAATGCACGGGTTGGCCGCCTGTTACCATACGAACGCCACCTTGGTGATCATCACGCGCTCGATGAGAACCGGAGGGTGGCTTCTCACAGTGTGTGAAGACAACCGTCTGTTTCTTTCGAGCACTAACTTCAGGCGTACGAAGAAGCGTTCCGCAACTTGGCGTCCCCCTTCGCCAACACAACCGTGGTCTCAAATTGATCACCATGTAATTAGCTGCAGATGACGCGGCTGCGTACTGGACTGCAGGTCCTTTTGGTCCACCTTCGTTGACTCAGATCATACACTGGTCTGCGCGAAAATCTGTATGTGTTTTGGAGGATCCCGAAACACGAAGCACCGCAAGATTGATGTAAACAAATTAGCTGATTCCTCTGTCCAGGCGAGCTATCAGTCTTCACTGGCATATGCACTCAGTTGCAATCCACCGCGAGAAGTGGAACAACACTGGACTTGTATAAGGAAGGCAATGACCATTTCCGGGCTATCATGCTGCGGCCTAACTCGATGCCCCTTGAAGGTTTGGATCTCTGCTCGTTCGCTAGAGCTGTTCGAGCGCCGCAAAATATCCCCGCGGAATCAGATTGCAACAAGCGGCGCCGTTCTGCCAAGCGGCTGCTCAAGCAAAGCCTACGCAAGGTTCGTGAGACATGGTGATCTGAGCGTGCTTTAGAGATGTAGACCGCTGCCCTCTCTGGCAACACTCGCACGCGTTCCAACTCATTCGGTCCACTGGCTTCAGGAAGCCTGGTGTCAGTGAGGTCATTTATGAGGTGGATGGGTCTCAGATCACCAACCAACAGAGGCCTATGGACAGCTGGGCAGAGTACTTTCACCCGCAGTTCAACTGGCCTCCACCATCCATCAGTACATGCAGTACACCTTGTTGTCCACCCTGTCTCGTCCCACTGAATCCACAGAGCGAAACGGGTCTGCCTCGAGATCTGACGCTTGAATCGCTTCAAGGCTGCCGGCTTAGACAGAATTCCTCCGGAACTATTTAAGTGGGGCGGTGTGGTGATCATTAACCAGCTGACCGCGCTGTTCGCAAAATTTCGGCGTGAAGAAAAAGTGCCTTCCTCTTTAGGCGATTTATTTTTTGTCCCGATTTTCAAGAAAGGCGCTCGCACTTCATGTGCAAATCATCGCGGGTTTACTCTTATTTCGGTTACCTCTAAGCCATTGACATCCATTCTGCTTCACAGACTATTCCCAGTACGTGAATCACACTGCCGTGATGAACAAGCTGGTTTCCGTCCTGGCTGTGGAGGCGTGGATCAAATCTTTACGCTCCGCCAGCTGCTCGAACATCGTCACATTTATCGCGGATCCACTATCACTGCATTCCTAGACATACGTGCCGCTTTTGACTCCGTTGATCGACCTGCTTTATGGCGTTGCTTACTAAAGAACAGAGTGCCAGAGAAATATACCGCCATCTTCCGAGCACTTTACCTTCATACATCCGGCAGAGTGAGGGTCTATGGCAAGCTTTCTTCGCGTTTCGCTCTCAATAGCGGTGTGCGACAGGGCTGCTCTATGTCCCCATTCCTTCACAACTTCGCAATCGAAGACGTTCTGTCGAATGCTCTAGGAGGTTTCCAACATTTTGGCTTAGAGCTTCTACCGGGTGAGCGCGCGACTGACTTAGATTATGCTGATGATATCGCCTTACTTGGTGACAATCCTCAGGGTATGCAACTCATTCTGGATCGTTTGGCGGTTGGAGCATCTAAGTATGACATGAGCTTCGCCCCATCTAAGTGTAAAGTGAAGTACTGCTCAAGGATTGGCTTTCACCTGCTCCCCTGCTCACTCTCGAAGGTGCACAACATAAACAGGTAGATAGTTTCGTCTACGTTGTGAGCTGTGTTTCTGCTGACAGCACTATCAACAAAGAAGTTTCTCTTCGTATCGCTAAAGCTCGATCAGCATTTGTCAATCTGAGGCACTTGTGGCTTCGTCGTGACATCTCATTCTCACTAAAGGGCCGCGTATACAGCACATTAGTTCGCTCAGTACTGTTGTATGGGTGCGGTCCTGGCCCATTCATGTGGAAGACATGAGTTGTCTTTCTGCTTTCGATAACGGTTGCTTGAGGAGGATCGCTCGTGTTTGGTGGCAACATCGTGTTAATAGTAATGACGTTCGACGTCGCATTTTGGGGAATACGAGTATTCCCTTCAACAAACTTGTTTTGTTGCGCCAGTCAAGATGGCTCGGTCACGTCCTACGCAAGGCATCTGAGCGCCTACCGCGTCGCGCTCTATTCGCTCGTCAAGGACCTGGCTGGGGGCGACCGCGTGGTGGTCAGCCTTCTACTTGGCGGCAGCACAAGAAATCGCTGATGTCGTGTCTAGCCGCTGTTGGATCCGTACGTCTTACAGGATGGGGACCCAAAGTTGAGGAGTGCCAATGGCTTAGCACTCTTGAAGACATGGCCCACAACCGGAATCAGTGGAAGAATTGTGTACAGTATTGTATTAATTCACACGTTTAATACTACAAACATTGAAAATGACAAAAAAGAGGAATTTCGGCGTGTGAAAAGCAAATTAAAAATGTTTTTTGTTCTACTTTTTGTCAAAATGTTCCATTCTTCCTACGGTATATTAGCTGAAGTGTGTTGCTCACCTTCAACTAGCATGCCACGATGATTATGACGCGATGACTTTTGCTTATCCGCTGATCTCCATGGTTTTTCTGTTGGCTCTGTGTCTAGTTGATAGACTGTTGAGATTACCACTACTACGACTACTACTACCTTTCAGGCCTATAGAATGTTTATTATGATGTCACAAATTTCGCAACTTTAGAAATGGTGTCCTAGCTTAGGCCCTGCGTAAATCAATTTCAGCAGCCACACACTCATCGTTGCTAATTTATCATCCAATATAGGTTAGTCGGTCAACTACTTCTCACTGGTTGAGTCAAATGCTTACGGAGTGCTTATTGATCCTGCAGCAAGATTTTGCAATTTGTGGATATAAAACTTAAACCAAGTGATGGGACCACTCCAGGCAGAATATCAAAAGTTGGCTGATCATATTCGCGACTGTCAAACAGCATGAATACATCCTTCGTATGATCCAGTTCGACCAATTTTATACTAGGTAGTATTACATTGCACCCATCCAGGGCTTTCGTAAGGAAACACTACATGCTGTAATTAACAACGAAGTTGAACAAAAGTGGGGCAGTGTGATGGCTCTGGCGGATTCCACTTGTTTTCGGAAAGGCATTTAATATTTTACCGTTGACTCAGACGCAACCTGTGATGTTCGAATACCGTTCACGTAAAAATTTAAATCCTTGATAGGAACGCCATTCCCAACAATTAGGTAGAAGCGGAATGAGCGCTAGACTGAGTCGAAGGGACTCTTACACTCGTGGAACACAGGTACCTGTGGGAAGTACGTGTGAGGCTGCTCTAGTACGCGCCGCAAAATGAATGTATTACCCATACAGTCCTGTCCCGCACAAAGGGTTCATACTCTCCCCTCGTCTGTGATTCCGTTTTCGCAGTAAATCCACGGACAAGAATTGAGGCCAGTAGCGTTGTTATTGTTGTCGTCAGGCTGATATTCCTTTGATTACCACGGTCGATGCCACAGCCCTTCTTGTATATCGCCACTGTGATCGACTCTTCCCTTAAGGTTTATGTGATCCATTTATAACAGACTTGGCCGCACATGTGAGTCAGTGCTTTACAAAGAACCGCAGCTCCATCCTCGAATAGTGCTTGGTGCATTGGAATTTGAACCAGTAACCCGAAAACGTTTGAAGTCTGGAATCGCGTTCCAGACCTCAGTCTTCGATAAATCTTCCAAACTATCCAACCATAACTCAGCCTGCACCACTTAAGCATGGAAAGGTTAGTTAGCTGGGAGCCAACAGACTAGTTCTCGAAAGTGCTCCTCCAGACTAGCCAGACAGTGATGTTTATCATAAACTGGTGCACCGGTGCCGTACTTATTTGTTTCACTGACGCATAAATTCACTGCAATAAGGGTGCGGATGGGCTAAAGTGTTCGTTACAAATACCCGCCGCTCTGGCCTCCACTTTCTCAGCCCTCTCGGTCCACCAGAATTTCCTGTTGGTACACAGGCTCCGGTTCAGCACGTACCTATTAGTTCCTTTGGGCACATTGTTTTCGGAGCTGCTACTGAGTTTTCCTCTGGATTCGAACAGTTTCACAGACCTCTCGGATGTCTGTTGCGGTGATGAATGATGGTGCCACAAACAGAGATTCCAGCGGCGTACGTGGCGGTTTAGATACCTTTCCACTGAAGTTCCATGGTTTTAGAGTAATTAAGAAAATGCCTGGTATGCAGGACATTTGGTACCTGTTTTTGACTGAGGGATGAGATAAAATCCGTTACAGTTCAAGGCAACATTTTGACACGCTTTCCGGCGAAGTCATTGGAAGAACGGCATCAAACCAGGGCACAAACAGAGTTTGCGCACGTGTTCCAGCAAGAATGGCATTCCAGGATGGAACAACCATCAGGAACTTATGGCGATACTTGAGTCCATTGCTAGATAGTTATCGAAGGATGTTGCGGCAATCACAAAGGGATCAGTATGGTCTCAAATGCCTCTAAGTTGCTCACCTCTGTCGTACTCTATAGACTGACTGCTAACGGTGAAAATCAACTTCGCGAGGGAAAAGCCGGATTTCGCAGAAATCGAGGCTGAGTTGACCACATCTTCACCGCCATATCTATTGGCGATTTATCGTAGTCGTGTTTCTCGAAATCAAAGGTGCCCATAATTTGGGGATCGATGTGCCATTTGGGTCTGTCTGCTCAGGGAAGCTGTGTTCGAGTAGTACGTGAAAATTAAGAGTGCGTTGCGCGCATCCTTCAGGCAGAGTGAGGACTTCTGATAAATTTTCACGGCCCTTTAATATCTTCAGCGATGTGGGACAAGTTTGCCCACTGTCAACTTTCCTTTTCAATTTTACCATCGACGAAGTCATGGAAATGGCATTCACTGGACATGACGTAGAGGTGTTGAGATACTTCCAGGGTAGCTACTTCTTGCGACGACGTTGTCCTAATCTGTGACCTCTTCTAAACATGCCAAGCAGCACTAGACAGATCAGCACAGCTCTCAGTCGATTTGGCCTATGCATTACACCCTCAAAATGCAAAATACTTCTCCAAGGTTGGTACACATCCACTACTGTACCTCCCCTTGATTGCAATCATTTACAAGCCGTCCATCATCATCATCATCGTCGTCGTCGACATCATCATCATCATCATCATCATCGTCGTCGTCGTCGTCATCATCATCATCATCATCGTCGTCGTCGTCGTCATCATCATCATCATCATCATCATCATCATCCACATCATCATCATCATCATCATCATCATCATCCTCATCATCATCTTCATCATCATGCTTCCGCTGTCCTTTTTTTATCTCAACAGTCTAGTAACTAGACATAGAGCCAACAAAGCCATGGAAATCAGTGGATAAGAGACAGTCATTGCGTCATAATTCTCGTGGCATGCTAGTTGAATGTGGGCAACACACTTCAGCTAATATGCCGCAAGAAAATGGAATATTTTGACAAAAATACTGAAAAAAACATTTTTAGTTTGTTTGTCACACGCAGATTTTTCTCTTTTTTGTCATTTTCAATGTTGTTAGTAGTAAACATGTGAATCAACACAACACTGTACACAATTCCTCCACTGATTCCGGTTGCGGGCCATGTCTTCAAGAGTGCTAAGCCATTGGCACTCTTCATCTTTTGGGTCCCCGTCCTGGAAGACGTACGGGTCCAACAGCGGCTAGACGCGACGTCAGTGATTTCATGTGCTGCCGCCAAGTGGAAGGCTGACCATTACGCGGTCGCTTCCAGCCAGGTCCTTGACGAGCGAATAGAGCGCGACGCGGTAGACGCTCAGGTGCCATGCGTAGGACATGACCGAGCCATCTTGACTGGCGCAACAAAACAAGTTTGTTGAAGGAAATACTTGCATTCCCCAAGACGCGACGTCGAACGTCATTGCTGGTAACTCGATGTTGCCACCGAACACGAGCGATCCTCCTCAAGCAACCGTTATCGAACGCAGAAAGACGACGCATGTCTTCCACGCGAATCGGCCAGGACTCGCTCCCATACAACAATACTGAGCGAACTGACGCGCTGTAAACTCAGCCCTTTAGTGAGAATGAGACGTCGCGACGACGCCACAAGTGCCTCAGATTGACAAATGCTGATCGAGCTTTAGCGATACGAAGAGATCCTCATCCTCATCCTCATCCTCATCCTCATCCTCATCCTTATCCTCATCCTCATCCTCATCATCCTCATCACCATCATCATCATCACCATCATCATCTTCATCCACATCCACATCATCCTTTTCACTCATCTCATTCATCACATCATCAATCATCAATCATCAATCATCAATCATCAATCATCATCATCATCATCATCATCAACAACATCATCGTCATCATCAGGATCATCGGCATCATCATCATCATCACTATCATAATCAACGTCATCTTCATTATCATCATCATCATGATCATCATCAACATCATCATGATCATCATCATCATCATGCTTCCGCTGTGCTAGACCATCAAATGATCGCGGTGGCGTTCTGGTTTACATAAAGTCTTCCTTGTGTGGGAGACTAGTGAGCGGCTACCAAATCGCTGATGGTCTATGTGAGCATTTATAGTGTTCGATTCACCTCAGATGCTGTTAGTTGCTAGTGTTCGTGGTATATCGCAGTCCACTGAGCCGCTGTTTGAACTGGTTGCCGCATGTCCGCAAGCACATGAGTCGTCAGATGTTCCTGCTTATGGGCGATTTCAACTTGTTCCCATTACAATGGCCTGAGGCTGAACTTCTCCCCGGCCACTGTGAAGTCGAGCGGAAGTTTACGGAGTTACTATTTGAAACCGGGGCCACACAGCACATCAACCAACCGACACGCATAACTACGCGCGCGACTCCATCGTGCTTAGACCTGCTTTTGACTAGCTGTGAGCAGCGTGTGCATAACATTCAAGTCATGGAGCCTCTGGGAGCGAGCGACCACTCGATGATCATAGGCAGCTTGGAACTACCGCTGCCGTATTCTCCCCCACTGAAGTCAGCCTTCAAATATTGGAAGGCGGACTTTAATGGCCTCATTCGAGCAGCGAGCCAGATGGACTGGTCTTTACCACAGGATTCGTCTATTGAAACCTGTTGGACTATCAATAAAGAGGGAGTGAAATCGTTGTACGCCCGATTTGTACCCCTCAAATTTTGGAAAATTAGGCCCGTCAAACCACATTGGTTCGACAAAGAGTACAACAAACTGGCCCGACGACGACGCACACTATGGAACAAATCCGTGTTATTTGGTCCTGATGTGGACTACAAGGCGTACGGGGTACAGCGAAATCGCTGCAACAACGCGAAAGCAAGAAAACGCAGAAGCTTCGAAGAGAAGCTTGCAACCGCCGCAAAAACTGCTCCCAAGAGGATCTTCGCATACGTGAAGCGGCGCCTGAGGCCTGTAGCCAATGTCCCAGTCTTAGAAGACTCAGATGGACAGTCCCTAATCTCGAGTACAGATCTTGCGTCCGCATTGGCGGCGCACTTCGCCTCCGTATTTGCAAGTGACCAGGTGTCTGTAACGAGTTCGACGAGTACCGCTCCAGCCGAACTTAACAGCATGGACTGCAATATTGAGGATGTACTCAAGCTTCTAGCAAATCTTGACTGGACGAAGCCTGCTGGGTCAGATGGTATACACCCACTGATCCTCAAGTCCATATCAGCCATCATCGCGCCTTCTGTATCTGAACTGTTTAATAGGTCACTATCCACTGGACTGTTACCGGACGACTGGAAATGCTCAGTCGTAAAGCCCATACCGAAACGTGGTAACCCAAGCAAAATGGATAACTACCGGCCGATCTGCCTGACCGCTGTTTTAGCAAAGACGCTCGAGAAGATCGTGAAGAAGAGCCTTCTGCAGCTTCTCGAGTCGAAAAACCTGTTGACCTTCGCACAGCATGGTTTCATGAAAGGTCGCTCGTGCATCACCAACCTACTGTTGACAAGGCACGTATGGTTACAAGCGCTGAACGAAGGCCAGTCGGTCGACGTTATTTACATTGACTTCAGTAAGGCTTTTGACAAGGTTAACCATGCAGTGCTCCTTGACAGGCTGAGGATGTGCGGTGTTGGTGGTTCGCTGCACAGATGGATCAGAAATTTCCTTGTTGATCAAAAGTGGAGGGTCCAGGTGGACAACTACCTAACTGACTGGTATCCATCGAACAGCGGCGTGCCCCAAGGCAGTGTACTGGGGCCAATATTGTTTCTGATTCATGTAAACGATGTGCCTCAGCTACTCCAATCACCTTGTGCGTTGGTCGCAGATGACTTGAAGGTGTGGAGAGTAATCCGCACACTCAATGATTGTGATTTACTTCCGCAGGACCTCGACCGCCACTTGACATGGTCTGCAGAGGCTAACCGTCCGATCAACCCTGCCAAGTCACAATTTATGAGGTTGGGTAAGTGTGAGCACAGCCGAACGTACACGGTGGCTGGTCAACCGTCGCATCCCACGTCTTTCGTGCGCGACCTCGGTGTGCTCTCACGCTGCAACCTAAAGTGCACTGACAACACGAATAGACTGTACCAAAACAGCCTTCGTATGCTTTGGGCCCTCAGGCGCAGGTTCAGCACTTGGTCCGAAAAAATTGATACTCGTCTCTTCGTCTCGATAATACGACCAATGCTAGAGTACGGCCATCCCGCGTATTGTCCCATCACGCTGGGCGAGGTAGAAAAGCTTGAGCGGGTGCAGCATATGGCCACCAGGCTGATTCCCAAATTACGAGGTATGCCATATGAAGACCGATGTAAGAAACTAGGGCTGTACACCCTAGCTTATCGTCGGCTGAGGTTTGACGTCATCACGACACACCGGATATTACATCTGAGTGATTACCCCATATTGAGACAACTGCTTCATCTGCGCACACCAAGCTGAATAAGAGGACACCGGTATAAACTTATCGTACCGACGTTGAAGCGGGTCGCTCACCAACTCTGTTTCGAACGCAGAGTGGTGAATGTCTGGAACGACCTGCCGCAGTAGGTAGTAGAGGCGAACTCAGTGTCAGAATTTAAGAAGCTCCTTGACAAACACTTTGCAGAGGCAAAATATCGAGAGCGGAACGATAAATAAGGCGTATATGTCCAAGAGCAACGAATGATACAGCTACACAGAGAAAGCTCTACTCGCTGCTTCAAACCAGTATTCAGTATTCATCATCATCATCCATCAGCATCATCCTCATCTTCATCCTCATCAACATCATCATCCTCATCATCATCGTAATGCACGTTAGCTAGAGGTGGTAAACACTGCAAATATTTTGTAGCATTACGTGCAAAAAGTTAGATATGTGCAACAGGAGCACGCCAAGTGAGCCATCCTTAGTGCATAAGCATTGTTCCGGAAAGCTACCAGTCGGCTGTTGTGCCTCAAAACAGTTGTTATACCTAGAACATGAGATTGTGGTTAGAGTGGAGGCTTAACGGGAGGGGGAGGGACAAATATACTCACAACACAAATGCCACTGTGGTCGGTTGCAATCCTTCTCAACAAGTGTTTCCAGCTAAACCTGTTCATCGTCTCTCGGACCCTAATCTAGTAATCGGGGGCTCCAACCGACGCCAACTTCGAACTGAGGACCTTCATTCCTCTGGATCCAACCATTGCTTGACCACGTCTCCTCTTCCATCCACATCCCCAGCGCGCAAACGATACACGTCGCAGGAACCGGTGGGCTGGCATGCGCAACGCGTGGCCAAACCATCGGAGCCTGTTGCTTGATGTAACAGTGTTGAATAGCTCACCACCTCCCCCTGTGTCATAAACAAGGCGTCCAATACGCTCATTACCCATGCGGTGTTCCCACCAGATATTAGCCGAACTGTGAGGCACCGGTGGTCGCAATTAACTAGTATACTAATGTCTGCCGATCTAATGAGCCAGCTTTCACAACTGTACCGTAGGGGCCGAACGTACGGCTGCATTATAAACTCTACCTTACGGGGAGAGATTTATGTCGCTTCGGCGCCATAGGTGGCGGTTGTTAGTAAAAGTGCCTCTAGCTTTTGCTGTACGGTTTGTGATCTCATCCTCGATTCCATAGACACTGACACAATTGCCTAGGTAGTTGAATTTTCAAACGACTTCTAGTTGATCTCCACCAAGCGTCAGCACAACACGCGGTTCCTGTCAATCTTGGAAGAAAGCTTTGCACTTCGAGGGTGCAAGGCAGTGCTAATTTTTCCAGTGAAGCTTTGCCCATTTGTGGGCTTCTACAACTTAGAACAATATCTTCGGCATGTTCCAAGTCAAAAATCGTTTACCTGGAAGCAGCTCCCCACCTTCTAAGTTGCGTCCTGCGAACGCGGTTTCAATGACTTCGTCAATAGCGAAGTTGAAGAGGAAAGGTGACAACGGACATCCTTGTCCTATATCGTCGGAGATATTGAAGGGCAGCGACAGCTTAAAGTAAGCCCTCATTCTGCCTGAGCTACGCGCGTAAAGCGCTCGTATGTAATTTACATATTTCTCGAGCACACCTTTCCTCAGTAGACAGTCTTAAAACACACATCGATCAACCGAATGGAAGACACCTTTGATATCGAGTACTGTGGGCTGCCAATATATGTGACGGTGCTCCAAAAAGTGACGCAAAGGGAAGATATGATCCATGCAGCCGCGACCTTGACGAAATACGGCTTGCTACGGAAATTTAAGTACCCTGGCAGCTATACTAGCACTGCTAGTGTAGAAGATGAGACCACAAACCGTATCGCAAAATTCCGAAATGCTTTTGCCAATCTCCACCTGTGGTGTCTGCGCGATATCTCTCTCGCCCTGAGGGCAGAGTTTACAATACGACCGTGTGTTCAACCCTCCTATGCGTTTGCAAAACCCACCCTGTCAGATCGATAGACCTAAAGAAGCTTGTTAGGTTTGACAATCGCAGTATTTGCAGTGTAGCTCATATCTGGTGGGAACATCGCTTGAATAATGAGCCTTAGGGGTCGGTCTCCACTGGCAAGCTGTAGTGGCGCTCACGCCGGCCCGTAGCAACCCGTGTCACGATGACGAACTAATTACATCAGCTTTCTGCGTGACTTGTCGCAGGCCCATTTCACGCCTCGAAATCGTGCCACATAGTTCTTTCGTTGCAGCCGCCTAATACTCCCCTTTCGAATTGTGTCTTCTTGCCTACCGTTCGAATTCGACTTGTTCATGGATTTGCGCGTTGCGATTAACTTGTAGCCATCGTGGTCGTTTCCGCTTTTGGATCGGCCTGCATTATGCGTCAGTTGGTGTTTGCAGTTCTGTCGTAATCCATGTAGCTGTTAAGCTTCGTCTTCCGAGCCAAACGTGTCTAGCGAGATGTCTCACGGTAGGGATGGTGGTTCTGGAGGATTTTGAGTCTTGCCGTAATTGGACCCTAACTGATTGGCTCGCCTGACCCGTTTCTCATTTCCTACCACCAGTTCGTAGATGACTCGACCATTTGTGTCGATTGCCGTTCCCGCCGACCAGCTCCATGGTCTTTGTAATTCTCGTGCATGCACCATGTCACCAATTCGAAATGGCGGACCCTGTCTGTGCGATTTACTTTACATGGCAACTTCATTGCTTTTCTTTCTTTGCGTTCGATACAGGGCGACTTTTTCTGTATGGTGGTTTAGCTTTTTGTTTGATGTTCAGGGTAGCACTGGTCATTATGCAGTATCCGAGACCAGGTTGGAGCCTTGCTTCGTGGCGTCTTTTCTTCTCCGTAATCTGACTTTGAACCACCGGGTTTGATATCGATGACTGCGACAGCTGCTTGACTTGCGGTGACTGGCATACACTGTTTAATGGCTGATCAAGCAATTTCAACTCCTCCATCGCGTCCCATCAATTCTAACTCCGGTTGGCCTGTCACAAAGCAGATCGTGTGAACTTGTTGGCCCCGGAAATTGACTTGACATTACGATTCAGAAAGCGATTTTTGCGTACCACTTAAAGCATCCCGTGCCGTATGGGCCGTTTGTACGATTGTCGGCCGCCTCAGCCTGCGCCATGTAAACCGAGAGATCAGATTGTTATCTGAAGCAGTATCACCTTGTAACTTGACTTGCCTGCCATTGATTTCCACCATGGTATACTTACACCTGTTGACACCATTAACCTTAACAGTTGCAGTGAACTGATCCCATCGGGTCGTCTGAACGGTGTGGCATTTTTGCGCTTCTCCCCCCTCCACCCCCAAAGTAGGACCACTTGCCATGCAACATGACTCTTTTTGACCGATTCTACCGCATCGGTTACAAACGTGATTCTTAACTGGACACTCGATAAAAATGCCATTCTCTACCAAGCCAATAAGCAAAGAGAGGTTCGGAATGTGATGGACTTACGTGGGTTGCTGCTTTTTGGGGAGTCCGCTTAACTACACATCTGAGGTCATGCTCGTTTGTATTGGACAACCGCTGTATCATTGATGTATCGTGCTTCAGGTTCATCATTCTTTGGCACACACCGGTCACTTGCTGCTATATGATGTCCGAATTCTGTTAAATCCTGCTCGGTATTCGTTTTTGAATGTCTGCATCTTTGGATGCCTGTAGGCCGCAAACGTACATGAGACACTTGTACTGTTCTCCAGGTACCTTGTGTAACTGTACTCTTTCGCACTCACAATTCACACGACGTGAATAGCTGACCCAGTCCTCATCTTTCCTAGTCATTGTCAGACACTTGTAACGAATTTTGAACTGCGAAATCTGTTCCCCGAAATTTTGTAAAATGTCTTCCACGACTTCATCGAACGACAGATCAGTGCGAATGAAAGTTTTGAACTTTTATGTTCAGCAGCACCCAGCTTCCGAAGCAAAAATCGAATTTTTTCTTTTCTTTTTTGAGCAACTCCACCCAGAACATATCTTCATAATTGTGGAACCAGGGAAGCGAACATTACACTGGCATCAGCATCATGATGGAATGCACTAATTTGCTGAGGCATGATTTCCGGAAAATGAACATTTTTACTTGCCCCTGAAGCTGAGCTTGACTGTAGCGACAACTTCTGCGCCAACATCTACTTGAGCTCGGTCTGCGACTTCTTTGTCCCACCCCATCCCTCTTAGCCTCCCCCTCCAACCACGATCTCATTACATAGCCTTATATAATTTTGCATAATAATTTTTTTGTGTGGGTGCACAGCAGCCGGCTGGTAGCCTACCGGAACGATGCCCATCCGTTACCGGTAGCTCAGCCAGCTTTCACCAGTTGTTTTTTCTCCTTTTTTCTTTGTATTGCGGCACAGTAGCTGAGGTGTTTCCCACCTCTAGCTAACGTGTATGATGATGATGATGATGATGCTACTTCTCGAACTGTATTTGCTGTTGTTGCAAACCTGCCTGCAATGGTTCCAATCTGACTGCCATTTCTGGACTCGATTGAAACTTCCATCGCCACTGTTGTGACGCTGTCCTTGTTTCTACTCTCTGTGCCTCGATGATAATGACGAGTCTGCTTACTTAAAGGCCATTTGCTCTTGGATTTTTCGTTGGCTGAAGTTGGTTATAACGTAGAAGCGTGGAGCTACTAGAAAGCAGTTTCTTCGATGCAACCTTATTTTTGCACTGCGGTCAGTTATATATGGCTTCACGCTATTGTTAGGGTACCGTTGCTTTGGTTCGAAGTGTTCATTTAAGTGTTTACACTGTATATCGGCTCCACTCGCTTCCCCTTAATCTTATACATTATCAGTGGGGAATTACGACTGCATGTCAGCGAGAAGTCCCTGCTAGAAGCTTACATACCACTGCTGCGGCTGGTGATTTGCACTACAGTCTTTTGCCAACAACTCCACCACATGTAGTCCGCAGGTAACGGAAAACGGTGGTATTTTTCATCGGTACACATGTTTCTGCTCCAAAACTTGACGCAACCTACATATATGGTCAGCGCTTTTTCAGTCGGGGTAGATGGTAGACCATTTTCCACAAATCGACTCCATGAGGAACAATGGTGTACACAGTAGATCAGTAACCCATACTGACACCTTGATGCCACGCTGATACGAGCAGTTGAATGCAAACTAGGGATACTGCGGATTTGTCCGTACCTACACGGAATCTAGCAGGTGGGTGATTTGCTTGGTCACCAGCCGGTCTATTGGGTACCATAACGCACCGGAAAAATCTAAATGTCTTACTTTTTTCTGTGCAGTGTTCCACAGCTTATTCCAAACTGGGGTTGCCTTTTGATAACTGTTGGCCCAAAGCATCTGTGTAGTGTCACGTGTAGTGTTGAGTGGAATGGCCAGGCCACTTGCCCATGAACTTCTTTCATTTATTACTAATAACGTAGGGATGTTATCAGCTCCAAGGTTTACTCAGTCTTTACAAAACTTACGAGACTTGACCTTGCTCGAGCTAGTAGGCATGGCGTCAGAGTCTTATGCGGATTAAACTGATTTAGCATGTAGTAATGAATGATTACGCGTGCTGATCTGTCCTCTACAGTGCTACATCCAGTGATCTACAGCAGTTCGAGAATGCGTCAACTGTCTGTCTTCTTTAGCAGTCACCTTACTAAATAGAAACTTTCAGGGAGCTTGCGTCGGATGAGCTGAAATAGCACTTAACTTATCCGATTGTCTTCACTTCCTTGCTGGTTCTCGTATCCTACTAGTATTTTAAGGGATTAATTCCTTGAGAGTACCACTAAACTGATTCCAAACCTGAACGAGCATCCGACGCCTTAGAAACTAACTGATAATTCGGGCACTTCAGGCCAGTTTGAAAATGGGTTTAGAGGTCTTTTTACCAGTGCGTTATGGAATATTTTGGTTGGCATCCAGTTAACCTACTTACCGCCCCCTGTTGGCAAATAAATCATTATGTTTTCTTACTTCTGACACGATGCTCATGCATCCAGGTGACAAGTAGGATGTCTCAAAGCTTAACATTTTACTAATGTCTGGTAATGAACACCATCCGTGGGTGCACCAAAGCACGTTCAAAAGCTACTTATTTTCTCCAAATCGACGGACGATCTTGTGCCGAACCGCACCATTAGATACTGGTGCCACTATAGTTAAACTGAGTCCAGATTCTCTCGTTGCTTGGTCAGTGCCTAATGATGCGATATGGACAGTATTCTCATAGAACTGTGTTGCACATGACAAAATTTCAATCGTCTTTACTCGAAGAATCGGGATAACATTGATCGTCAAGTAGGCATCCATTCCGGAACATTATCCATTGTCCAAAAAGTATGTTTTTATGTCACCACTCTCGAAGGATTTGGCATTGCTTTATCCTCAGCACAATCGGTCTTCAATGGCATCCGCTCCTTAACAATATATATATATATATATATATATATATATATATATATATATATAAATTACTATGCTATTTACATTATGCTCCTTGAAATCGATTTGCACATTAGATAACCGTAGCTTGACAAGCTGCCCAATGCTATAACTAGCACGACACTTAGAGAGCCGGTGCGTCGCAGAATAATTGTTCAGTCCATCCGTAAACTCATTCGTATTTGACGTGCACGCGGTGTTTCCGAGCTAAATGTGTGCTTGACACGGATCAATACTAGAGTGGCAAATTATTGAGTATGTTTCCAGTTAAATGGATACGCTTGAATCAAAATGTTACCAACAATTGGCCGCTTACAGTATGCCTACATTGTAAAGTTTGACATTTGGAACACAGCGCTCAAGAATTGTCCCTCGTGTAACCAAGTTGGACTATGCATTATAAGAGAAATTGCCCTAGAAATTCTGTGGCACGTGAACAATCCCGCCACTTAACCGACTAGCGATTATTGCGATGTCGCCAGTTCAAGTTCCACTCCGCAGGTTAGTGATGAGAGTGAGCATAGATATGTTTCCAGCTATTCACCAGCCCTACTGCATTTACCGGGGCTTAAGAAAACTCACGTACTAAGCGGATGAAAAGTGGAAGGGCAGAGACGCCTACCAGAAGTTGCATTGCACATGTCCAATCTTTTGCATAGACTAAGTACAAGGTTAAACCCTACGGGAATGGTACGTCAGTGTCTTAGTATATTACATCGAAAACGAATCGGTGCATAGCAGCAATCGTATTAGGAGCACCGAATGACTGCACCCTAGACGTGCAATACAGATTGTTCTCACATAGCTTATGGCCACAGCAGAGTACACATCGGTATGTACAAACGGTTGACTACTTGGACATTTGCAAAACAATGCGAACACTGGAAAGTCACGTTTGACAGTGGGCAGCGGGACTTACTTGATGTCACCTGTCAATATCGAAGGTTGCGGATTGATCTTTCTTTGAGTAACTGCACATACCTCGGGCAGCAGATGACCGAACCGGTCGGCGAAACAGTGAGCCAGAAGTGGACACTCCATCGCATTCGCATGCTGTGCGATCTCCCTCATCAGCCACGCAAACCAAACTGTACATATAGACGGCAACACATAAATTCACATTATTTTACTGTACCACTTGTTTGTTTATCATACTATCCAGCATTTGCTTCATTACTCCTATATCGGGTTCCTTCAAATATGGATGTCCGAGATGTAAGGATGTCACGTCTAAATGTTGAAGAAAACATCAGCAGTTCGTATTTGTTACTTATTGTCATGCCTGCGAAAGTGGCCGTTAGCCTGACCTCTAAATGAAACCCATACATGTTTGTAGTACTATTGCTCATGAGGTCTAATGTGTCTCTATCCAGTTTTCGACAGATCACACTTAAGTTTGGATACATGCATTTGCGTATGTTGTATTCGAACTGGCATTGCACATGGATGACGCCAATCCATGTATATATGTATACCGAATGAATTCGACGAGGATAATCATACCGCTTTTGTAGAGCCAACTTAGTGCGTGGAAGCGACACTGGAGAAAACGAAGAATAACAGTATCAGAATATGAAGAAGGTGAGTTTATGACAAACTCATGTTGATTTTAGGTGTTGCAAATCCAAAACAAATTTGGTCGATGCGAATTCCGTGAACTGCTCAAAAAGGCGATTGCTCAGATGCAGGAGTAGGCACTGTTGCACGCGGAATAGAAGCACGTTGCGTACGCTCCCATTCGATTTACTAATCCAGGCCAATAAAGCGGCCTATATGGTACTTTTGCCTGCGTACTGAGCAATCTCGCCTTTCAATAGTAGATGTTGTTTGAGCTCCCCGGTGTGACTGCGCCTGATGTGCATGTTGACTAGGTGCCTACCTGTCTATTACCCACTACCACGTCCATACTGGCTGCAGGAGACAGTTGGTCGTCGCCGGAGGGGACAGGGTGCACGGTCCTTGTGGCCGTGCTAGGCTCGAAGAGTGGAGTAGACTACGGTTCAGCCACCGCCTTGTGTGCGCTTTATTCCCAAATACAGCGTGCTTGTGTTTACCTGTGAAAGAGTGCGGGCCAGCTCCATTGATGAATTGTGGCTCCCATCTCCATGCCTCCCGGTCTCATTCCTTCGGGTTTACACTGGATATGGGGTGTGTAGTTGGAGCTCTGGGTGGTGCAGCGCAAGCCACCCATGGTCCCTCTGTAGGCACAGGCGTTCCGTAGCTGACCACGGTGACAGGCAAATCCGAAACCGGATACCACCAACCAATTCCATATCAAGTCACTCGTTGCCGGTGCAGAACGCTTATCCTATGGCGTAGTCTGGTAAAATAGTTTGTGAGCCTGTTGCGTACTGGCAGGTTTGCTAAGCTAACTTTTGTGATATTCGGTCCATTGGTGGAATTTCACTTTAATTTCCGAATTTCCCTGTTGGCATCACTTCACCACGTCTAGAACACTTTGGATTATTAGCCAGCTGTGTAGGATGCTATAAGTCATACCCAACTATTTTTGCTTTTCCTTTGTATTTTGGTTTGTTAAATATAGCATTTATCCGACTACAGAATTGATTTCGACTGTGCATAGTATTTTACGTCAGCGCACATGTGATTATGAAAATGACATATTCTAACTACTTTCCATTAAGTTTGATTCTTTGTGATGCCCTGAACACCCTCGGTTATGGGGATCTTAATCACATACCACTGGTTTAAAAACGGCTCGAGCGATCACACCCTGTTCTCGCGAGCATTTTTCTTAGGTGCCGTCCCAAATGTGGGTTTGTTCTTAAACATAGTAATTATCCGTTTCCTTCCCATAGCTTTTTCGCGACTGGTTTTTTCATTCATCTGGTGAAATGTTTCTCACATGCACTTCGGCTTTTATTCACTTTGCCTCAGTTCCATAATAATTCCAACTTTCACCTGAGCTACGAGGCCTCATATTTTTTTGGCAAATCTTGGTTACTTCAGCACACTTGAAGAGACAAACAGCTTCGCAACTTGCACTGATCAGGTAGTACTCATGTCAACTAAGTTGGCAGTGGGATAATACATCATCGCCATTGCCACTACCCAGCAACCATAACGAGTTAACAAACGCTATGAACATGCAGCCACCGTTTGCGTTATTCTTGTGTTGCTTTCCGCATAAAGGTCACTTTTTTCCTGGTTGTTTCGACTTTATGATCGGAACCGCATCGCAACGAGGGAGGTTTGGTTATAGTGATTAACCGAAGGCCATTAAAAATCCAATCAATGTTCAACGTTAGTGCTGCAAGTTTTCGCCGCCGGTTTTGTTATTTGCACTCTCGGGTCCCTGTATTTTCATATGTTATCACCATCTTCTCATGGGCTTGAATTTCTTCTCCGTACTGCGCCATTATCCAATAGTTGCTTCCTGGTTTTCTTCAGTTCATCTTATGGAAAGACGTGGACTAGCCGTTGCTACGTACATTTATGGATAATATGCAGTATGTAGCTGGGGGTGCGTGGAGTGACACTCGTCCGCCTCCACCGTGTAAAGCCATCCTTTGTGGCTCAGATGCACGCAAGCGGCTTATACACAATGACGGGAATGACAGTTGTCTACTGACCCCTGTCAATGATCAACGTAATCCGCAACCTCTCAGCGTTACGATGCAGATGACACAACCTTTCAAACCGCTGTTCACATGCTAACTTTCTAGAACCCCTCCATTAAACTCTTCCGCTTCCTTGAGCTATTACACCAACCACAAGCACATTTTCACTAACCATAATCTAGAGGGCCATACTTATACTAAACTCCATCCGCCGTGGATGACTCCCACTCATTGTTCAAAAACAGCATCAGTACACGCTCTGCCTGAACAATTTACAGTTTAGGCCCATACACACGGCTTTCAACTCCAACGTGTACAAAGGGACCTAAACAATCTCCTTCATATTTCACATCCGTAATGAGGTTTGAGCGAACGGCCTAGCCTGATCGGCTCGACAGGCTAACCATGGATCGTAGAACGTATCAGTTCCGGCCGAGCGAGGAAACCTCATGCGATTGGACTCTGGATCATCGCGATAGGTCGGTAACCAATCAGGTGAAAGGAAGCCAACACTGTTTAATGTTGTTTGAGAAATCGGCTGAGTCTGGTTGGTCCGACAGGCTAACCGCGGATCATGGAACACAACAGTTTCGCCCGGGCAAGGAAACCTCACGCGACTGGAGGATGACCCATCATGTGAAAGCAAAAACTGCGGCGTGACAAACATACCAATAGCACGTTACATGTATCAAACAGCCGAAAGATCAGATTGTTCAGCTAAATAATGGGTGAGCACTGACGACTCAAAATCGCTGTTGATGGCAGATCGTCCACTTATCAGCTTAGGAGCACAGGTTCGAGGAAATACGACCAATCTGGTACCAGGAATAGAACACTTTTGACATCAAGGCGCAGTTCAGCGATAGGGCGGATGATAGGGCAAGCATGAGACAATGAAACGGAAAACACAGCCAGTGATGCTAACCAGATGGAGGCTACCCAGTGCAATAATGCGAAAGAAAATAGTGCATTTTTTCTATAAATATGCGAGACGTCTGCCAATAAAGAACTCTGCTGATCGCCACTAAGACTTCTTTCCTACATCAACATCCATTCTCATATTTCCGGTTAACATTCTTTCTAGTGGCTAACGAGTGGATTTTTCGGCTGACATCCGACAATCCTTCTGGTTCAAATGCAGTCCCGCTTTCTCTATCTGATGAGAGCAATCAAGTTCCAGAGCGATCATGAATTGCAGTGTTTTGGGGTGGGCAACGTCCAATATCCATCTGGTTTCTCCATTTTCGTAATCCACATACATCATCTGATACGAAAAGGTTATAAGAAATCGGCAGTACTGTCATCAGTAGATTATGTTATTCGTCTGCAAAAGTCGCTCACAGCAGCAACGTTCGATCATCCAGTGCTGACTGACATCGAGGAATCACTCAGACTTATGATCTCTGTTAGTCAGCAACAGCGACTCGTAGGATGAATATGCAGCACGCCAACCTGTTGCTAAGCGCACCTGGCACTTTTGAAAATTGTATTTGAATGCGCAGTAAGCCTGCGATGTCAACATAACTTTACCGTAGGTGGTTTCTGTATACGTCCGATTCCATATTCTATGGGAACTCTTCTTTGAATTTCGAAAATCTTTACTCCTGTATTCAATTGAGTGGCTGGAAACAACACGTCTCCCAACCTACCAGAGGTGGCAGTGCTCTGGATCTCATACTTACTCTGAGTATACCTGCTATTCACATTAACCTTGGTGACTTTTCTGAAAGTGACTATCTGTCGGTTAAATGCTGTTTGTAAATACATATTACCGACGTGCAATATCGAGTACATCATCGTTTATTTAGTTCCGCAAACTGATGCTCGTTCGAGGAATAGGGCCAACTTTTATCTTACTCTCTTCATTTACCCAACCTGCAACGGAATTGTTTTGGAATATAGCTGACTTCTGCATCGATCCAGTAGTGTCGCCAATATGTACTGACCAAAAAAGCACAAACCCAATCGCAAAGTGTTAAAGGCAGTAGGCAAGCATCATAGATTCAACAGAAATTCAAGCCAACTGCAGCAGTCAAGTATTATTGAATAACTCAAGTGTCAGAATGACTCACTCATTTTAGAAGAGTATAGACCTTTGAGCGTCCTTGGCAATATAGCTGGACTATTTAAACTATTTCATGCCCGGAGTTCGCGTCGCAGCGAACATACTTCGATAAACCAGGTGATATTTGTGAATCTTTCAGTGCTTATTTCGCCGAAGCAATGGTTAATAAATTATCAAACACACCAGCGCATGTTATCCCGCAAATCGGCAAAGTTCTATCCACAGTGGAATTCGCTATTGCGATAGTCACTGGCCAAGCCTTACCTTTATGTTCCGCGATTCACGCGAGATCCGATGGAATCCTTCCCTGTTTAACAAAAAGCAGTGACGGCGACTTGCCTCTGCTTTTACTCGATATAGTTACACTACTTAAAATGAAGTGCATTCTCCACATTTTGGAAAATAGTTGGAGCCGATCGAGAACTCATGATTTCAGAAAGGTTTGAAAACAACCGGTTGGTATAGTTTGCGGGCAACGTTTCGCTTTTGACACAAAAGCTTCGTCAGGCCGAGTGAATGCATCCTACTTCTGCTGTCATCCCGCGGCACCAGAGTGGAGCTGCTCACGAGGTTAAAGACGATTGCCCCATCAATCATGCACACATACATCTTATCTAGAATAATGGATAGGATAGCGAAAAATGAACTACTTATCTTCTTGGACGAAGCCAACATTCTCAGCAAGTCACAGTACCATTTTTTTCCTGCTCGATCTCGCGCAACATGCCAGAGAGACTTCTTAAATCCCACAATGGCTGCCATAGGCAACGGAAGTAATGTTTTACTCTTTTATTTCACGTGAAAGACCTTGATAGCGTGATTCATCGAAGATTACTCAACAAATTGAAGGCAATAGGCATTGGAGAGCCAGTCTCCTCTTGCTTGTCCCCATATCTAGTTGGCAGACAATGATTGATGCAAAGTTGTAACCACTTTTCTAAACCGAAAGCAATCACCAGTAGAGTAATTCAAGGGGATGTTTTTGCTTCACTTCTTTTCCCATATGTGTTAACGGTATATGCAAGAGAATAAGGCGTAGTGCTTCCTTTCTGTTTGTTGATAACATTAAAGTTGTTTACTCAGAAACACGTGCAAATAGCCAGATCGTCGCAAGCCTTATTCAGCATGACCTATCGGCACTTGAATCCTGGTGTCAACCGTGCTAGTAGTCATTTGGCATGGATAATTTT
>OX104071.1:43605732-43728232 GCA_944474145.2 Dicrocoelium dendriticum
CATTTGAACTGATGCTCCGCTGCCATATAACCATTTGGGCCCATGAAATACAGAATAAGAAGAGGGAGAGAAGGGGGAATCACATGAAAACCTAATGCCCTATGCAAACATTCAGGATCAAGGCGCCTACACCTTGTGTAGACGACATACCGTCACGAGCAGCTGGCTATCGTGCAAAGGCGGCATCGGCGAGACAGCTTCCTTGCGACTTTCACTGCCACGCGTCATACTCATCCATGACCCCGCAGATAACTCGGCACCAATCACACTTTAAACAGGCAATCCGATTACTAAACGGCAACAGATCTGCCACTGGTGTCGGTTGCGAGACATGTCCTGTAAAGTCTCCAGCCAAGCACAAGTCGAGTCACGTGGGCTCCAGTCCAGAAGGCGAGACGGACCAACGGCACCCAGTTTGGTCGTCAGTGACTTCATTTGTCGCTGCCAACTCAACTTCTGTCTACCTCGAGCCTTGCGCCACCCTACACCTGGTAGACTGAACAAGGCCCTCCTAGGTAAGCGGTGACCAGGCATACGTAGCACGTTCCCGAACCAACGCAACTTATTCAGTGCTATCTGTTGTTCTAGAGAGCTAGCATGATTATCACCACCTAGTACTCGCCTACGCACATCATCGTTGCGGACACGCTGGTGCCATTCAACACCAGCAATGCTTCGCAGACAACGATGATCAGAGACTTGATGATGCCTCAGATCTTCAGATCGAAGGGGTCAAGTCTCACTACCATAGAGCATAACGGCCCTCACTGTGGCCTTGTATACACGTCCTTTCAGCCTGAGTGGCATACCTTTCCTTCGCCAAAGATGCTGCAAGTTCAACAAGGCAGTTCTGGCCTTGGCAATGCATGAGCTGACGTCAGTTTCTATGGTCTAATCGTTGCTGACGCAGCTGCCAAGATAAGTGAAGTGATCAACCACCTG
The DNA here is from genome assembly GCA_944474145.2 of Dicrocoelium dendriticum. Classification (NCBI taxonomy): domain Eukaryota; kingdom Metazoa; phylum Platyhelminthes; class Trematoda; order Plagiorchiida; family Dicrocoeliidae; genus Dicrocoelium; species Dicrocoelium dendriticum. The sequence goes on from OX104071.1 coordinate 43,606,675, forward strand.
GAGTTCCCCGTTAGTAAGCCTCAAGGGGTCATCAAGTGGCTGGTGGTTCTGCAGCAACACTTTGCACTATGAAGGTGCGAATTGCATGCCAAATAATGGGACCACTCTGAACAGGCTAGTCAGGGTTGATTGTGCCGTCGAAACATGGTCGAAAAGCAAGAGGATATCGTCCGCATAATCAAGATCAACTAATCTTTCATCAGGCAGCACTTCAACGCCTACATCGTGAGCTTCCCCAAGGGAACACTCTATAATAGAATCCACGACGAAATTGAACAAAAATGGGGAAATCGGACAACTCTGACGAACGCCACTTGTGGTCGGAAAGCTATCCGACAGGACACCGTAGACCCTGACGCGGCCTGTAGTGTTCGAGTATAGAGTACGAAGGATGTTCACATATTTCGTGGGATCACGTTTCCGCGCAAGTATTTCGAACAGAATCGATCGATCGACTAGCTCGAACGCACTCTTGAAATCGAGGAACACAGCTATTGTCGGTCTGCGGTATGCGTGGCGCTGCTCTAGCACCTGTCGCAAAGTGAATATATGGTCTATACAGTCACGTCCTGGGCGGAAACTTGCCTACTCTTCTCCCGTAATCCGAGGTTCCCGGTCCGCAGTGAGGCGACGAACGATAATCGAGGCCAGTAATTTTGTCACAGCTGGCGTTAGGCTAATACCCCTGTGGTTGGAACGGTCTGTGGGACTGCACTTCTTGTATATTGCCGCCATAATCGATTCGCTCCAGTTAGCGGGGACACTCTTCCTTCCAAATACGTTCGAATAGGGGGTCAGTGATTTGCAGAGGACCTCACCTCCATTCTTAAATAGTGCAGTTGGGAGGGAATCCGGGCCAGCGGCACCAAAACGATTGAGGGCTGTGATCGGGTTTCGGACTTCGGCCTCTGATAGAGGCTCTAAACTAACCGTCAATGGTTCGTCCTGCATCACCTGAGTAGGAAGAGATCCGGGAGCAGGGGCTAGCTGAACTGATCCTCAACGTGTTCCGCCCAACGTGCACTACGGCACTCCTTATTGTGTACCATCGCACCCGCGCTGTATCTGATTGTGTCACTGACGCTTGGTTTTCTGGGACCAGTGGTGCGGATTAGCTGGAAGAGCTTGCGGTAATTGCCTACTGCTCCTGCCTCCTGCATTTCTTGAACCTTACTGGTCCACCTGGCTTCCATGTCAGCAGGAAGGCTCTCCTTTAGGTCACGTCTAATAGCCCGTCTGGTCACATTGTGTTTAGAGCCAGCCGAGAGGTGTCTTCTAGATTCCAACAGGTTCACTGACCTCTCGGATATTCAGTGACTGGTGCGGTGACGATTGATAGTGCCACAAGCCGATGCTCCTGCGTCGTGCATGACGGTCGAAATCCCGTTGCACTGAAGCTAGGTGTCTATAGAACAATGCAGGGAATGTTCGGGACGCAGTGCGTCTTGGTAGGCTTGCCTGACCGAGGGCTGAGACAATTTCTCAGTGGCCAATCGTAGGGGACTGTTGGTGCGGCTCACGGCAAAGTTCATGGAGAAATGACAGCTTACCAAGGCATGATCAGAGTCGACGCAGGTATTCCCGTACGAACGGCAATCCAGAATGGAACCACGCCACTTGTAACTTATGGCCATGTGGTCAATTTGGGTCCATCGCTGGCCAGCTACAGGAGGACGCCAAGTGGCACTTCGTCGCCCACTGTGTCTAAAAGCAGTGCTACTAAGAAACAACTGGTGCTCCGCACACAGTTGCAGCAGACGCTCGCCGTTGTCAGTCTGTTCGGGGTTAAGCCCACAATTTCCACCCAGCTAAGCTTCTGAAGAACTCAGATGCCCTACTTGTGCTTTCATATCCCCTGCAAGTACTATTATATCTGAACTAGTAGCACTGCGTAGTAGCGTGTTCAGTTCGTGATAGAACGTGTCCTTGACAGCATTAGAACTGCAGTCGGTGGAAGCATAAACGGAAAGCACAAACAAACAGCCTTTTATATTACTTCGTGAATCCACCTTAGCTGATGTCGTCAAACGGGCTGCACATAAGCGGCTGTTCACCGGAATCCAATCAACCAACGATGGCTCAACCTTGGAGCTTATAATGATACCTACACCAGCTTGACCCGTGATTGCTTCTTCGGTGTCTCAGGATGCGTGCAACCAGAAACGAGTGGATAAGCCGGGTGCAGTTAATTCAACAACCCCATTAGGGTCATTTATCCTAGTTTCGGACACACAACACACACCAATACCTGTTTGCTCAGCGGGAGTGTGGATGGAAGAATGGGTGGACCAGTCGATGACTTTGTCGAGAGGAATGAAGACTCCCACTTCGGAGCTGGTCTCGGTTGGAGCGTCTCGACTCCCTGGTTGGGGTCCAAAAGCCGATGAACACGTTTGGCTAGATACACTTGTTGACATGGCTAGGAGCCCACAACAATGGCCTTCATGCTGTGAGTTTTTTGTCCCTCCCCATCCCTTTTAGCCTCCCGCTCCAAGCACGATCTCATTTCGTAGCGTAATATAATTTTACATAATAATTTTTATCGTTTTTTAGTTGCCGGCTGCTAGCTTTCCGGAACGATGCCCATACGTTGCTGGTAGCTCAGCTGGCATGCAGCTGTTGTATTTAAATTTTTTTCTTTTATGTATTGCGGCACAGTAGCTGAGGTGCTTTACACCTCTGACTGACATGTATACTGATTGAATATACATCTGTTCAAGGTGCGTGCTAGTGCAACCTGTTGACCTATTTGTCTTAGAGTGGGAACGTTGAACGTTTCCATGGAAGTGGGACAGCGTGGCCTTATAAGGGACTGTTGCCAATAGGCGTCCGGTGCATGTCGCGAGGTGGCTACAGATCGTTCTATTCCAGTAACACCGGTTGCTGCCAATTAAGCTGGGGATTATAAAGGCCTAGTAATCGGGGTCGGATTGGGAGTAAGCGAAACAGGTGGAAAAGAAGATGGGACGCTCCAGTAGTAGCATGTTTTCGCTTATCCGCCCTGCTGTATGCAGCAGTTAAGGCGACTCTCGATAACCTGCGCGACGGCCGATGCAGGATGAAGTTTATGTTTGAAGAGAATGTCATGGCTGTATGTGGGCTAAGATACTACCAGGCGCCCAGACCTAGACAGGAGGACGATTAGGGTCCTCATCCAAAGCCTTTGGCTCAGTAGCCTGTCCGCAAGGCAGCGGGGAAGTGGCAATGATTTAGTTTTACAGAAATGTACGCCATCCCATCTCAAACCCCCAACCTGGAGGATCAGGTGAGTGCGTTTGTCTGACCTCTTACCATTGACCAACCTGGTAGGAGTATTTCTCAAGGTGCTCGCAGGCACCACTCAGTATAGCTCAATTGGTCAATTAGGTACGCAAACCGTCGCACCACGTTAAGGTGCAGTCTCCTATCAGGAAACTCCAGAACTGCACCCAAAATGCTTTTCTCTTATTTGAAAAGAAACACCAAGGCCGGCATTGGCATCCCTACCTTGTGTTTCTGTGAGCATCGAAATTTACTTCACGAAAACGCCGATAAAGCCAGTCTGTTGGCCCAGCAGTACGCTTTTGTTTTCGCAAAAGGAACTCCTATGTCCAATTTACATTATCTTTTGGATCAAGTGTATAATAACACCAATTCTGTGGTTACACGTCTCCTTGATTTAAATCCGCATTCTTCACCCGGCCCATATGGGTTGTAACCCCTGTTCTTTAGGACTGGCGGAGTACGTCGTCGCACCCATCTGTCAGATTTTCAGTAGTTCCTTTGAAGCTGAGTGTCTCCCGTCGGCTTAGAAAGTGGGCATTGTCAAACCCACATACAAAGGAGGGAACAGGTAAGATCCAGCCAGCTATCGCCCAATCTGCTTAACCTCGATAGTGTGTAAAGTTTTGGAGCGGATCTTGAAGCAGGCTCTTCATCTCTACCTCGAGGAACTGTATGTCTTCTCTTACACACAGCATGGTTTTCGAAGGACACGCTCGTACATCTTGAACTTACTGGGTGCTAAGGAGAAATGGGCGAATTCACCAGATTCCGGCGAAAGCCTGGACGTTGTCTTTGTTGATTTAAGCAAAGCTTTTGATAGTGTCCTGCACGATGCAGGTGTAAGTAAATGAAACATTTTCCGCCCCTGTTCTTATGACCAGTGGAGTCCCAGAGGGTTCTGCCCTCGGCCATGTGCTTTTCAATATCTTCGTCAGTGACCTATCATCCGCACTTCACGCGGATCACCTAATCTACGCCGACGACCTGAAGCGGTGGCTAGAAGTATCCAGTGTGGAAGATGCTGACAGGTTACAATCGACACTCGACCTGCTACATGATTTGTCAAGTAAGTGGCAGTTGCCAATGAATAGTGAGAACTGTTCGGTTGTTACAGTTGGTGCATCTGGCCCATTTGGAACCTACCATATTGGTGGTTCGTTGCTCCGAAACGCCACTCCGGTGAGAGGTCTTGGAGTGATAATTTCCCCTGACCACAAATCTAATCAAGATACCAATAGAAAGGTTGCTGCGGCCTACAGCATGTGTCACTCTGTACTTAGAGCCTTCTTTCGCCTGACCCCGGGGCTCTTCCTACTCCTGTTGACTTCACATGTACGCCCGCTTCTCGAATCCGGGCTACCTGCTGTCTACCTTCGTACGAAATTCGAATGTGATACGGTTGAGAACGTTCAACGGGGTGGATCCTAATCCCTTCCTGAGCTGCAGGACCTGTCCTATTCTCTCCGACTCAACAACTGAACCTCTTTCCCTGGATTACCGTCGTCATCGCGATTTGGAAGTATCACAAATGTTAGTTGCGTCTGTAATTTGAAGAAGAACGGGTTGCACATGCAGTGAAGTGGACTGTGGGTTACGTCGGAGTTCTTCATATTGGGCTTGAGCCGATGGTACGGCGGCGAGGTCGATGGTAGGCTAAGAGCGGAAATTGAGGTTGACGCAAGAGAGAGCGTCCGTGACGAGATTGGCGATTTCAGACATGGCGTATATCAGCAGAGAACTGCGTGACAAAGTCAAGGTGTTTATTTTCCTGTGGTTACTGTTTATTAGAGAAAAGTTGAAGGCGAAGACAAGAGGCTTGTGGTCGGTGTAGACCATGAAAGCGCCGCCTTCTAATGTGTGTCTGAAGTGACTGATAGCTAAGTAGATGGCAAGCCTTTCTCCATCAACCTTTGTGAAGCAAGATTCCGCTGTTTGTAGACATGTGGAGAAGACACCGAGTAGTTACTACTGCCCGCCAACATGTTGTTGGAGTATAGCTCCTACCGCAATGTCTGAAGCATCAGTTGTAGAAGAAAGATAAGCAGACGGTTCGAAGTGAGTGAGGAGAGCGATGTTGGAGATAGCATCCTTACGCTCGGTGAATGGCGTGTGTGCTGTATCGGGGAAAGTGAACTTATGCTCGTTTCCTCTGAGAAGATCAGTCAGAGATTGTATGAGCTGAGCACAGCGGGGGTTTGAAACGTTGGTAGTAGTTGACTAGATCACAAAGCTGACGGTGATGCTCAAATGAAGTCGGAGCTGGGCAATCTTTCATATCATGGACCTTGTCCTCAAGGACCTTGATATCAGATGATGGGACGACGTGGCTTAGGAATTCTACCATGCATTTACCCAGTTCGCAATTAGTCCGGCTAACGGTGACGCTGTGTTGGGTCAACCGCCGAAAGAGTGATTGAAGACGAGCTAAGTGCTCTTCTGTCGGATGAACTGGCTACATGAATGTCTCCGAGGTATGTGTAGGCAAAGCGTAGACCACGAGTGGCGTCGTGGATGAAGCGTTGTCAGATCTGTGCAGCGTCGCACATCCGATAAGCATTCTTAAGAACTCGGAGAAGCTGAGGAGATTGATGGCCGCTATTTTAATTATCTGGTACTAGGCGCGAAGAAGATCGATCTTGCTGAAGGCCATCTTATCTGTGAGGTATGCTGTGAGTTCCTGCATGTGTGCGATGGGCTACCTGTCGGAGACCGTAAGTCTGTTTAGTGTTTGGTGGTCACCACAGGGATGCCAATCTCATGATTTCCTTGAGACCATCTGAAGTAGAGAGGACCAAGGACTATCGGAAGAGCGGATTATTCCAAGTTTCAGCGTGTACTCAAACGCCGCTCTAGCTAGCTTTAGTTGGCGATGAGATGGGTGTACTGTTAGTCCGGACATGACGCCTGACTTGAGGTTCTTTCGGTAGCCTTGCGAGTTTAGGGTAATGTGCGAAATGGCTGGCATAGTCCGGAGAGGTCTGTGAGCAAATGTAGACTGTGATAGCTGAGATTCTGACGCACTGGTGCCAGAGACGCTGAGTGTGCTTGTGACGTCGACTGTCCTCATTGGTTCCGCATCGACCAAGAGATCGAAATGTCTGAGGAAGTTGATGCCGATGATGACAAACGGAACGTCAGCAATAATGAACACCCAGAGAAATGTTTTAAGGAGACCTAACTTAATGATTAAGGATCGTTGACCGTAAATAGGGGTGAGTGTGCCACTGGCGGCACGAAGGCTGAGAGTGACCGGCTGAGTCGTATTCCCAGGTGCGGGAAGAGTCACGCTTACTTCAGCCCCGGTATCAATCACGAATGCGATTTTAGAGTTGCACTTCTGAACATGAAGGAGGCGACTGCTTCCAGATGGGACAGTGATGTTAGTCGCCTTTATGTCAGTGCCTGCGCGTTTCCCTTTTGAGTCGAATGAAACGTGCAGGGTGTGGTACAACTTGTGGCCTGCGCACCAAAGCGTCTGTGGTACCAGCAGTACTGATCACTACCCACAGGGTCGTTTCTGCTAGGTAATTTGCTGCGTGAGTGGAGTTGGTTATTGTTCGAAGGCTTGATACTAAAGCTGCTAACTCGGCTGAGGCAGTTGTTAACTTGTGATGCTTGGGCATATGGGGTGAAGTGTGGACAACAAGAGAAAAGTATATTATTATGATTACATAGCGGTTGTGCCAAGGGTGGAACGACGCGACTGAGCTAAGAGAGAAAACTATCCATCACTGTGTCGGCGACCTGAGGAGCATCGCCTGAAAATTGCCGTTAACTCGCTGTTTCTGGCAAACGCTGTAACCACTGCGCAGCAATGCTTCCTTCGTGAATGATGTACCAAGCGCATCTCGCTGAACAGTGTGAAAAGCTTCTCGTCACCCTTTAGAAAAATCTGAAATAGCTACTGAATGCGGGTCGCCTCAGAGGAGGCGACTCTGCTTGAGTGTCGTGACACTGCTCAGAAACGCAGTGGATTAAGTGGTCTCTGAGTTGTAGAGTTACGTTAGTAAGCAGGTAAGCGAGTAGCTGATTGCAGTTTACTGAATAGGATGTAATCTTATGGCGAGTGAATTCCGACTCTAACAATGCAGACCAAAACTGCGGGTCACTGCTTATAAACGACGTGTATGGAACCGTAACAGTATTGTAGCCCAGGCTGAAATGTTTGCCGTCAAGGTGAGACATAATGAAGAATTGCCATGCAATACAAAAAGGAAAACAAAACAACAAGATTCGGGATGCGAAATCCAAAATGGCTGCGATGAATTTTACAATCGTGGTCACCAATTGTAGAGTGGATTTCAGATACTGCTTACGACGTAAACTAGTAGTAACGGCACTACAGTTACAGCTCATCCGGAAGTGAGAACGTTGTTGGACCCAAGATGTATGTTATAGCTGCAATGAACCGGGAGCAGATTAGCAAAAGCACGATGCAAGGTAGCGCATGGTTCACAGAGAATGCGAAATTGACTGGGATGTACCGTGAGTAAAACAAATGGTCGGAAGATACTTGCACTAATAAAATCCATTTTCACCAACTAGCGAAAGCATAAATGTTTTGCGTTCACTATAATTGTTAAAGGAGCAAGAAGGTTTCACGAGTGAGTGTGGGCATGAAGCTTGGATTACATGAATCACGATACATAAGGGATGGTTACAAAAGAATGTGCCCACTAAATACGGTTAATCCCATTTGACTAAGCGCTGGGTGAACATGGGAAGGAGCACATTAACTGCGCGTCCGTTACGTGTGTAATGGCAGCCGGATTCATCACACTTTGGTGCACAGACCATGTTTGAGAAACCGAATTGGATCGAATAGGTCACACTTGAATAGACCTTGGGAGTGTACAATGCAAGTTAGTGTAGCCCACTTGCAGGGACGATACATCGCATACGCATGTTAACGATGATTACCATCTAGTGACACGATACTTCACATTGGGTAGCGAGTATCGCCATCTGAAAGAGTATCATAGAACGTCATGTTATATTCTCTGGAGGTGTAAACGCGACTGGAAACTTATCAAACCACTCTATACCCACTGTATGGAATCCACTGTTCTTCAACTCATTTGACGCGTTAGACAGTCACCAGTTTCCACCAGCTTACTCTCAAAATACAACTTACGCAAATGGACCCGGTGGTGTATCAGGGTTTGCCGGAGTTGATGTCGTCGAAAATGTTAACCACCCTACATACGTTAAGTATATAATAAAGGGTTTATTTTCGATAAACCGAGACACGCTAATAAAGGTAACTTACGAAATGATGCACATAACGCGCTATACGTCTATTATAGCATTATATGTATTATTATACACCATGTCTGGAACAATACGGTAATTAGTTGTGTTTAGCTTTCTGTGATTTTCGCACTTGAATTCGAATATAGCACGAATAGTTTGAAACACGCGGTAAGAGGTGCACCACCCTACTGACATCGCCTGGAAAGTAGCGATTAGCTGAAAGGTATGACGTCGTGAGCCAAACTTCGGTCGTTTGACCACCTGTTACTTGTACGTCGTACAGCGGCTTTCACACACTGCTGTTAGCGCGGCAGCGACCAGATGCAGAAAACGCGACCAACTACACATTCACGGGTCCAGCTCTGTCCCTGCATTCCAATTTTCGATCACTTTCTGCCAGGATATCATGCTGTTATCTGGGGCTGTTAACAGCATATCTGCAATGCACACGAAAAACCATGCCATTGTTCCGCGTGTATGCTTTTCATAAGCCTTTTTCAGTTAGCGTCATTCATTTGATTTCGTTCACTCTTCGCTTTTTTTATCATTCATGTCCGTTGGTGCTATGTAGAGGCTCGATCCACTACTCCACACTGGTACTTCTGCACTACCGACGTCTCTTCTAGTGGGATAGAGATTATCGGACAGTCACGTGCTCATTAGACGCTTCAAATTGCATAAGCGTGTCACGACCACGGAGCCTCTTCCCTGTCTGTTCACGCCGAGTCGCCTATACCCTAATACAGATTTTGACATATTCATACCGTTCTTGGCTAACGACACAGTTTTGCTAATCTAGTATTTTACTCTAGAACCAGGTGATGCAGAGAGTAGGGTTGCTAATGCAAACCGCTAGTTACACATGGCATTGCCACCTGGATTCACTAAGTCGGTTAACTTCAGGAATTCTGTGTTACTTTCCACCCGGCTGCTTCCGATAGCTGATGTGTTGATGGACCATGTAACTACTGTCTTACTCCTAATGAATCCTGCTCCGTCTCATCTTTTCCATCAGACTCGTTCACCCTCAGTAGTGCGTGTTTCGGAAGAGTTGACCCCAAAGTCGAATACCGAGACAAACGAGGCTGTCATCGTTGCGGAGTCTCCGAACTTAGATGATCCGTCGAATCCATCACTCACTGTCCAACAGGAGGCAGCACCGTTGCCACCTGCTGTGGACAATGATATTGTTGTGTCACCGACTCACCCGAGCCCCGTTGCCCTCACACCGTACCAATCAGGGTTTCTGGGTGTGAAACCCGTCAACCCGGCTGTGTACCGTCGCTTTATGGAACAACGCATGGCCGATGTTGGCCGCATACACCGAGAACGCCAGGAACGCCGGCAGCGCTTGGAGGCTGAAATGGCCAAGGTCGGTCTGGATGAAACGGCTAGGGCCCAAATGCGTTGTCTACTGCGCAAGAAAGAATCGAATTACATGCGAATGCAGCGGGCAAAAATGGACCAGTCCATGTTCCTGCGAATCAAACATTTGGGTAAGTCATACCACCCATTCCTTCTGACACAGCCATTCTCCAGTGTTATTTTGCACCTAGACTACTGACAGCGTGTGCTGCCGTGCCGGCACTCGGGCATTCACTACCCGCATTCCATTCCACCGTTTAGTTGTTTGTTCGGATGTATTTGTATGTGCATACGGCTTGTACACGTCACACACGAGAAGCCCTCTTTGCGAGGATTCATCGCGCTTCAACGGAAGTACAACAACAGTCTCATAGCGAACTATGTGTATCATCCGTCATTCAGACAGATGCAGTCCGCTACACATTTTAATCGATCCATTAGGGAAACCGTCTCCATTGGGTAAGTGCGGCACGCATCCGTTGCCGGCGCATGTACGCGTGTGGATTGCCACCAAACTCCTTCCGTTTCCTCATTCTTTTTACCTTGTACCTAGTGCCGCACACGGTGGGTTATCTCAAGTAGCCTTTTACTCCCCACATTTGGGCGCGCACACACACACAAAGGCACGCACAATGGTACGCCTGGATGTCCATGTCGATAGGCTGGCTGGTTTCTCAGGTATGTGCAGCGCGCGCGTTGGAATGCGGTGCCTGTTCCCCGTATCCCGCTCTGTACGTAAAGTTGCAAAGGCCAATTAGCCGAATTCCAATGGACACTCTTTCAACGAAATTACTATGTGGAAAAACGCGATGTTTTATTAGCCCATGGTAAAATAATGGTTAGGTCTTTGTTTTTACCCAGACGAACATGCTCTTCTTATCCAATTGACAATGTATCGCGTATTTTTAAAGAAGACGCTTTCCAGACACATCCTTTCTTAATCGAACTCACCTACAATAGGCCGACGAAACAACAGCTACGCCAGCGATTTACGCTGCACCGTCCAACTTAACAAGTTCTCTAGATACATCAATCGACTTTTAGGAATGATGACTCCGTTGCGTCTAAACAACATAGGGACGCCATTTCATTTCATTTGACTATCCAGGTCGTTTGTACATGTATCCAAAAAGTTCCTTTCATTGAAGACAACTGGCCACTTGCTGCTCTAACACAGCTTCTGTGATAGTGAAACTGGTTTTGGACTGGTCGTTGGAACAATCGCAAGTGCAGCAGTCGACGCAGTAACAACTGTGTCTCCTGCGCCATCTTTCCGCTTTCAACAACGGTTGTTTGAGGAGCATCCTTCAGTGTGGTGTCAACATTGAGTGCACAGTTGTGACATTAGACGTCGCGTCCTGGGGAATGCGAGCATTCTCTTCAACAAGCTGGTTCTTGTGCGCCAGTTGAGATGGCTTGGTCACGTTCTACGCATGGCACCTGAGCATTTGCCTCACTGCGGGCCAGAGGCAACTGCTTGGTGGTCATCCTTCCAGTTGGCGACAGCACATGAAATCACTGACGTTAAGTTTAGCCGCCGTTAGACCTGTACGTCTTCCGAATGCGGACCCAAGAATGTGTGGTGTCAATAGCTTGACACGCCTGAAGACATTGTCCTCAACTGGAAGTGCTGTGTGCAAACTTGGTGTAATTAACATGTTAGGTGCTTCAGACATGAAAATAACAAGAATCAGCGTATGAACGATAAGAAAAAATTTTCGTTCCAAATTGGTATATATATATATATATATATATCACTCCATTACATCCATGGTCCCTCTGTAGGCGCAGGCGTCCTGTGGCTGGCCACAGTGACAGGCAAATCCGAAACCGGATTCCGGCAACCATATTGCACTCCTGCCGTGAATCCGTTAATTTAACATTCTTTCGGTACTGTGGAGAAATGTATTGAGCTGGAGAAGGCGATGCCTACACGCCTGTGTGATGTGGACTGCATAGCCACAGTGGGCGACCTGTGGCACCACATTCGCGACCAGGTGACAGCTGCTGCCGAGGAGACCATCGGGCGCGCAAACTGTAAGCGGCCTGATTGGTTTGATGTGAACAATGCGACGATTGGCGCATTAGTGTGTGAGAAGAATGCAGCACTTGCTGCACATGTTGCAGACCCCAGTGACTTGGGGAAGAAGAGTCAGTTTCGCAAACTTCGACGGCGACTGACCCGAGAGCTCCGTCGCATAAAATATGCATGGTGGACGGAAAAGGCGAGGTAGATGGACTGCTATGCCGAACGCCGCCAACACAAGGAATTCTTTGACTCCTTGAAGGCGGTGTATGGACCGAGGTTGGCGCCGCTGAGGACACTGATCGATGGTAGTTCATGCGCTACCTCCACTCAGACTGCAGACATAATGCACATCTGGCGGAAACATTTTGACTGTCCCTTGAATAACCGTTCACAGATCGACTAGCCTACTTCGAACGGCCTGAAGCAGCACGATGTGAAGGCGAGTCTGGTGGACACGCCGACACTGCATGCGACGCAGAGTGCACTTGCTCAGCTGCGAGACGTCAAGTGTGTCGGGGCTGACGGGATCCCGCCTGAAGTATTGAAAAACGGCGGACCCGCGTTAGTGACTGCGCTGCACCACTTGGTGTAACGCGTGTGGATTGAGGAGGAGGTGCCTCCTGAGCTGAAGGATGCGCGTGTGCTACCACTGTACAAGGGCAAAGGAAGCAAGCAATGTTGCACGAATTACCGTGGCATCAACTTGCTGAGTTGTGTGAGCAAGGTGGTTACCCGAATCCCGCTCAACCGCTTCGTCAGTCAGGTTGTGGAACCTAACGTGGCGGGGGAGCAATGTGGATTCCGTTTGGGTCGCAGCACCATCTATATAATGTTTGCGACTCACTACTGGACGAAGAAGCGTAGAGAACGACAAAAGGCGTTGTACCCGCTGTTTGTTGATTTCACCAAAGCATTTGATACGGTGAACCGCGAAGCATTGTGGCTGGTGTTGGGTATGTTTATTCGTCCGATTAATATTGAAACTTTTATTAAATATTTGCACAGTGGCATGCGGGTGAGATTGATGCTGAGTGGGGAGACCTCGGATGACTTTGCAGTTGTATCTGGTGTGAAGCAAGGCTGTGTCTTAGTTCCTGCCCTGTTTAACATCTATCTTCATGGCATGATGTCTTGTGCTTATGATACCGCTTGTGCTTACGGTGTTCGAGAGAAGCACCGCATTGATGGTGGGTTGCTGAACATCCGTCGTTTCGGTGCGAGAACCCTGGTCTTTGAGACAACTATTCGTATGATGCGGTTCGCTGACGACTGTGCGTTGTTTTCACACAGCGCAGATGAGATGCAGAACATGACTAGTGCTCTGGCTTCGACCGCGGCCCAATTCGGGCTCACCATCAACACAAGTGCAGTCTACAATGTTGCCACAAATCAGCCTTAGTGGTGAAGTATCGGAAACCACCTCCCGCTTCTGCTACCTTGGGAGTGTGGTGTCGACTGACCAGCAGCTAGACAGTGAGCTGCGTATACGCGTTTTGAAGGCAGCGGTGGCATTCGAGTAGCTAGAGTAAAGACTGCGGAACAACCATCAGCTTAGCATTGGCACGAAGCTGATGGTGTACAAATCCATGGTGCTGTCCGTTCTTTTATATGGCAGTGGAACGTGAACGATGTACCGGCGGGATGTGCGATATCTCGAGCGGTTCCATCAGCAGTATCTGCGACGGATTCTGCGCATCGGTTAATGTGACAGAGTTGCGGACACGGAAGTGTTGGGCTGAAGTGTAATGTATGCGGTGGGCTGCATACTTTTGCTTAGACACCTTAGATGGTTCGGGCATGTGTGGCGGATACCGAAGCAGCTATTATATGGTCAGCTGAGTGTTGGGGAGCGGCATGTGGGGCAACGGAAGTTACATTACCAAGACATGAGCAAAGTAATCCTTTCACGTTCTAAACTTGATTGCAGATCATGGGAATCGAAAGCGGTTCCTCGACGTGCATGGCGCGATCTGATCACAAAGGCCGTTGCCGGTGTGTAAGAGAAAGCCCTCGTGCATGCAGAGAAGAAGCGGCAAGTGCGAAAGCGACAGGCGCCGATGGGTTGTACTCCATCGACAGTGAGCGCATGGTACTGTAGCACGTGCGGTCTTGAGTGCCTGAGTCAGGCACGCCTAGTGAGCCATGAGCGAGGCCACTCGGAGCCAACACCGAAAGGATGACGCGGCCTGTAGAGAAGGTAGGCAGAACCGGCGCAGCGTTTGTAGGTACGCTACATTCGGGTTACTAACTGCGTGCTCGCATGCTGAGTCTCCTTATTTCAGGTGGTGGTTTTGCTATGTTATCCCAGTGCCTTTTTATCTCATACTAATGTCTGCCTGAACTATCTTCCATAAACTTGCACACGTCCCTTAAACGGATTTAGTTAAATTCCACAACATGTTTCCGCTTATGGCACTTTCTTAATGCATTTTCTGACGTCTTGAACTTATCACGGATTAGTTCGTAACCAATTTATACGCTCTATGTCTAATCGCCAACATGGACATTGGGTCTCTTCACAGTCTTTGGAACTTATAGATGCTCGCCGGCATATTCCGGCTGGAAGCGAACACAGTGAAACTCGCAAAGTGCTCCGGGCAAAACTTCGTGCTAGCCTGAAGAGAGACCGCGAATGCTGGTGGTCTCATCGTGCATCAGAGATGGAAATGGCCGCTGCCCTTGGTAACCATCGTAAGTAATTCCGTCTGATACGGGAAACGGGCAGCAGGAGACCTGGTGTTAGTGAAACTATACGTGACGAGAGTGGACAGTCTATCCACAACTTATCAAAACGCTTAGAGCGTTGGGCTGAGCATTTTGAAAAGCAATTTAGTCGGTCGGAATGGTTAGATTTCTCACCGACCACTGATCGCCCTGCTCCCTGGACTGTCCCTTTGGATCCACTCTCTCGCTCAAAAGTCGAACGTGAGATCGGACTGTTGAAGTTGAACAAAGCCGCGGGACCTGATGATCTTCCTCCAGCCCTCTTCAAATTCGGGGGACCTGCTCTTGTGGATAATTTACACGAGTTACTAGTCAAACTGTAGGAGCAGGAAACTGTCCCAACCGATTGGAGCCGCTCTGTCATAGTCCCAATTTACAAAAGAGGCTCACGATCGGAATGCGGCAGCCATAGAGGAATCAGTCTGATCTCCATCGCCTCCAAATTGCTTGCCTCTGTCATCCTTCACAGACTGACTGGCACTCGTGAAAGCCAGATTCGTGAAGAGCAAGCTGGATTTCGTCGAGGTCGTGGCTGCATTGACCACATCTTCACCTTGCGTCAGTTGTTGGAGCACCGTCACATATATTGGCGGCCCACCGTTGTCGTGTTCCTCGACATCAAAGGTGCATTCGACTCGGTGGATAGACATGCACTTTGGGACTGTCTACTCAGGAAAGGTTTACCTGAGAAATATGTGAATATTATCCGAGCATTATATGCTCGTAGCTCGGGTAGAGTGAGGGCTTACGGCAAATTGTCGTCGCCCTTTAATATCTCCAGCGGCGTGAGACAAGGATGCCCGCTGTCACCTTTCCTCTTCAACTTCGCTATTGACGAAGTCATGGAAATCGCGTTTACAGGACACGACTTAGAAGGTGTTGATCTGCTCCCAGGAGAACGACTTCTTGACTTGGAGTATGCTGATGATATTGCCCTAATCTGCAACAGCTCACAAACGTGCCAAGCGGCACTGGACAGATTAGCACTAGCTGTCCGTCATTTCGGGCTTTGCTTCGCACCCTCGAAGTGCAAAGCGTTCCTCCAAGATTGGTCTGGACCGCCTCCTACGCTGACCGTTGGTGGGGATCACCTAGAAGTCGTTCAGAAATTCAATTACTTTGGAAGTTGTATCAGCGCCCGTGGGATTGAAGATGATATCACGAATAGTATAGCAAAAGCTCGGGGCGCTTTTGCTAACCTTCGCCACTTATGGCGCCGGCGCGACATCACTCTTGCCCTGAAGGGTAGAGTGTACAGTGCAGCAGTACGTTCGACCCTACTGTACGGTTGTGAAATCTGGCCGCTTAAAGCAGCGGACCTGAAGAGGCTAGTTACGTTCGACCACCGGTGCCTTCGTAATTTAGCTCACATCTGGTGGGAACACCGCGTGAGCAACCAGCGTGTTCGGCGCCTCGTTTACGGCACAGGAAAAGGAAATGAACCGCTCAGCAGCATTATTTCACGCATCAGGCTCCGATGGCTCGGCCACATGTTACGCATGCCAGCCCACCGACTCCCGCGACGTGCTTTGTTTGCGCATGGGGGTATGGATGGAAGAAGAGGAAGGGTGGCCAAGCGATGACTTGGCTGAGAGGAATGAAGACCCTCACTTCTGAGCTGGCCTCGGTTGGAGCGTCTCGGCTCCCTGGTTGGGGTCCGAAAGACGATGAACACGTTTGGTTGGACACACTTGCTGACATGGCTAGGAGCCGACCTCAGTGGCGTTCGTGCTGTGAGTTTCTTTGTCCCACCCCATCCCTCTTAGCCTCCCCCTCCAACCACGATCTCATTATTTAGGCTTATATAATTTTGCATAGTAATTTTTTGGGTGCACAGCAGCCTGATGGTAGCTTACCGGAACGATGCCCCTCCGTTGCCGGTAGCTCAGCCAGCTTGCACCAGTTGCTTTTTTCTATGTATTGCGGCACAGTAGTTGAGGTGTTCCCCACCTCCAGCTAACGTGTAGTATGATGATGATGATGAATTTATTCGCTCATTTAGTGAAGTGTTATGTCACCGTATCTGTATGCATTATTCGATTTATTCTATGTGATATTGTCTTTACAATCGATTGGCTGTTGCTTGATATCCCTGGTATGGTTGCGCTTTATGTGCATGTTGACAAGGTACCTACCTGTCTATTTCCCACTATTTTGTCCATGCTGAGTCTAGGTGACAGTTGCTCGTTGTTGGAGGGGACGGGATGCGCGGTTCTTGTGGCCGTGCTAGGCTCAACGAGTGGTTCCATGCACTCATTGTGGAGCGGACCACGGTTCAGCCACCGCCTTGTGTGCGCTTGATTCCCCAAATACAGTGTGCTTGTGTTTCCCTGTGAAGGAGTGTGGGCCGACTCCGTTGATGAAACGTGGCTCCCATCCACATGCCTACTGGTCTTATTTGTTTTGAGTTTACACCTGATATAGGGTGTGTGGTTGGAGCTTTGGGTGGTGCAGCGAAAACCATCCATGGTCCCTCTGTAGGCGCGGGCGTTCTGTGGCTGTCCCCATGGAGGCCAAAGTGACAGGCAAATCCGGATAAGGATGCAGCTATATATATATATATATATATATATATATATATATATGTTCGCAATTTGATGCAAGTAACTGCAGCGCAAGTGAGATTGTCTTAAACGTCTGAAAACTTTGAACCTGATAGTGTCAACCCACATCTTATGGGAGAAGCAGAGTTGCATGAATTGGTACGTGACCTGGGCTTGCCTAAAGAAAAGGCTGTTGTTGGCAGCATTGGCACTTATTCGCTGCAGGCACTACTTAATTGTATACAGAAAGCTAAACGTTAAGTTGTCCGGTTTCTATGACACGAGATAAACCTGTTACTGTTTCAACACGGAAGGAGCTTGACTTGAAGCATATCAGTGATGAATGGCGTTGTTCATTTACGCTCCCAAGAGTATTCGTAAGGTCATGCTACTCCACAATAAGAATGTGTATCCAACTGTGCCTCTTTTGCGTGCCAACAATATGAAGAAGATTTAGGAAAGTATGCAACAGATACTCGCTACACTGAACTACCGTAAGTACTGTTGGAGCATCTGTGCTGACTTCAAGTTTATCGAACTTCAAATGGGTGTGCAAGGAAACTTCATAAAATGCTGTAGTTTCTTGCGCTTATGGGATAGTAGAGCAACTCAGCGGCACTACACAACAGAAAAGTAACCAGAGAGGACGGAGTATGCTGCAGGGAAAATGAGTGTAATGTATACGCCTCTTGTTCTAATTGATCATATCCATCTACCACCCCTGCACATCTTCGTCATAGCCCTCAACCGAGATGCTTTTGCATTTCTGTACCTGAACCAAATGTTTTCTTAGATCAGTGATGCGAAGCCCCAAGTAGGGACATTTATTAGTGGTGATATTTGCCGGATAATAGCAGACAGTACTTTCTAATGCCATTTGACTTTATTTGAGTTAGAAATGTGGAGATCATTCAAGGTAGTGTTCGCAGGAATTTTGGTGTATAACAAGGGCAGAAAACTGCAAAGACGTTGTAGAAACTGATTGGAGACTATCGGGCTGTTGGTGCTCTAATGTCACTCAAGATTCACTTTCTACATAGTCACCTTGACATTTTCCCTGAGAACTTGGGATCTGTTAACGATGAGCATGGTGCGCGGTTTCACCAAAACATTTTAGTCATGGAGCAGTATTACAGTGGCAAGTACACGCCTTCTATGATGGGTGACTGTTGCTGGATACTGCAGCTTGTGAGCACTTGATCATTATAGCGACAATCTCCGCGAAGTCATCATTTTCTAGTGCCAAGCTGCAGTTAGTAGTTAGCGGCGAGTGTTGCAGTGAGGTTTTAAACGTATTTGTCACCCAGATGCATCCTGCATATGTTGTGATTCAGTACATTTACATATAAATCGTACGACGTAGCTTTGGCATTACTGAAAATATCATTGGCTTTTAACAATTTTATCTGACGTGCCAGGTAACATCGGAATACATTTCTGCGATCAGTGTGGTGTATCCTATAAGATAGAGACATTGGCATTTCTGTTACAGAAAATAAAAATTTTGCTATTGAACTGTGTGGTTAGTCACTGTTGGCTAATCAATAGTGATTAGGTAGTTAAGTACATGTTCTGATATATCTGATTTTGTTAGCTTGTTTAGTGATTGATTGGTTACCCAATCCGCCTACTTATATGTAAACCCATTTTACTCCCTTCGGGATTATAACCACCAGATTGAGAACCACTGCTGTAGAGCATCTGTGGTTCACTGCCGCAGAAGAGAAGCGACAACACTACGGATTTGTATACCGTTAGTTTGCTTTCCATAGTCAGCTAATGCTTCCTCCATACCCGCAGTTCCAGCTTGCCGAAAGCCGCACACGCTTTCGTTACAATGGTGCGCAGCTTACGGATATTTGCAAGTCACTTGACAGCATGTTCCCGAGGTAGCAAAGTGTTTACGAGATCTGCATGCAACTGACGGATTCCATTCTCAAAGACTGCTGAAAATGACAGACAGTCTTGGTTGTATCGGTGGTGAGCCTGAACTTGACGGTGGTCATCATAAGTTGAAACTTGCCCTCCTTGTGTGTAAACAACGCAGTCTTCTGCACACAAATACGTACGCATTGTCTCACGCACTAGGGTTCTCGCCCCGAAATGACGGATGCTCTGTAACCCACCATCGATACGGTGCTCGAGACGGACACTGTAATCACAGTCATTAAAACCATTAGAATCATGACAGCTAGCCAAATAGTAAACAGGTAGGGAATAGATACAGGCCTCCTTCACATCAGGTGTAACAGAAGTCATCCGAGCTTTGTTCACACAGCTACACCCTCGCCTGCATACCACTCTGCACGCATTCACTTGGACTTACAAATTTACGCTGACAACCAAATTTACCCAAAACCAGCCACTGTGCTTTGCGTTTCACTATGTCAAATGTCATCGTGAAGTCAATAAACAGTGAATGCAATGGTTGGTTTTGATCACTGCGCTCCTTCTGTTGTTGGCGAACAACGAACACCATATATATTGTGCTGCGTCCAGTACAGTATCCGCACTGCACTTCAGCCACGCTTGATTCAGCGATCTGAGTGACGAGGTGGTCGAACAAGGTTCAAACAGTCAAGAATTTGATTTATGCACCCATGAAGGGTGAATATTGAGCTCTAACGCACACAGCATGGACATGGTAAATAATGAAACGAATAGCACTTTAGGGTATATATGTAAAACCTCAATCGTTACAAAAACTTGATAAATAAATTTCACCAGCATTAAATACTAATCAGCTCCTGAATGATTGAATTTTTATCGTTCAAAAACGTGACGAAAAAGAAACTGCTGATGTACCATGGGCCCTTGTGCGGACGTATATAGTTTTGTACCTCCGACTGGTCGAGGAGATTGATACGCATTCGGACAAAGCTCTCTGGAGCGGATGGCTACGTCGGTAAGTATGTTACATGCAAGTTTGTAACATGAGTTGACATGGCTGGCTACCATGATGGCAACAAGCTCTAACCCTGGAACGCCACCATACTGGGATTGATGCTTCATTGATATGGCAATTACTTGAGGTGCTTACTCAGCATCAGTCATCTCCCCAAGACCACAACAAGTTGATGCCACCATTATTGTTGGCACATTGCCTGCTTCCTTTGCCATCGTACAGTGGTGGCAAAAAAAACATCTTTCAAATCTGATAAAACCTATGCTTCAAACCACATGAGTTCCATCAAGTGTTGAAGCGTATGTAGTAACGCAGGTCCGCCGCTTTTCAGTACCTCTAGCAGTATCCCATGGACTGCAGTTCACTTACCATTTCAAAACTGTGCAACTGTTCTCTGCGTCTCATGCATTGTTTTGGTGTCGACAAGATCGTTCTTCACTTCTTGTTGTTGCAATTCAAGCAACGTATCCCAATCAATCTCTGAGCGGTTATTCAAGTGACAACCGAGGTGCCTTCGTAGTATGTACATAATGTCTGCAGCGTGAGTGGAGGCAATACCCGAAGTAGGATCCACCAGCATCATCAGCGGCTGCAAGGTTGGTCTATGCGATGTCTTCGGCGTTCGGTTTAGCATTTCATTCGCTTTACTTTCGCCGCCGATCGTGCATTATTGATGCGACGGAGCTTCAGTTGAGAGACGATGGACTGCGAACTACTACTGCGACTACTAACCATTTCCATTTCCTTTATCATCTCAACAGTACCTAGAGAATAAGCAGTAAGTTTCTGCCGGCTCACTGCAGGGGAACAATTCATCGATTTACGTAGACCTATGTAGGCGGGAGAGCCTATGGTGCGCTGAGGCTGGTGGTGGCTAGATCCTGACAGATGGTCTACCCACTGCTGCTACTGTTGCGCCATGGTCTCATGTCCTGGGCGCCTCCACGTGGCGACCGCTGGTTGGGAGTTAGGTTTCGCCCTTCTCTCTGCTAAGATCCAAGACACCAATCCGCATGAGTCGGCTAACTGACCATGTGCTAGACCCGCTGCCTTTCGGGTGTTCATTTAATCGAAGGCTTTGGCTGAGGACCCGAGTCGTTCTCCTGTCAGGATTGGGCGCCCTGGCAGTATCCTAGTCCATCCTCTCCGGAGGTTAGGAAGTGGTCGATGGTTCACTTCCCGGAAAACCTAGCCATGGGAGACAACAGGTTACGGGTGATATTCTCAATGCTCGATTGGCGTAGAGCACGAGCGCCACGCATTGTCTCTGACGGTGGGAGGACACCTCCGGGTGTTCAATGGTTTGCTACTGCCCGCCTCAAGCCAGGCAGCCCCCGGTCAAATTGGTGCAAACCCGCCAAAAACCCACCTGCGTCTGGCCGTGGTCGCAGGTGCGTATCCAATTACGGTCGCAAAACATATGATAACTGTTCCAGAACCACAAAGGCTGCGTGTGACGGCCGTCCAGCAGATCCCCATCTGTCTCTGCAATCACATTCCCGAGCTGGATCTGCTCTCCACTGCCTTATGGGTCAGGCTATTGAGCCAAAGGCTCCGGGCGGAGTCCCTCAAGCAAACCTCCAAACCACCCACTGCCTTGTGGGTCTGGCTATTGAGCCAAAGGCTCCGGGTGGAGTCCCCCAAGCAAACCTCCAAACCACCCACTGCATTGTGGGTCAGGCTATTGAGCCAAAGGCTCCGGGTGGAGTCCCTCAAGCAAACCTCCGAAGGACAACGACCACCACGCGTGCGATTGCCCACCAATGCAATCGTATGCCTGCGCGCAAAGCACTCAGTATCGGGTGCTGGAACGTGCGCACACTACTGGACCGGAACTCGAGCGAGCGCCCGGAGCGACGCACTGCACTGGTCGCAATGGAGCTGGCGCGCTACCACATCGATATTGCGTCGCTCAGTGAAACTCGGCTCGCTGAGCAAGGTTAGTTGCATGAAGCAGGTGCTGGCTACACATACTACTGTGTTGGCAACGCCGCCTCAGCATCACGTGAACATGGGGTCGGATTTGCAATATCCGATCGCCTGAATGGCCAGCTGGTGGATGAACCAACGGGCATCAGCGCGCGACTGATGACTGTTCGCCTACGACTCGGAAGAGGTAAGTTTGCTACTTTCATAAGCACGTACGGTCCGACCATGTGTTATCCTGATGACACGCGTGATCAGTTCTACACTGAGCTATCCTCCGTAATACGGTCTGTGCCGAAGAGCGACCGACTATTTCTGCTGGGTTATTTCAACGCGCGCGTTGGGCGTGATGCATCGGTGTGGACAAATGTTATCTGTTCGCATGGCATTGGTTCAGCGAATGCGAACGGTGACAGGCTGCTCTCACTGTGTGCCACTCACGGCCTGACGACCACGAACACTCGGTTTGCACTGGGTGCGAGTGATATAGCAACTTGGACGCACCCACGGAGTGGTCACGCTCACCTGCTCGACTATGTCATCGTACGTCAGCGTGATATGCGTGAAGTGCGCATGACACGTGTACTGCGTGTAGCTGAGTGTGGCACTGATCACAAATTGGTGCGGACCAAACTGTACATATATTTTCGTAAATCGATGTATTGCACTCCCGCCGTGAATCGGCGTAAATTTAACATTCTCTCCCTCGGTACTGTGGCAAACGTACTGAGCTGGAGAAGGCGATGGCTGCACGCCTGAGTGGCGATGTGGACTGTATAGCCACAGTGGGCGACCTGTGGGACCACATTCGCGACCAGGTGACAGCTGCTGCGGAGGAGTCCATCGGGCGCGCAAACTGTAAGCGGCCTGATTGGTTTGATGACAACAATGTGACGATTGACGCATTGGTGTCAGAGAAGAATGCAGCATTTGCTGCACATGTGGTAGACCCCAGTGACTTGGGGAAGAGTAGTCAGTTTCGCAAACTTCGACGGCGACTGACCCGAGAGCTCCGTCGCATTAAAAATGCATGGTGGACGGAGAAGGCGAAGCAGATGGAATGCTACGCCGAACGCCGTCAACAGAAGGAATTCTTTGACTCCTTGAAGGCGGTGTATGGACCGAGATTGGAGCCGCTGAGGACACTGATCGATGGTAGTTCAGGCACTACCTGCACCCAGACTGCAGGCGTAATGCAGGTCTGGCGGAAACACTTTGACTGTCTCTTGAACAACCGTTCAGAGATCGACTGGCCTACATTGAACGGCCTGAGGCAGCACGACGTGAAGTCGGATCTGGCGGATACGCCGACACTGGATGAGACGCAGAGAGCACTTGCTCAGCTGCGAAACGGCAAATGTGCCGGAGCCGACGGGATCCCGCCTGAAGTATGGAAACACGGTGGACCCGCGTTGTTGACTGCGCTGCACCACTTGGTGTAACGCGTGTGGATTGAGGAGGAGGTGCCTGCTGAGCTGAAGGATGCCCTTGTGCTTCCATTGTACATTGGCAAAGGTAGCAAGCAATGTTGCACGAATTATCGTCGCATCAACTTGCTGAGTTGTGTGGGCAAGGTGATTGCCCGAATCTTGCTCAATCGCCTCGTGAGTCAGATTGTGGAACCAAACGTGGCGGAAGAGCAATGTGGATTCCGTTTGGGTCGCAGCACTATAGATATGGTGTTTGCGGCTCGTCAGTTGCAAGAGAAGTGCAGAGAACGACACCAGCCTTTGTATTCGCTTTTTGTTGATTTCACCAAGGCATTTGATACGGTGAACCGCGAGGCACTGTGGCTGGTGTTGGGTAAGTTTGGTTGTCCGCGTAAGTTTGTAAGTTTAATTGAATGTCTGCACAGTGGTATGCGAGCGAGGGTGCAGCTGAGTGGAGAGACCTCGGATGACTTTGCAGTTGTCTCTGGTGTGAAGCAAGGATGTGTCTTAGCTCCTGCCCTGTTTAATATCTATCTTCATGCAATGTTGTCTAGTGCTTTTGATGCGGCTTGTGCTTACGGTGTTCGTGTGGAGCACCGTATTGATGGTGGGTTGCTGAACATCCGTCGTTTCGGTGGGAGAACTCTAGTCTGTGAGACAACTATCCGTATGTTGCTGTTTGTCGACGGCTGTGCGTTGTTTTCACACAACGCGGATGAGTTGCAGCACATGACTAGTGCTCTGGCTTCGACAGCGGCCAAATTCGTGCTCACCAGCAACACAAGCAAAACTGTCTGTCTCTTTCAGCCTTCACCGGAGGTGCAATCTTCGATATTGCCGCGAATCAGCATTGGTGCTGAAGTATTGGAAACCACCTCCTGCTTCTGCTACCTTGGGAGTGTGATGTCGACTGATCAGCAGCTACACGTTGAGTTGCGTAATTGCGTGTCGAAGGCAGTGGCGGCATTCGGGAAGCTTGAGTACCGAGTGTGGAACAACCATCAGCTTAGCATTGGCACAAAGCTGATGGTGTACAAATCCATGGGGCTGTCCGTTCTTCTATATGGCAGTGAAACGTGAACGATGTACCGTCGGGATGTGCGATATCTCGAGCGGTTCCATCAGCAGTGTCTGCGACGAATTTTGCGCATCGGCTGGGGCGCCAGAGTTGCAGACACGGAAGTGTTGCGCCGAAGTGGGATGTATGCAGTGGACTGCATAGTTTTATTGAGACACCTGAGATGGCTCGGTCATGTGAGCCGTATGGATTCGACGCGGATAACGAAACAACTCTTATACGGTCAGCTGAGGGTTGGGAAGCGGCACGTGGGGAAACCAAAGTTACGTTACCAGGACATGATTAAAGTGAGCCTCACACGTTCTCATCTTGATTGCAGATCATGGGAATCGAATGCGGTTGATCGGCGTGCGCGGCGCGATCTAATCACGAAGGCAGTTGCTGAGGTGCGGGAGAAATCCCTCATGCATGCAGAGAAGAAGCGGCAGGTGCGGAAGCGGCAAGCACCGATGAATTGTACTCCATCGACATCGAGCGCATTGTGCTGTAGAACATGCGGTCGCGAGTGCCTTAGTCAGGCAGGCCTAGTGAGCCATGAGAGAGGTCACTCGGGACCACTGCCGAAGCGACGACGGGTCCCGCAGTGAACGTAGGCAGCACCGGCGCAGCGTTTGTAGGCACGCTGAATTCCATTTACTAACCGCATGCTTTGCATGCTAAGTCTTTTTATTTCAGGTGGTGGGTTTTCGGTTCTCTCCTAATGCCTTTCTTTATCATATAAATGTCTAGTGGGCCATGCGCTGTGCCATTAGGGGCCACTACAGAAGCGACGACGGGTCCTGCAGAGAATTACGACGAGCCGGCGCAGCGTTTGTAGGCACGCTGAATTCGATTTACTAACCGCGTGCTTGCATGTTAAGTCTCTTTATTTCAGGTGGTGGGTTTACAGTTTTTACCTTAATGCTTTTCTTTCTCATATAAATGTCTACCCGTTCTCTATTCCATTAATTTACACACCTCGCCTAAGCCAATTGTATTCGATTTCCGTATCACTTTTGTGTTCTTGGCATTCAGTGAACTATATTTCCTGACCTCGTGCACTTAGCTAGGATTTGTTTGTAAACAACTTATTACGTATGCTATTTAATTAAGGTTTATGTCACCGTTTCCTTATGCATTATTCGAGTTTTTCTCTTTTTCTTTCTCTCTCTCTCAAGTGTTTGGCTGTTGTTTGAAATCCCCGGTGTGGATGCGCTTGATGTGCATTTTGACAAGGTGCCTACCTGTCTATTACCCACTACCTCGTCCATACTGGCTCCAGGAGACAGTTGGTCGTTGCTGGAGGGGACAGGGTGCACGGTCCTTGTGGCCGTGTTAGGATCAAAGAGTGGTTTCATGCAGTCAGTGTGGAGCGGACTACGGTCCAGCCACCGCCTTGTGTGCGCTTGATTCCCCAAATACAGCGTGCTTGTGTTTGCCTGTGAAGGAGTGTGGGCCGGATCCGTTGGTGAAACGTGGTTCCCATTCGAATGCCTCCCGGTCTTATTCCTTCGGGTTTGCACTGGATATGGGGTGTGTGGTTGGAGCTGTGGGTGGTGCAGCGCAAGCCACCCATGGTCCCTCTGTAGGCGCAGGCGTCCTGTGGCTTGCCACAGTGACAGGCAAATCCGAAACCGGATGCCGCCAACCATGTACCATTTGATCCGCACTAACACGATCAGTTCTAATATCACTTCCACGTGTCATGCGCACTTCACGCATTTGACGCTTGCCTACGACCACATAGTCGAGCAGGTGAGCGTGACCACTCCTTGGGTACGTCCAAACAGCAATACATTCGCACCCATTTAGAGCTGTGTGCTTGCGACCGTCAGTTTGTCACAATGAGTGCATACTGGCGCCACTCCCATTGGCCGAGCCCGAAGCACACAACATGGTTACGTTTGTCTACACCGCGGCGTCGCCTCAACGCGCTTTAGAATCACTCAGTAGTAATTGACAATCACTCTCCGGCACCGACCCTACTACGGAGGTCAACTGAGAGTAATCTGGTACTACGTATCGTTAGGATAACACATGGTATTACCATACGTGCTAATAAAGGTTACACTTACAACCTCCGAGGCGTAGGCTAGGTTTCACTAATCTTGGGTTGATGCCAGTCGGCTGTTCCATTACGTGGTCATTTAGGTGTTCGAATGGCGCAAATCCGACCCCTTGTTCAGGAGATGTTGTGGTGGCGTTTCGATACATTGTGCTTTCGAAAGGAAGCTGGAAATACACTATGATTCCATTAACTCACGCAGACGTGTCCCGGCTCTTAGCTACAAGAGTTTAAGCCTACTCCCACCCGTTGGCCGTCACGAGGACGCGTCCATGATAATATTTCGCGATAGAACTGGAGGCACAGAGTGTCAAGTATCCACAGCAGCAATCTAAGGAGAAGATATAGAGCCATGCACAGTTTGCGTCTTTTCCGATGTCGATCCGATAACTCATGGCCTCTGTAATTCCTAACTCGTTTTCAGTAAATTTGCGAAGATTACTATTATAGACTGAGTCTACGAAAACAACCGCATGCGTGCCGTTCGAAGTTGAAAGCCTGTTAGAATCTACAAACTACCAAAGATTGATACAACAAGCGGATCGCCTACATTATACGAATGATTAGGAGCACAGACTTTAGGGTAGTTGTAGGTGACAAGATTGTTCGAGTTGGCAACTCAGCAGGGGCATAAGGTTGTTTCATGAATCTTTTCTGAATTGTTTCTCATCATACTGATAACGAAGAAAGTTATCATTAGTTCTACACCGATCATAAACTCTGCTATCGCAACACACCTTTTGAGCAAAAGTGTTTCCACCGATTTACATAGTGACCACTGAATAATAGGCTGTCTTTACCTCTACTTAACCACACCACTATCATTCATAAATGGCTTAAATTAGTGCGGGATTATCGGTCAATCTGGAGCAATTACTTCGATTCAGGCTATACATTCGTGTGTGCACGCAAGTCCTTCACTCTTTCTACTACGGCTAGTTGTTCTTCTTCGAAAGTAGTATCTTTTTAATTGCCTTCATGCTCCGTGAAACCGCTACATGAATTACTACTGTCGGATAAGGCAGGTAAACATAAAATACCACCTAATCATAAGCAAAGGGGTGTTCTGACAAGAATTTCTTTCTCGATAGCGCTAATCCACCAAACTTAGAGTGCCCGAATACTACACCATTTCCCGGCCAAGTTGTCCTCTTGGGCAACAGAAGTAATCTGAGGGGGTATTCAACATGTCTACTCAATTAATTTGTTCCGTGCGTAGGAGCTGAACCGTCCCGCCTGCACCCCTATGACTTAGTGCGTCTGAGGTCCAATTGGCTGAAGGCGACGGGCTATACACTTCACACCTACACACCTGCACAAGTGACTGGCGTACGCACGGAACAATTTAGTTGTGTAGACTCATGTTGAATGCCCCTCAGATTATTTCTGTTGCCCAAGAGGACAACTTGGCCGGAAAATGGTATAGATGGATTTCTGGATCTGTAGTTAGCCTAACTGGGGCATGTAAGATGGTTCCGTTGGAGCGTTATTTCTAAAATTTGCGTAACGTTGAATTTCGACTGGTTCTTAGAAGTAGAGGAGCGTTGGGGGATTGCGGGCCTCCGTGTAGTGGTGAGGAATAGAATTCCGTTTCGCCTCATTCGACGCAGTGATCCGAGGAATGAAACAGGAGTCTAAACAGATGGCCAATTGAATCTCTCAGTCACATCCACTGGAGCGCACTACTAGCATAGCAACATTGCTAATCGGATCAGCCGAACCTATTTGGGTCGTTAACGTAACAAATCCTACTGTCATTGTTAGTCTATGAGAGCTGGTACTGCTGAAACCGAATCAAACCATTGACTTAGGCTATATTCCACCCTCGCTAAAAGGTTGCGATCCCCAGTGACTACCTTAATTGATTTTTCGACACTATTCCACCCTAGAAAAAGTACCCTCTGATTAATAGTTGTCAAACAACCGTCATTCCCACCTTTAAACGAAAGAGAATTAAGAATATCCTTTGAAAATAATCCCTGTTGTCTTCGAACTGCTGAAATGTATCATTCTTCTGCTGCTCGGTGGTCCTAGTGAGAGATCAATCGATGAAATTCGCGTCGGATTCACTTTTAACAGAGAAAGAGTGCTTTGTCCATATTTCTACCAGAGGTTAGAGCATCACCATACTTACACCTGGTTTGTCGTTGTACTTTTTCTTGACTTAGAGACCAAGATTGATTCAGTTGTCTGTAGCTCTCTATAGCTAACGTCTGAAGTTAAACACTCCCCTAACCCATCATGACAGGTAAAGGGGCGTCAGGGTTGTTATACTTATCTCATTCTCTTTAGAATTTGGTCGAAATTACCATAATTTACACCTTTCTGCCTCTTACCATCTATCTTGGGATATGACTTCTGTTGGGTGACCGATTGCCAACCTTCCGTACGTGAAGTATATAGATGTATTTAGATTGCGCCATCTACTATACACATGCTACTGAATACGCTGAGGCGCACCTCTGCATGCCTTGGTACGTGCTTAGTACCTTGGATATCCAAAGTACCGTTACATGACTGTGTCAATTCACCAAAATCCTTCACCATCACCAGAGAATCGTTTGAACATGCCGATCGGTTTTCTTATCTGGATAGCTGTCACCCCTGGCAGTCATTAGCTAAGTTCCTTTGCATCTCCAAAGCACCAATTACTTATGTCGAATGCGAGTTGTAATCATGCTGCTTAAGCGAACGGTTTACAGCTCTGCGATGCAGCCAGTATATGCATCAAAAAACTGGCTGCCGCATCACGAGGATGTTAAGAAACTGGTTGTGTTTTAGCACTGCTGCTTACGAAATGTTGCTCACATCTGGGGATAGAACCGATGGAGTGATACAGAAGGTCATCATTCGGCAGTATATTTGCCAGGTTTGGTGGAGTACCTGTGGAAGTCGAACAATTTTTGCCTACAATTCCCACTGTCCTGGCGTGTGTTGTCTGCCAATGCTGGTTGGTTGCATCTACTGCGTGATCACTCAATAAGAGGATAACACAGCATGCAACAACTCATCGGAATGTTGAGTCGAAGTGCTTCTTATCTTCATCCTTGATGGGTTTATCGCGGTCGACCGTATCAGTGGTTGGATACCCTGTCGGACATGACGCAGTCACAAAACCGATGACTATTTTGCATCCTTTCTATGATTTCCTACACGTTCCATGTAATCACTGTAGTCTCTGTCCATGTTATTGTGTTCTCACCGACATTATTATTATTATTATTATTATTATTATTATTATTATTATTGCTGTCGCCTTGGTCACGGGCACCAATGCAATTGGATCCATCGCACCTCGATCATATTTGCTGATCCGCAATTGAACTCGTACTGGGTCACTCATCCGTTACACCTAAGAAAGGTACTGGTCTGTTCTATCGCCCTGTTGGAACTCATCATCAACACGCCTCCATGTCAACCTATACAGAAATTGGATTTGCGCCTTTTCCTCGTTATTTTCTATTCCTGTGAGCTTCAGTTGCATCAGATCCCTCAGTTGTATGAGGAATGTCACAAGCATGGCTCATTGCGGAAATGTCTTAGCCGGTTCGGTGATTTGACACGTTATTGTTTCCGGGCGCGTGAACTTACCTCTGACTGTCCAACAACTCAACATACCATACCACCGAAATGAGTTCCCACAGTCTGTTGTAACGGGCGAGTTTCAGTACCCACTGTCTCCAACCTGGACCCGTACAACCGTTTCACTCAGTTCGCATCAAAAGATACATTACTGCGTACTATATATCCTAGCGCATTCTTTGACACACAGTGTATGTAAACCGAATTACTCGTTTCTTGTTTTGGATTGCTACAGCCATTGTCAATTGGGACCGTAACCTATTCTATGACAAATTGAAGGGATTTCGATTAATGGCAGCGTGTTTAAGTGGGGTTCAAAGTTGCGACTGTACCAATTTGTAGTCCAACTTATCCCACCTAGTGGGACAAGTTATAAGTTAAGTTCATCCGAGCTGTTTCCGAGACCCTGTCGCACATGTCGTCTGCATACTATTGTCGGCCCATTGCCAGAGCTTCCCAGTTGACAGTGCAGGACACATAGATTGAAACCACACGTGATAACCATACTCCAAAGGCTCCTGGAAGCATGAATTCAGCTTGCGTATGCAACGTTGCCACTGAGAAACATCAACACACGCACTGATATAGTTAGCTGCGTTAATTTTAGTATGAACAGTGGAGGAATCAACATCAAGGAAATATGAAACCACAGTACTAACCAATTGAAGATCACCAGCCTACTGTTTTTCGTGTATGTTTCCTATAGTTGAATATCTCGTTGCACGTCCCCTCACCTATTAGACAAAATAATAAATATAATGGGACAATTCTGCAAATCTGCTACCAGCGAAGAACTGCTTCTCGGTGTCTTGCGATTCTCACGACTGTGATACAGTTATGAGCCCCTAATGTCTTCTGATCAAATCATATACCTTCCTCTGCCTGTTCAACTCGTTATTCTCCATTCCACAACAAACCTTTAGAACTGAGTTGGATGCATGTTAAAAGTATACCGGCTTCAACTTTTATCCAAGAGTATTCTTGCAATTTTTCTGTGGCTGTGTACTGTTAAGTACTGTCAATGGAATTTTCTCCGCACAGCTTTCTTTTACGATATTCGAATCTTACGAATTCTATCTTGTGTGACCAACAACAGCTCAACTCCTTCGTTTTCTAGGTGTTGGAGCATTTGGGAAGGTGTGGCTAGTTCGGAAAAAGGATAATGGCCAGCTATACGCAATGAAGTTGTTGAACAAAAGAGATGTGGTTGAACGACGTCAGTTGGCACACGTGCAAGCTGAGCGCGATATTTTAGCTGAGGCCGATAATGAATGGGTAGTAAAGCTCTTCTTCTCCTTCCAGGACTCCCACGCACTGTACTTGGTAATGGAGTACATTCCCGGTTAGTTCTTTATTTTACACAATTGTGTTCTCTAATGTCCAGGCGGTTTTTCTGCTTCGTTATCACAGATGCCACTGTTCGTCTTCGGTATAAGTGCAACTTCACTCCTTTTTCCTAATGTACTTAGATAAAAACTAGATAAGATCTCTCAATTCAAAGCACTTCTGACCGAAGTAGCCCTACGTCTTGGCATCTCTTTTAGGTCTAACCTTGATTGTGAGAAAGGCTAATACGTGCTGCTAATTTTCGTCGTCTGGGACCGATAAAGGTATCACCGGTAGACATCACTGGCACTGAATCCCGTCTCGAAAGATTGCGCTAAGAAATCGAGGCCCTGCCATCTCCAATGGACACTATGAATGCTGACCTAATATTCCCAGGTGTATACCATCGTTATACTACTTACGAGTAGTCAAAAAACATTCAAATATCATTTCGATAACCACGATCCTAGCTTCACACTGGTGCGAAACGCGCAACGTTCAGGAATACGATAAATAAATTTGCTTGTCGATGTGTGCAGTCACGCGTTTCTACGCTGGTTGAGCACCTGGATAAAGTTAAGGCCTAGAGTCATGACTGGGCTTTAGACCTTACAACACTTGCGGCGATCTAAGGACGTGTTGTAGTGGACGACTATTACCACGGTATGGTTCCTGAAAAAGCAGCAGACACACTAGGATCGACTGGACGGCTACTCCTGATCTACTGATAATCAGATGATATTGTAACTAGCGTCTGAATTAACTGACCAGAGCACTTTTCACAGCAGGCGTGATTACTAAGGGTTATCAAAACCGCGTTTTCATCAGCACTGTTTCTTTATCTATTCGGTTAGCCCATACCTTAAGGTGTTAAGCTACTTCCACATGGAATTTCACCTGCGATCATCAGCTGTGCATTGACAATACCAACAAGATGAGGTGGACTAACTTAAGATCCTATTCATATCCCCATACATTGCTTTTTGGGTACGATCGGTTAATCACCCACTTTTTCACACTATAATTAGATCGCAGCTCCCGACGCCAGTTGGCTCACATTGCCTTTGCTATCACCACGTAGTGCATTTGGGCAGTGGTCATGAATTTTGTTCGCAACTGATCTTATATATATATATATATATATATATATATATATATATATATATATATATATATATATATTTGATTTCTGGCATCCGGTTTCGGTTTCGCCTATCACTGTGGCCAGCCACAGGACGCCTGCGCCTACAGAGGGACCATAGGTGGCTTGCTCTGCACCACCCACAGCTCCATCCACACACCCCATATCCAGTGTAAACCCGAAGGAATAAGACCGGGAGGCATGCGGATGGGAACCACGTTTCATCAACGGAGCCGGCCCACACTCCTTCACAGGCAAACACAAGCACGCTGTACTTGGGAATGAAGCGCACACAAGGCGGTGGCTTGACCGTAGTCCGCTCCACACTGAGTGCATGGAACCACTCTTTGATCCTAGCACGACCACAAAAACCGTGCACCCCGTCCCCTCCAGCAACGACCAACTGTCTCCTGGAGCTTGTATGGACGAGGTAGTGGGTAATAGACAAGTAGGCACCTTGTCAACATGCACATCAAGCGCAGCCACACCGGGGATATCAAACAGCAGCCAATCACTTGAGAGAGAGAGAGAGAGAGAGACAAAGAAAATAACCCGATTAATGCAAAAAGAAACGGTAAGATAAACCTTACGTTAATGAGCATATGAAATAAGTTGTTTACAAACGAATCCTAGACAAGTTCACGAGGTCAGAAAGTATGTGTTACAGAAATGCCACGAACACAAAAATGTTATGGAAATCGGATACAATTGGCTTAAGCGAGGTGTGCAAGTTAATGGAATAGAGTACAGGTAGACATTTATATGGGAAAGAAAAGCATTAAGGCGAAATTGAAAACCCACCACCTGAAATAAAGAGACTTAGCATGCAATCATGCGGTTAGTAAATCGAATGCAGCGTACTTACAAACGCTTCGCCGGTTCTGAATACTTCTCCGCAGGACCCGTCGTCGCTTCGGTAGTAGTCCCGAGTGGCCTCGCTCATGACTCACTAAGCCTGCCTGACTAAGGCACTGGCGACCGCATGTTCTACAGCACCATGTGCTTGATGTCGATGGAGAACAACCCATCGGTGCTTGCCGCTTCCGCACTTACCGCTTCTTCTCTGCATTCATGAGGGCTTTCTCCTGCAGGTGGTGATTGACATCACACGTATCCTCGCGGCTCTCGCCTTTTTGTGGATCATTCATCACCATTTCACTGCATAGCACCTAGCGTGCATTCATCCTACTCGGAATCATCTTCTCTACACGGTGGATCCATTCCACCCGGACTATTCCCATCGCTTCAACCTCTAGCTTGTGTCTGTGTTTTTCGCGGAGTTTGCCGGGGAATTCACACGCAAAACATCTCCAGTCTGCAGCTTTTCGTGGATTCTTTTTACAACCCTTCGGATTTTCACATCATTCGATAGAGAAATCTTTCCGCTTGCTAACAAGCCTTCAGTCGCTTCACAGCACCACTGTGCATAACGGTTACAGAAGAAATTCATTTTAACTTACGCACTCAAGCGCCCAGCAAACTTCACGATCGCCGTTGCATCTCGGCCAGATCAATTCAATCACTCAGACGACCCAAGCACGTCCTACACGGCCTATTCAAACGTGACCGCATGACGCATAGGCCCATCACGCGTAAGTCGATCAACGTGTCCTCCGACCACAAGCGGACGAGACGGCGAAGCACACCTACCACGCATGACACCAAACTAGCCCGTGAACCGGGCCGTGCCACTTCGTTGCAGCCGACCATGACCAATCTAACAAGGGGAGAAGTTACAAGTGGAGCTGAGTCACTTGCCCAGACAGTGGAATCGGGCCATCATTGTGCGTTGTGTTCCGTTAATCATAGTGCGATTACTGAGGCTAACAAGCACAACAATCTGTCCGTGTCTGTTTCGTTCTGTCTTACTTGCACAACGGTTCCCATAGTAAAATGCGTAATTGCTTTGTCGAAAGATTACGACCGTCGGATTGCAGAAGTAGAATTACGCCTGAATAGAAGAATTATTTCATTAGAGGCTATTATAGCAAGGATTGTATCTCCACCATCTCCCGTACTCACCGCCACTAAACCGAAGAAAAGAGCCAGACGTTCTCGCGAAATCACAGCGGCGAATATCTTGGGAACCCCGAACCAATCAGGCATCACATACGAACAAAACATCCTCAGTTCCTCAGCCATTCCGCTCTTATCCAAAGCCTCGGTAAGAACCAGACTTCCGACTGACCAACAAAGTCTGAGTATCTCTAAAGGCCAATCAACTTACGCAGCGACTATTGCTAGAGACACAGTAAACAAAACTTTAAGCACAATATCCGCGACATGTGTAAAAGACCAAGCACGAAATTCAGAGACTTGTTTTAGTCCATCCATCACGACGTCTCCCACATTACCGAACACCAGGAGGAACTACGGTGCTCTAACACTCATATTCACCAACGTTCCTGAATCCAAAGCAAATTCTCTGAGAGGTAAGCAACAGGACGATCTGAACCAGCGGAATCTCATTTGCGATCGCATAGGTGCTAGGGTCAAGCCGACTAACATCACGCGTGTGACGAGACATCCAAACTCCGTTCACTATGGTGAGCCCAGAATTCTGGCATCCACTGACGATGTAGAGGCGGTGCTCTTATCGGCATATCACCTCCGAGGTGAAGACAGTAAGATCCGCATCTTTCCGGATGTTCCATGGAGCGAACGTCAGCGAGAAGAACACAATTTGGACGATCGCAACACGGCCAGCTGGAGAAAACCATTTTAGCTCATGGTGTGCCCAAACTACCAACAGCTAGGGACGAGGAGGCCCATGCTCACGATCTGGAAGAATGGCGGTACATCCATGAAACTCTATCTGCAGGCGACGTCATCCTTCAGTCGATTTCTAGACTGCCCGTTTCACCTCATTACAAAGGTAATGGTCCAAGGATACTGAAACTTGTGGTTCAGTCCCAGCAGATGACGGCGAACTTAATGCGTAACTGGCATAAAATGCACAATGCACTGCCATCGGAACTACGATTTAAGGTACCATTTATTGAATCGAAGCCACCGAAGGATGTGGCACTATCTGTGGCTCAGTGTGATAAAATAAACGGAGCCCGAAGACACTGCATCAAGATTAACAACCACTGAAAACGACGCTATTGAAGAGCGTTCTGCGTGTGCAGGAACGACGTTAGGCGGGCTGCAGGCCCGTGCAAAATGTTGATCGATAGACTGCGCAGATAACGATCAGGTGTCGGCCTTTCATCGACCGGCTTTAATCCAACTTCGTGTAATCCTCCACAAGCTCTTTTGGTGCTCAAACAGCTGTCCTGTATGTACACTAACGCTCAAAGTCTACTTAACAAACTACCCGAACTGCGACTACATCAAAGGTCCAAATCGTGTGACCTCGTCGCTATAACGGAGACGTGGTTGCGCCCGGATATCACAGACACGGAGGTCGAGCTACCAGGCATGTCCGTCGTTCGGCGCGATTGATCCAGTAAAGGGGGCGGGGTGGCTCTGTACTACCGCAGTGACCTCCAATGTGAGCCCATAGAGGACGTGTACAGTAACGTGCAGGATACTCTTTGGTGTCGGCTGCGTTTAACAGACAACGACGTCTGTCTGGTGGCGGTCGTTTATCGACCTCCATCCTCTACACCCGAGATGGACTTCAATCTCGCGTCTGCGCTGAGGCTTGTGATCAGCAGGAGATACAGCCATATTCTTATCGATGGTGACTTCAATATCCACGCTCTGGGTGCACAAGCAACACCTACGGAACAGTTCAAAGCGGATTTACAAGACCTTGTCTCCAGTTTTCCGCTTTATGGCCATATCGACAATCCCACCAGATTCAGAGCAGCAGAAAGGCCATCCAGCCTGGACCGGATATTTACCAACGAAGAACTCATGGTCGAGAAAGTAATCATCGACGCTCCTTTGGGTTGCAGCGATCATGCAGTTTTATTCTTCGATTATATATGCTACGCAGAATACCCTGCGGATACTACACGGGAAAGTCGAGTTATCATACGGTACGATGAGCTGGCTCGACTTGCAGAGACAGCCAACTGGAACTTTCTGACAGAGGAAGTACCGACTATCGCATGGCCACATTTCGTCAACCAATTTAGCACTCTCGTCGAAGAGGCATCCGAAACTAAGGTTGTCCACTCGAAGAAGACTGTTTCATTTGTGCGAAGTAGAACACGGAAATGTATGGCAGTGAGGAACTCGGCCTGGCGTATCTATAAGGAACATCCGAGCACGGAGAGCTGGACGGCCTATGCAATTCAACGTAATCATTGCACTCAACTCGTTCGTGAGGATAAACTGACATACCAGCAGCATCTGACGGAGCGCATGGTTTCGAATCATAAGCTGCTCTACCAAAATGTAAACAACCTGCGCAAGGTGAAACGGGTAATCCCTCCTCTTTAAACACCAGATGGCATGAAGCTGACTACGGAGGATGCGGCGAACGCCTTGCGGCTGCAATATGCTTCGAACTTTCAATGCATTCCTTGGTCATCTGTTCCTTTGTCAGCAGCTGTTATACAACCAAAACTTACGCACATAACTTTCACGGCGGGGATGGTATTAAAGAAGTTGTTGTGTATGCGTAAGCACAGTTCTCCTGGAATGGACAACATTCACCCTAAGTCCCTTGCGGTAATGGGAGAAAGTTTAGCAGAGCCTCTGGCACGATTCTTCCAACGCTGCTTCGATCAGATGTATGTACCCGAGATGTGGAAATGTGGGATCATAACCCCAATTCACAAGGGCGGTAGCCGTTCTGATCCAGCCAACTACCGTCCTGTAACCCTTCTCCCGGCCCTGTCAAAGGTTATGGAAGCTATTGTTGCTGATGTATTAACAGCCTATCTAGAAGAGTCTGCCGTCCTTGCACATGAACAGCATGGTTTTCGACGGAATCGATCGTGCACCACAAATCTGCTGCTAACAAGATCGAGTCGGACCAAATTAATTGACAGCGGTGCAGGAGTGGACGTGGTCTACTTAGATTTCTCAAAGGCCTTCGATCGGCTAGACCATGGAATCCTGATCTGCGAACTTCAGAGCTTCGGCATTGGTGATCCGCTCCTAGGATGGATCACAAGCTTTCTTCTCCACCGGAGCTTAGAGGTAAAAGCGCGTGGGTCCCTGTCCCACCCAATCCAAATCGAATGTGGCGTACCACCAGGATCGGTACTGGGGCCACGATTGTTTTTGATGTATATTGACGATATAGCGGCCCTCATTCTTTCCAACTGCCTATTCTATGCGACGACATCAAGGTCTGGAGAGCGATCAATACACCAGATGACTCCGCAATACTTCTAGAGGATCTTGGTAAGGTGTATGCGTGGTCAGTTCAGAACCAACTCCACTCAACACAGAAAAGTGCAATGTATTACACTTACGTCACCAATCAGCATTTTTCTATAAACTGGGTGACCATGTGCTTCACACAACTGCTGAGGAAAAGGATTTAGGAGTCTTGATTCAGTCCGAGCTTGGTTGTTCAGCCCAGGCAAAGAAAGCATCGAACGCGAGCATTCGAAATTTGGGCCTTCTCCGGCGCACATTTGGACGCTTCGATCCATCCGTTTTTCACCAACTTCTAGGTGCATACATACGACCACACGTGGAGTGTGCAATACAAGTCTGGCAGCCGTGGCTGAGGAAAGACCCCTCTGATTTAGAGAAACCTCAACGACGCGCAACAAAGAACGTGAAAGGTTTAGGCCAGTTACACTACGAAGACAGACTGAGATTGCTCGGGATATTTAGTGGTCAATATCGACGACTACGGGGAGATTTGATTTTGGCTTATCAGATTCTGACAGACCCCAATCATACCTGCTGCCATCTGTTGGAGCTCAGTAACAACAACAATCTGAGAGGTTATCATCTGAAGCTGGCAGTGCAGTACAGCCGTTTGGAATGTCGACGGAATTTCTTTTCCGTGCGTGTTTGCCAAGCCTGGAATGCTCTCCCAGAATCTGTAGTCAGTGCACCCAAACTGATCTTGTTCAAAAATCGAGTTGATAGTGCACTCACTTAATTGCACTATCTCCCATAGTACAGTCTAATTTTGAGAGATCCAAAATCCATACTTTAAAAATAATTTTCCACCACGCAAATTTCAACAGTGGATTTATATTTTGACGCTTCAAACTCAAACACTTTGCCCCATGCGAATTTCAAGGGGCGGTGACTCTTTTAACCAAGTACTCCATACCTCATGATCCCCTCCGGAGTTATAGTGGATTATTATTTGGACACTTCAAACTCGATGAGTCCACAAGCTTGTAGTGGCTCGTTGTTAAACGATTTTACTGAATTGGTTTCCAATGAATTTTGCACACTTCTATGATTTTCGTACTGATCACCCTACGGGATTTGTCAAGCTTTAGCTTTCATACCCTCATAAATCCATCGTTCCATTGTTCCTGCACCTCGGCAACTGCCTTCGTGATCAGATCGCGCCATGCACGCCGATCAACCGCCTTCGATTCCCACGATCTACAATCAAGATTAGAACGTGTTAGGCTCACTTTAATCATGTCCTTGTAAGGTCACTTTCGTTTCCCCACGTGCCGCTTCCCAATACTCAGCTGACCATATAATAGCTGCTTCGGTATCCGCGTCGAGTCCATACGGCTCACATGACCGATCCGCCTCTGGTGTCTTAATAAAAGTATGCAGTCCACTGCATACACCCCACTTCGGCGTAAAACTTCCGTGTCTGCAACTCTGTCACCCCAGCCGATACGCAAAATCGGTCGCAGACACTGCTGATGGAACCGATCGAGATATCACACATCCCGCCGGTACATCGTTCACGTTCCACTGCCGTATAGAAGAACGGACAGCACCATGGATTTGTACACCATCAGCTTCGTGCCAATGGTAAGCTGATGGTTGTTCCACACTCGGTACTCAAGCTTCCCGAATGCCGCCGCTGCCTTCGACACGCGGATACGCAGCTCACTATGTAGCTGCTGATCAGTCCACATCAAATTCCTAAGGCAGCAGAAGCGGGAGGTGGTTTCCAATACTTCAGCACCAGGGCAGATTCGCAGCAATATCGAAGATTGCACCTCCGGTGAAGGCTGAAAGAGACAGACAGTTTTGCTTGTGTTAATGGTTAGACCTAATTTGACCGCTGTCGAAGCCAGAGCACTAGTCATGTGCTGCAACTCATCCGCGCTGTGTGCAAACAACGCACAGTCGTCAGCAAACAGCAACATACGGATAATTGTCTTACAGACTAGAGTTCTCGCACCGAAACGACGGATGTTCAGCAACTCACCATCAATACGGGGCTCCACACGAACACCGTGAACACAAGCTTCATCAAAAGCACAGGACAACATTGCATGAAGATATATATTAAACATGGCAGGAGTTAAGACACAGCCTTGCTTCACACCAGAGACAACTGCAAAGTCACCCGAGGTCTCTCCACTCAGCTGCACCCTCGCTCGCATACCACTGTGCAGAGATTCAAGTAAACTTACAAACTTACGCGGACAACCAAACTTACCCAACACCAGCCACAATGCCTCGCGGTTCACCGTATCAAATGCCTTGGTGAAATCAACAAAAAGCGAGTACAAAGGCTGGTGTCGTTCTCTGCACTTCTCTTGCAACTGACGAGCCGCAAACACCATATCTATAGTGCTGCGACCCGAACGGAATCCGCATTGCTCTTCCGTCACGTTAGGTTTCACAACCTGACTGACGAGGCGGTTGAGCAGGATTCGGGCACTCACCTTGCCCACACAACTCAGCAAGTTGATGTCACGGTAATTCGTGCAACATTGCTTGCTTCCTTTGCCCTTGTACAGTGGTAGCACAAGGGCATCCTTCAGGTCAGGAGGCACCTCCTCCTCAATCCACACGCGTTACACCAAATGGTGCAGCGCAGTCACTAACGCGGGTCCGCCGTGTTTCAATACTTCATGCGGGATCCCGTCGGCACCAACACACTTGCCGTTTCGCAGCTGAGCAAGTGCTCTCTGCGTCTCATCCCGTGTC
The DNA here is from genome assembly GCA_944474145.2 of Dicrocoelium dendriticum. Classification (NCBI taxonomy): domain Eukaryota; kingdom Metazoa; phylum Platyhelminthes; class Trematoda; order Plagiorchiida; family Dicrocoeliidae; genus Dicrocoelium; species Dicrocoelium dendriticum. The sequence goes on from OX104071.1 coordinate 43,647,286, forward strand.
GGCGTGTCCGACAGATTCGCCTTCACATCGTGCTGCTTCAGGCAGTTCAATGTAGGCCAGTCGATCTCTGAACGGTTGTTCAAGAGACAGCCAAAGTTTTTCCGCCAGACGTGCATTATGTCTGCAGTCTGAGTGGAGATAGCGCATGAACTACCATCGATCAGTCCTCAGCGGCTCCAACTTCGATCCATACACCGCCATCAAGGAGTCAAAGAATTTCTTGTGTTGGCGACGTTCGGCGTAGCATTCCATCTGTTTTGCCTTTTCCGTCCACCATGCATATTTTATGCGACGGAGCTCTCGGGTCAGTCGCCGTCGAAGTTTGCGCCACTGAGTCCTCTTCACCAAGTTGCTTGGGTCTGCCACATGTGCAGCGAACACTGCATTCTTCACCGACATCAATGCGCCAATCGTCGCATTGTTCTCATCCAACCAATCAGGCCGCTTACAGTTTGCGCTCCCGATGGTCTCCTCAGCAGCAGCTGTCACATGGTCGCGAATGTGGTGTCATTGGTCGCCCACTGTGTGTGTATGCATTTCACATCACACAGTCGTGCAGTCATCGCCTTAACCAGTTCAGTACGTTTCGCCACAGTACCGAGGGAGAGAATGTTAAATTGATACCGCTTCACGGCGGGAGTGCAATACACAGATTTACGAAAACATATGTACAGTTTGGTTCGTACCGAATTGTGACCAGTGCCACGCTCAGCTCCACGCACTACACGAGTCATGCGCACTTCACGCATATCACGCTTACGTACGATTTCATAGTGGAGTAGGTGGGCGTGACCACTCCGTGGGTGTGTCCAAATTGCTACATCACTCGCACTTAGTGCAGACCGAGTGTTGGTGATCGTCAGGGCGTGAGCGGCACACAGTGTGAGCAACCTGTCACCGTTCGCATTCGCTGAACCAATGCCATGCGGACTGATAACATCTGTCCACACCGATGAATCACGCCCAACGCGCGCGTTTAAATCACCCAGCAGAAATAGTCGGTCACTCCTCGGCACAGACCGTATCGCGGAAGATGGCTGATTGTAGAATTGATCACGCGCGTCATCAGGATAACACATAGCCGGACCGTACGTGCTTATGAAAGTGGCAAACTTACCTCTTCCGAGTCGTAGGCGAACAGTCATCAGTCGCGCGCTGATACCTGTTGGTTCACCCACCAGCTGGCCATAGAGGCGATCGGATATTGCAAATCCGACCCCATGTTCACGTGGTGCTGAGACGGCGTTGCCCACCTAGTAGAATGTGTAGCCAGCACCTGCTTCATGCAACGTACCTTGCTCAGCGAGCCGAGTTTCACTGAACGACGCAATATCGATGTTGTAACGCGCCAGCTCCATCGTGACCAGTGCAATGCGTCGCTCGGGGCGTTCACTGGAGTTCCGGTCCAGTAGTGTGCTCACGTTCCAGCACCCGATGCTGAGTGCTTTGCGCGCAGGCATACGATTGCATTGGTGGGCAATCGCACGCGTGGTGGTCGTTGTGCTTCGGAGGTTTGCTTGAGGTTCTTCATCCGGAGACTTTGGCTCAATGGCCTGACCCACAAGGCAGTGGACAGCAGATCCAGCTCGGGAATGTGATTGCAGAGACAGATGGGGATCTGCTTGACGGCCGTCACACGCAGCCTTTGAGGTTCTGGAACAATTATCATATGTTTTGCGACCGTAATTGGATACGCACCTGCGACCACGGCCAGACGCAGGTGGGTTTTTGGCGGGTTTGCACCAATTTGACCAGGGGCTGCCTGGCTTGAGGCGGGCAGTAGCAAACCATTAAACACCCGGAGGTGTCCTCCCACCGTCAGAGACAATGCGTGGCACTCGTGCTCTACGCCAATCGAACTGTGAGCTTATAACCCTTAGATCTGTTGTCTCCCATGGCTAGGTTTTACGGGAAGATGGCCACCGACCACTTCCTAACCTCCGGAGAGGATGGACTAGGATACTGCCAAGGCGCCCAATCCTGACATGAGAACGACTCGGGTCCTCAGCCAAAGCCTTCAATTAAATGAACACCCGAAAGGCAGCGGGTCTAACACATTGTCGGTTCACTGACTCATGCGGATTGGTGTCCTGGATCTTAGCAGGGAGAAGGGCGAAATCCAAATCCCACCCAGCGGTCGCCACGAGGAGGTGCCTAGGATATGAGCAAATGGCACAACAGTAGCAGCAATGGGTATACCATCTGGCAGGATCTAGCCACCACCAGCCTCAGCGCACCATAGGCTCTCCCGCCGATATATATATATATATATATATATATATATATATATATATATATAATAACGTATAATATTCTAATGCGTTTTACAGATGTGACATAGCAGCTACTTGGCAAATCGAGACTTAGTTGGAATACCCGTTGCTAGTAGGAGTGAAATGTCTCCCGATTTACGCGCTATTGTGATCACTGTGAGAGTGAGCACATTTGTCTGTGTGATGCAGGTTGATGTAAATTGTATGTGGTCCGCTCACTTACCCGGAATCCCTTCCGCACCCTTTATGCATTATTGTCTGTTTGGCGCACATTGTACGCTCTTGGCTTGTTGAAGACATGCCGCAGATTTCTGTCGGTATCACTCTACCCCGGTAATGCTCTTCTCACTAACCTTGATGTTCCTAGATCGCTGACGGAATTGCCTAAAAAAGGAAGAAAAATAGCAGCAATACACCGGATTAGATGCTTCGCTGCCACGTAACCATCAGCGGTCGCGCATGAGCTAAGGATTCTCTAAGGGTTGCCTGGCCCCCAACGCAGGCTTGAACCTGTGACCTCAGGTTTATAAAGTAAAGGACTGACCCTTTCGCCAACCTGCAGAGGAAGCTTATTCTTGTTTTCAAATCTGCGCTTAAGAGTTCCAGGCGATGCGACAGAATGCTGAGAGTCGATCCCTCTATGACTTTTCCGAATAGGTTGTTCTTCCCCTTTCACTTCTTGATTCCTCAATCTCATGGTTCTAATGGTTATAAACAACGGTGTCCCGCCTATTCAATATCTCGTATTGATACGCCTTGCCAGGTGCTCACCGCGTGTGCGTTTGTGTGGGTATACTACGGCTATTGACCATCTGCCGTAGCCGTTGATTGATAACTTGATTCTGTGTCCATGTGACTTCGAATGCCTTGCGCTCCATTTTTCGTGTACAGTGATACTTGTTGGTTACGGGAATAACCGTCTTACTACACTTCTCTGTTTTCTGAGGTTGTTTTGGCGTAACTTTGGAACATATTTTCTCATATTTTCGGATGGTTTAGAACACAATACAATTGCAATACAAATCCATGAATAACCAGTTTTATTCTAGACCTTCCGCGAATCTTTGTCGCGGCTACTTCACACAAGCTGAAGAATTTCTTGGTTGACTAAGCGATTAGTATGCAGTGCGCCGTAGTCCCAACTCTTTTGGGGTCCGACTCGAATCATTGTAACAATGGATCCTTGGCTTATCTTATCTTTTGTATTGCGGCACAGTTAGCTGAAATATGTTTCACACCTTTAGCTACTGGGTACTGATGATGATGGACCCATGGCTTCGCACAAGGAGCTAACCGATCCGTTTTAGCATTTAACTTTAAAAGTGCAAACGCTGCGGCATAGCGAGTGATTCTATCCTTCAACGTAATCAAAACACCGTAGTGTTCGATGCTTTTGTTGGCAAGACCCACGTGACTTTCCAAAGTTTAATCCAAACGCAGGAGCACAGATTACAGGTTACCAAAAGAGCGTACTGCGCTCGCATGCAACCAGTGTAACTGTAACTGATATATTGTGCTGATAGCATGGGGAGACAGGCTGCTTTCTACGCTTGGTGTGCACGAAGCACTGCTCATATATGATTGAACCATAAAGCGGTTAATACCGGGATCCGTCAGCTGACTTTTGCCACTAAGGTTGCTTTTTCTCTACTTGGACACCTACCGTTACCTTGATTAAACCACATTACCTTCCAACCCTGCAGCATGCTGTACAGTTTAGCGACAGTGCACCCAGTTAGGCGACCGCAACATGACCAGCAGATGACATGACAGTGAGGCATAATAAAAAAACATGGTCACACTGGTGCGTATAGTTCAGATGAGGAACAGAAACGACTTTTTTCAATGTTGAGAAAGCATCCTCATAGGCATTTCGACATACTTGTTAGAACGCGTCTTAGTTGTTTTGACACAGTTTGAACGGACGAACGCGGGCTAACGTGACCTAGCCGACAGACATACACGCGAGCTGTAAATGAAGACAAAAGTCTTGCAACTTAGCACGAGTACACTGAGACCCGAACGAGTAAGAAAGACTGGCCGTTAGCAAGAGTTCTTTTACTGACTCAGGCAAGAGGAAGCATGCCTTCTTTGCCTTCATATTCGTAGCTCAATAGAATAGCAGTGTATTACGTAAACTATAGAGGAAGGTGGATGTTAATAAAGCACATCAGTTGTCACTTAGTAGTAATGTCCAGAAGGAAACTCAGTTAGTGTCAGTGTGGCGCTGTGCGGTAACTGCCGCAGTGTACTGCGGATAGTTCAGATGATTCATTATGATATAAGGACAGTTCAATGGGTTCACTACAGCTTACACAGTAGATGCATCATTGTCCTGATTCGGTTCACTGTGACCTGGCATCAATATCCTGGAGACGGCTCGGTTGTTACTGGCGCAGTCTGAATCGCCGTATGGTGATAGTAATTCTGAAATGAGCTCGTCAAAATCTGCGCAAGTTTCGCAGAGTTATGCCTGTCAGCGCCTCGGATGCAGCAGTAGCTATTAGAAAAACAGTCGAACCTACTATGGCGACCAGCCAAAATCATCCCCAACGTTTGCTCCCATGAGTAATGGTCCCTATGCATGAACCTGTCTATGGCGACCACCTTGAGTGGTCGCCTTAGACAGGTTTGACTGAACCAAGAAACCCTTCTTCCTGTATATAATATATGTAAGTGGACGACAAGCCTATCCCGTGGTCGAACTCAAGCGACATACCATAGCTTCTGGATAAACCGACGCAAACGTTCTATGCTTCCGCATTTTCATCGCACCACCTGAATGCTAGGTACTGTTACAGCATTCGCCTGATGCGTCCGTCGTTCCAACCACCAGCCACAGTGTCTGCCTGGTTAACTTATCTGGGCAAATCACCGAAGAGGTTGGTTTGGTTAGACATACGTGATTGCACAAAATCTCAGTCGTCTAGCTAGCAGGTGTGCTACTTGTTCAGCACTTAAGTAGAATGTGATCAGTGTTACACAATGGATTAGTGCTAAAGCCGCTGCGTGCTGAGGCCACTAGGAAATTCTCGCTGTCGGCCACCGGTATATGAGTAGCAAAGGTCACATTCGATGATGGGTGGAATCAGGCTATTAGTGCTGATATCCTCTAAACAGTAAGTAGCAACCACCCCTTTTGAGCTCTAACCGTCTCCACCTTGGTTAAATCGCATTCTTCAGTCTACAACGTGCCTCGTGTGCCCTCTTCGTCAGTACCACTCACGGTTGGGTGAAGTCTTTAGGTGACCATGCGATGACGTTGCAAACAAGTGTTAATAAAGTAACCGAAGGAGTTGGCTTAACCGTTACGTGCCATGTTCTTCGATAGAATTCACGAAATGGCTTTACTGGTGGCCGAAGACTCTCTCTGAGTTACTATGTAGTCGTGAAGCAACTTCACCCGAATATGAAACTTTTGCAATTATTTTTGTTTTATGTTCCGTCATCGTTTTGCTGCATCCCCTTTTCTTGAAATGTCGCTAGTTGTTATTACCTTCTTCGGAACATGGTTCATATCATCCGTATAGATTGTGTATCTTCGCACGAACCATAAAGTAATAACTGAACTGAAGTGCTAACACACTCGATGATGTTAACTGTGCAGCCGTTACTTAGATCAACTGATAATTTTCGACGTATGCTCTGCTCACCCCCGTGCCTACTGCTGGCTCTTGGTGATATCCATCCTACCGTTTTAGACTATCTATGCGGTTTCTTTGCAGTGGACTGAACTTGTTTGCTTACTTCAATCCATTTCAGGAGGCGACATGATGTCATTGCTCATCAAAAAGGGCATATTCGAGGAGCCTTTGGCGCGATTTTACATCGCCGAACTGACTCTGGCTTTAGAGAGCGTTCACGCGATGGGTTTTGTGCATCGGTAAGTCCCACTGTACGGATAAGCAAATGTACACATCAAGGAAACAAATCCAGATCTATTCAGCGTATTCTCCTTCTCTGGCTTCAGCATGCAACTGTTACTAATCAAGATTTGCCATAGACAGGCTAGACTGCGTGCATGATAGTGAGAGATTCCACCATGTACTTTCCCTGCACTCCCTCAAGTTATGCCACACCAGTTTGTTACGCCAGGCGATCCGGTGCCTTAAAAGTATAACCTCGTCCCACACCCCTGACCGTGAACTTTGCTCTCATCACTGCTCTCCTGTGGTTCATGTGCATCAGGCCGCCGAGTATGTCTGACACACACTCTCACGTTAACCTATATTGTCAGCTGTCTTGCCTGTTTCTTGGATCTTGCCATCTTTGCAATACACTACGGTGGGGTGTCTTTGTGCTGGCGGCTCTACGCCTCATTAACCGCGACTATAACACTGCTTAAGAGCACGAGTAGTTTCACTCATGCACTTATTTCACGCTCTACCATGTGATCACCTATCACAATGTAAACTAACCCATGATAACTCTTTTGATTATTACTGATTTACCCTGTGTGTATGCTACGGTTCGAATACGGCGCACGTAAAAAGCTAAGGATGAGGTCGATGGCTTCGTTGGAAACAATGATGCACCTCAGTTGACGTGAGCTCGAAGGGCGCGCTTACAGCTGTCCACTTGGATTTAGAATTCACATTCTATCAAACAATGGTAATAGCACGTTGCAGAAAATTCATGTGACACACTCAGTTAATGGCCAACCCCCCAGCGTCACGTGAAAGTTTAGCACTGGTGTACACATAATCAGTCTTCTCTAGTGTTTAGGCAACCCGGGATATTGGCTAAGCGCACCTCTCTCGTCACATGCTCCCTAAATTTTGTAACGTTCCATTATTTTCCATAACGAGTTGCGTGGAATAATATCTTCTAACGCTGTCTTACTAGCCTCACGTTGCATTTGTTTTTACGCCGTAGTCAGTGGCTAGCAACTATTTTTGACGCCCGGGGCGGGCGTAGAATTGCCTCCCCCTGGCATTTGTGAATCCGTATACCCAAACAATCGCGAACACACCTTATATCTTTGGATTCATATAACAACAAAGATCAACTTTAAAGTACTGCCGTAAATTCAGGTATATGTATTGTTACAATACTCGTGAGCAAAATTTTCAGATACATTTTTCTTGTATTACTTGAGGCAGTAGTATTGATAACACCAACGAAATTCAGTCCACTAGCGAATTCCCATTCTATGGAGAGAACTTCCAATCCGTGAGCCTTGGCTGGTTCATTGATCATTGTAAGTAGTTCGTCATAAGCTTGAGTTTTGAGAATGCGCCCTCACAACTGGCTGTGCTAATAGCCCGAATAAGAAAGATGCGCAACGGATTCAAAAAGTGATGCTTCTGTATGAAGTTAAAGAGTTCGGAAGATCCATTAATTTTGTCGTTTCCTGAATCTCTCACTGCAATCATCTCCTTTCGACAAGGAATTCATCTTTTTCTGTGTCTTTCTCAACTTCGCTAAGCGAACAACTATAGTTATTAACAAGCAGATTTAACGGTGCAAGAAAAGCATATTTGTTTGCAAGGTCATGAATCTGCTGAAATCTATAGCAGTTTGCCAGTCAAACTGTCCATGACAGACATTTCTGGTTTAACTCATCGATATATAAAACTATTCTTCTCTGTCCATTCGTTTCTTTCGGCGGATTGGACACTTCATGCTTACCCTCAACTCAGCGTAGTGTTTTTTGATTTATCCACTGCAATGTCAACCATTTTCTCTCTATTCTTAAGAAGGAAAACTATTTACATTGTAAGCTTGACAGAGCTTTGTCGCAGATCCAGCCCCTTCTGTTTAGACATTTCCATACATCCCTGATTTCTGTAAGGACAGATCTCCAAAGGCTCAAAAATAAAATAAACGGTAACGACAATACCGAAGTAAGAATTAGAGTTGCATCTTATCTCGTGGTTGCATTTTCTCATTAATCTTTGAAAGGTTTCAGAGAAGCGACGAGTTCCGAGTATTTCTTCACCACACCGGTGACTTGCATCAAAACAATCCAGCAATATTTAGAAGTAAAAAGGATGAGAATAGCCGGTCTATCCTGTCAACAATGCAACAGAATGAACCGTCACAGATGCTTCATGAACACAAGTCAGATTCAGGGAATGGTTTGTGCATGACACAAATGTAGCTTTGGATTGATTTCACAGAGGTCTCTGTACACCTGATTGGTAGCCCGCCATAACAGCAGTACTGTCTATAATGCCTGGCCACGACAGTCGTTAACCAGCTTCTCCGCTTCTATCAATACCAACAGAAATTTCCTGTGCTCTTTTACTGTTGGTTTCAACGAAGCTGAAACGACTCCTCTACTGTCATTACATTTCCACTCATCTGATTTTTGTGAGATACATCGGGAGTGCTGTCAAAAATTGAGCAAACATAGTTGCTCTCCTTGACCTGATCTCATCATCATCATTATACACATCAGCTAGAGGTGGGAAAACACCTCCGCTATTGTGCCGCAGTACATAACGAAATACATGGTTGGCGGCATCCGGTTTCGGATTTGCCTGTCACTGTGGCAAGCCACAGGACGCCTGCGCCTACAGAGGGACCATGGATGGCTTGCGCTGCACCACCCACAGCTCCAACCACATACCCCATATCCAGTGTAAACCCGAAGGAATAAGACCGGGAGGCATGCGGATGGGAACCACGTTTCATCAACGGAGCCGGCCCACACTCCTTCACAGGCAAACACAAGCACGCTGTATTTGGGGAATCAAGCGCACACAAGGCGGTGGCTGGACCGTAGTCCGCTCCACACTGAGTGCATGGAACCACTCTTTGAGCCTAACACGGCCACAAGAACCGTGCACCCCTGTCCCCTCCAGCAACGACCAACTGTCTCCTGGAGCCAGTATGAACGATGTAGTGGGTAATAGACAGGTAGGCACCTTGTCAACATACACATCAAGCGCAACCATACCAGGGATATCAAACAACAGCCATTCAATTTAAACGACAACCTGAAATAAAATAAATCCAATAATGCATACAGATACGGTGGCATAACTCTTCGCTAAATTACCATATGAAGTAAGTTGGTTAGCAACAAATCCGTGATAAGTAACAAATGTCCACAAGTTACTTAAAATGCTACAAACGCAACAAAATTACCGAAGATAAGCGCAATTAGTGTAAGCAACGTGGCCAGTTAATAGAACATTATTCAGGGAGGCAGAACAAACCAAATAAAGCGGAATGAAATTTAGCCAGCTTAAAAAGACCTCGTTTAAGTGTAAGTTGGTTTAGCCCAACTGCGGTGAAGAAGCATCAAGAATGCAACATCAGCCTCAGCATGGGGCACACTTACATGGTTGGCGGCATCCGGTTTCGGATTTGCCTGTCACTGTGGCAAGCCACAGGACGCCTGCGCCTACAGAGGGACCATGGATGGCTTGCGCTGCACCACCCACAGCTCCAACCACACACCCCATATCCAGTGTAAACCCGAAGGAATAAGACCGGGAGGCATGCGGATGGGAACCACGTTTCATCAACGGAGCCGGCCCACACTCCTTCACAGGCAAACACAAGCACGCTGTATTTGGGGAATCAACCGCACACAAGGCGGTGGCTGGACCGTAGTCCGCTCCACACTGAGTGCATGGAACCGCTCTTTGAGCCTAGCACGGCCACAAGAACCGTGCACCCCGTCCCCTCCAGCAACGACCAACTGTCTCCTGGAGCCAGTATGAACGATGTAGTGGGTAATAGACAGGTAGGCACCTTGTCAACATACACATCAAGCGCAACCATACCAGGGATATCAAACAACAGCCATTCACTTTAAACGACAAGCTGAAATAAAATAAATCCAATAATGCATACAGATACGGTGGCATAACTCTTCGCTAAATTACCATATGAAGTAAGTTGGTTAGCAACAAATCCGTGATAAGTAAGAAATGTCCACAAGTTACTTAAAATGCTACAAACGCAACAAAATTACCGAAGATAAGCGCAATTAGTGTAAGCAACGTGGCCAGTTAATAGAACATTATTCAGGGAGGCAGAACAAACCAAATAAAGCGGAATGAAATTTATCCAGCTTAAAAAGACCTAGTTTAAGTGTAAGTTGGTTTAGCCCAACTGCGGTGAAGAAGCATCAAGAATGCAACATCAGCCTCAGCATGGGGCACACATACATACATGGTTGGCGGCATCCGGTTTCGGATTTGCCTGTCACTGTGGCAAGCCACAGGACGCCTGCGCCTACAGAGGGACCATGGATGGCTTGCGCTGCACCACCCACAGCTCCAACCACATACCCCATATCCAGTGTAAACCCGAAGGAATAAGACCGGGAGGCATGCGGATGGGAACCACGTTTCATCAACGGAGCCGGCCCCACAACAAGGCGGTGGCTGGACCGTAGTCCGCTCCACACTGAGTGCATGGAACCAACTCTTTGAGCCTAGCACGGCCACAAGGACCGTGCACCCCGTCCCCTCCAGCAACGACCAACTGTCTCCTGGAGCCAGTATGGACGAGGTAGTGGGTAATAGACAGGTAGGCACCTTGTCAACATGCACATCAAGCGCAGCCACACCAGGGGATATCAAACAACAGCCAAACACTTGAGAGAGAGAGAGAGAGAAAGAAAAAATACAATTGGCTGAAGCGATGTGTGCAAGTTAATGGAATAGAGTACAGGGAGATATTTATATGAGAAAGAAAAGTATTAAGGTAAAAAAATAGGAAAAATAGATACAACAGTTGCATGCCAGCTGAGCTACCAGCAACGGATAGGCATCGTTCCAGTAAGCTTCCAGCCAGCTACTAGGCAAAAAGAAGAAAAAGATTATTATGTTTTACCCTAGGAAATGAGATCGTAGATGGAGGGGGAGACTAAAAGGGATGGGGAGGGACAAAGAAACTCACAGCACGAACGCCACTGAGGTCGGCTCCTTGCCATGTCAGCAAGTGTATCCAGCCAAACGTGTTCACCGTCTTTTGGACCCCAACCAGGGAGCCGTGACGCTCCAACCGAGGCTAGCTCCGAAGTGAGGGACTTCATTCCCTTGGACCAAGTCATCGCTTGGCCACCTCTCCTCTTCTTCCACCCACATCCCCAGTGAGCAAATAACGCACGTCGAGGGAGTCGGTGGGCTGGCATGCGTAACAAGTGGCCGAGCCATCGGAGCCTGGTGCGGGAAATAACGGTGCTGAGCGGTTCAGATCCTTTTCCTGGGCCGTAAACAAGGCGTCGAACACGCTCGTTACTCACGCGGTGTTCCCACCAGATGTGAGCCAAACTGCGAAGGCACCGATGGTCGAACGTAACTAGCCTCTTCATGTCCGCCGACCTTAGGGGCCAGGTTTCGCAACCGTACAGTAAGGTCGAACGTACCGCTGCACTGTACACTCTACCCTTCAGGGCGAGAGTGATGTCGCGCCGCCGCCATAGGTGGCGAAGGTTAGCAAAAGCACTTCGAGCTTTCGCTATACGGTTCGTGATCTCGTCTTCGATCCCAAGGGCGCTGATACAACTTCCCAGGTAATTGAATTTCTGAACGACTTCTAGCTGATCCCCACCAAGGGTCAGCGCAGGAGGCGATCCCTGCCAATCTTGGAGGAACGCTTTGCACTTCGATGGTGCAAAGCAAAGCCCGAAGCGGCTGACAGCCAGTGCTAATCTGTCCAGCGCGGCTTGGCACGTCTGGGAGCTGTCACAGATGAGGGCAATGTCGTCTGCATACTCCAAGTCAAGAAGTCGTTCTCCTGGGAGTAGCTCCACACCTTCCAAGTCATGTCCTGTAAATGCCAACTCCATGACTTCGTCAATAGCGAAGTTGAAGAGGAAAGGTGACAGCGGGCATCCTTGTCTCACACCGCTGGAGATATTGAAGGGTGGCGACAGCTTGCCGTAAGCCCTCACTCTGCCCGTGCTACGCGCATATAATGCTTGGATAATATTTACATATTTCTCGGGCACACTTTCCTGAGTAAACAATTCCAAAGGGCACATCGATCAACCGAATCGAAGGCACCTTTGATGTCGAGGAACACGACTACGGTGGGCCGCCAATATGTGTGACGGTGCTCCAACAACTGACGCAAGGTGAAGATGTGGTCGATGCAGCCACGGCCACGACGAAACCCGGCTTGCTCCTCACGAATCTGGCTTTCACGAGCGCCAGTCAGTCTGTGAAGAATTATGGAGGCGAGTAATTTGGAGGCGATGGAGATCAGACTGATTCCTCTATGGTTGCCGCATTCCGAGCGCGAGCCGCCTTTGAAGATGGGAACAATAACGGAGCGGCTCCAGTCGGTTGGGACAGTCTCCTGCTCCCACACTTTCACTAGTAATTCATGTAAAGCATCAACAAGAGCAGAGCCTCCGAATTTGAAGAGGGCTGGAGGAAGATCATCTGGTCCCGCGGCTTTGTTCAACTTCAACAGTCCGATCTCACGTTCGACTTCTGAGCGAGAGGGTGGATCCAAAGGGACAACCCACGGAGCAGAGCGATCAGTGACCGGCGAATCGAACAATTCTAGCCGATTAAATTGCTTTTCAAAATGCTCAGCCCAACGCTCCAAACGTTTTGACAAATTGTGGATAGGCTGTCCGCTCTCATCACAAATTGTTTCACTAACACCAGGTCTCCTGCTGCCCGTTTCCCGTATCAGACGGTATAACTTACGATGGTTGCCAAGGGCAGCGGCCACTTCCATCTCTGACGCACGATGAGACCACCAAGATTCGCGGTCTCTCTTCAGGCTAGCACGGAGTTTTGCCCGGAGCTCTTTGCGAGTTTCATTGTGCTCGCTTCCAGCCGGGATATGCCGGCGAGCGTCGATAAGTTCCAGAGACCGAGAAGAGACCCAATGTTCATGTTGGCTTTTAGACATACCACATGAGGATTTGCCCGCTGCTAGTATGGTCTGGCGAACATGTGACCAGTGACCATCAATTGTCCCCCGGTGAGCGCTTACTCAACTCGCATGTCAGCGTACTTCGATACGCATTCAGAACAGCTGGCTTTGTCAGTTAGCTGGTGTCAATGCGCTCACAGCGTCGTCGTGGGCGTCCGCCAAAGCGCATCCGCATGTCAGCACATACAAGTGCATGATCGGTGTCCACACATGTGCTCCAAATCGAGCGACAGTTCTGGATGCAGCCTCTCCAGCGGTAACTAATAGCAATGTGATCGATCTGCGTCCAAGGCTGGTGGGCGCCAAGTCACCCTCCGGCGGGTGCTGTGTCGGAAATTAGTGCTCGCAAGAAATAAGCGAGCATCTTCACACAAATGAAGTAACCGCTCACCGTTATCATTACGGGAGCCTACACCGTGCTGACCGCCCAGATGCAGTTCATCAGTGGACAACTTTCCAACTTGTGCGTTCAGATCCCCAGCCAGCACAACAGTGTCCGTGCTTCTTCTGTGGCGAAGGAGCTGAGTCATTTGGCGGTAGAAGTCGTTCTTTACCGAATCATCGCTACAGTTTGTGGGCGCGTAGGCAGCGATGATGAATAGACACCTATTAGTCCCGCGCGACTTCGAAGCTTTGAACGAGCCAGCCAATCGGACCGCACACATCCGGCTACTGATTGGAATCCAATCAACCAGAGCAGCTTCAGCCCAGGGACTCAGGGCAATGCCAACACCAGCTTGGCCGGTGCTTGAAGCTGCATCGTCACCGGATAGACGCACTGAGAAAATACTGTTTGCGTCACCTGAAGGGGATCGCAGAGTGAGCACAGAGCTCGAGTCTTGCAGGCGGGTCTCTGATAAGCAGCAGATATCGATCGAGAGGGTCTCCAATGTTCGGGCAAGTGCTGCCTGTTGACCGATCTGTAGTAGTGTGCGTACATTAAGGCATGCCAATCTGAAGGAGGATCGAGGGCTCCTAATGGAAGCCGATGAACTGGAATGGACCGCTTGGTTGGACATGGGCTTGTCGACAGGAGAGGAGTGACGCTCCGCGTTCACATGTGAGTTGAAATTAGAAGATAAATGCCTAGCAAAGCATGTTGGGGGAGGGCCAAGAATCGGGGGGTTGAAAACTGGGGGGATATAAATGAAGTTGGAAGGGGACGGTAAGAGTGAAAAAGCGTAAGATGGGGAATAAGAAGACGGGAAAGCTTGAGCAGTAGCATCCAAACCCCTATCCACCCTGCTCGATGCAGCAGATAGGGCACCGTTGATTATCCTCTGCGGTGGCCAGAGCATCAGCAATTTTTTGAGGTAAGATTCATGGTATTGCGTGGGCAGGATACTGTCAGGTTGCCCAGGCCTAGACAGGAGAACGATTAGGGTTCTCAACCAAAGCCTTTGGTTCAAAAACCTGACCGCAAGGCAGCGGGTTTGGCGTTGGGCTACAAGGAGTCCGTTTTAAGGAATAAGGTGCCACCCTCATTCCAACCCCCAACCTGGAGGATCAGGAGGCTGAGTTTGTCTGGCCTCTAACCATTGACCACTCTGGTGTGAGTGACTCTAAAGGTGCAAAAGCACCACCCAGCATAGCTCAATGGATCGCTGAGGCACACAAATCATCGCACCACGGTAAGGTCCAGCCTCATCGCGATGGTTGACCTGATCTACGATATTCTTTTTCACTTGCTTTACCCCAATGCTCACTAATTCAATTTGAACGTGTGGCGACAAAGAAAAAGTGCTAATTTTCCTTCCCAGCTGAACTGTCACTAAATGTTCACGAAGAACAGTCACGATTGGCCAACAAACGTACAAATTCTGAAAAATTCCCCTATTTTCCTAGCCTCATTTATCATTCTGGATGAGCCTCGGAGACCACAGTGTCCTGTTTCGCATGACGGGAAACCTGAAGTTATCGAATATCCTAGCCAAAATTTCACGCCCTCTTTTCTACAATTACCTTCCTTCAACTAGCCAGATTGCTAGCTAGCTGTTATTAGGGAATGACTGTACACACGATTTACAGGATTCGTATTCATATGCCTTCGGATTTATACCATTTTACACGCATGTTAATACATTGTACCAAGCTTTTAGCGTGGCACATCTTCGAAATCGCGTGCAGTACTTTCAAGTTAGCGAGGCTAAGAACGCTGTTTTGGTGTCGTTGACACTCTCATTGGTCATGGGACGTAAACCACTGGGACACCGGTTGGAAGCCCACAGCATAAGTGACAGACAGTCCAATGAAAGTGGTCGAGCACCACTTTCTGTTCTATTGTGATGCCTATCTGAAGGAAACCTCGATGATTGGTCGCCAAACTGAAACCGTCCAATGCGTAAGTTGTGATGCCCGTCTAAGGAGGAGATCCTAGCTGCCACATGATCCGAAACTTAAGACGTAACCAGTGTGGACAGATATAATAACCAGCAAATGAAGCGGTCTATAGTGATCGCTAACGGCTACCTAATGGTGGCTTATTCAACGGCCTAACCATAATGCGTAGACAGGCAATCATCTAACTGGTATTCCGCAGTACAGCAATGGCTGCTAGGCGGTTATACAATTTTGTGTGCGATTGTCATTGCAACGATCATGAGGGACATACATCCCATAGAAGTTGTTAGACCAACCTGAAGTTGAACAACGAAAGTTCTATGTTCGCTTACTTCTATTACGGTTGTTGATTCAATAAAAAATAATAGGATTCCAAGTGTGGCGTTGACACGACGTTAGTGAGTGTTCGCTTGTCTCCACACCCATAGGCGATTTTGTTAATCAGTTATCGCTTTAGTGTCTCCATGTATGGCGTTATGTAAAGGTCATAGGGACCTATGTATTCATAGGATAATTAGGCTTCACTTCCATATGGTCGCCCATACGTGTTGAGACGATTTGACAAGTGGCTCTCCAAATAGAACCATTAGAAGCACAGTCAATGCAGATGGAACCGCCTTATTACGTCCATGGACTGGAATGCTATCCTCATGAAATTGGCATTACTCAACAAAAAAGCACCTAGAGGAGGTACAATGACAACGGTGTTTATACATGCCACATCGTCCTGCTAGAAACAACGCAAGACTTATAAGTAGTGGCGACGCAGGCATTGTACTCTGATAATTCGGGTGAGTACTTGGAACAAACACTGTGATCTCACTCACAGGCGTTCCTACAATGTGTTTGCGATCATTTACAAAGGCAACCGCGCCCCACTAATCCTGCTATGGACCAGTGTTTCAGCTAGTCCTAGAAGCAGTCATGTGTGCACGCCGTGACACAGGTTGTTATCGACTTGGCAACTACTCGGAAACATTATGTCATTGGAAAGTAGGTAATTCCGGAGGCATTGTTGAAGGATGAAAATTGCTCCAAACTCTATGCTTACTATGCGTATGCAGTGCTCGTAGGCAGCTCATATCAGGGCCGTAGAGTCACTTGATATTTCTAGCTTATCAATCACTTGGAAATAAAGTGTAAACATCAGGTTGAAACGCAGGATTGACATACATCTTACGACCTTAACATAACGGCAGGTCCATGGATCCTGTAGTGGTAACTGATTACCGAAGTGGCCCACAGGTGTGGAGACGAACGAACACTCACTAATGCCGTGTCACCGCCACACTAGGAACCCTCCTGTTTGGAACAATGGCTGCAGATCCACTGAGGGTCTTACCTGCATAGCGAACTTGACCTTAGTATACAATGCGCCAACTACATCGGCAATACGTAGCTACGCTATTCACATGAGTGTACGTCCAACTGAAAAAACACAGCACGAGAAGTTTGTAGCTGTAAAGCTTTTAAAAATTTTATTTGCGAAGAAGTTCTAGCTATACCTCCTTCATACGAACTACTGCATTGTTGCTGATTACTTGACACTGCCTTAACAATCACACGCATAGCTTAATCGAAATCGCACACCTATCGATTCTCCAGATTGCTCGCAGTGACACGATTACACTGTGCATGCCGTATCACGTGTGGCCAGATAGGCAAGCGAGCAAGGAAGGCAACCGTGCAGTCAACCCGTAAGCCTTCAAAGCTTATTTTCCAACAGCGTGCAAGTGTTGCAGACTCAACAAAAGTACCAATCCGCTTCGTATTACCACTTACCACTTATTACCACTTAGATGTCATCTCGCTTGCGTGGTAGTGAAACTATACGCCAGATTGCCAGTATGACCAATCATGTATTATATCTCCCATTGGCTGATCACCCTGGACACGACAACCAAACCGCTGGTGAACCAGTACTGTCGATCGCTTCAGTTAGAAGTTTACCCGTTCTTTGGCACTCGTAGCCCAGGAAACTTCTCGTGCGGTCTGGACCACATTGGTGCGCGGCGTATCATGCGGTGCACTTTGGGGTCGAGTCTGCAGCCACAACAAAGGGAAGACTGACAAGTGTGACGCTGTGCGCGCGTGCAGTTGTATGAACGCTTTCATTCATGTCGATTGGACGGTCTGACTTCAGAGAGAACGCTTCGGCTTTCCTTCACGCGCGCATTGGTGCGGCACAGAATGTGCTGGTACCTTTAAACAAGAGCATATTTTGGAACGATTGTTTTGTTTAAAACTACCTGCAGGCTGGTAGTAGACTTGCAAATTCGCTGTACCATTGGCTCCGTTTGTCGGTCGCCTATCTGTTGATCGCAATCGGTGTACCAGCACACTTCAATGGTGTCGAGGGTGATCAGCCAATGGGAGACATAATACGTGATTGGTCATACTGGCAATCTGGCGTAAAGTTTCACTACCACGCGAGCGAGATGACATCTAAGTGGTAATAAGTGGTAAGTGGTAATACGAAGCGGATTGGTACTTTTGTTGAGTCTGCAACACTTGCACGCTGTTGGAAAAGAACCTTTGAAGGCTTACGGGCTGACTGCACGGTTGCCTTCCTTGCTCGCTTGCCTATCTGGCCACACGTGATACGGCATGCACAGTGTAATCGTGTCACTGCGAGCAATCTGGAGAATCGATAGGTGTGCGATTTCGCTTAGGATATGCGTGTGATTGTTAAGGCAGTGTCAAGTAATCAGAAACAATGCAGTAGTTCGTATGAAGGAGGTATAGCTAGAACTTCTTCGCAAATAAAATTTTTAAAAGCTTTACAGCTACAAAGTTCCCGTGCTGTGTTTTTTCAGTTGGACGTACACTCATGTGAATAGCGTAGCTACGTATTGCCGATGTAGTCGGCGCATTGTATACTAAGGTCAAGTTCGCTGTGCAGGTAAGACCCTCAGTGGATCTGCAGCCATTGTTCCAAAGAGGAGGGTTCCTAGTGTGGCGGTGACACGGCATTAATGAGTGTTCGTTCGTCTCCACACCTGTGGGCCACTTCGGTAATCAGTTACCACTACAGGACCCATGGACCTGCCGTTATGTTAAGGTCGTAAGATGTATGTCAATCCTGCGTTTCAACCTGATGTTTACACTTCATTTCCAAGTGATTGATAAGCTAGAAATATCAAGTGACTCTACGGCCCTGATATGAGCTGCCTACGAGCACTGCATACGCATAGTAAGCATAGAGTTTGGAGCAATTTTCATCCTTCAACAATGCCTCCGGAATTACCTACTTTCCAATGACAAAATGTTTCCGAGTAGTTGCCAAGTCGATAACAACCTGTGTCACGGCGTGCACACATGGCTGCTTCTAGGACTAGCTGAAACACTGGTCCATAGCAGGATTAGTGGGGCGCGGTTGCCTTTGTAAATGATCGCAAACACATTGTAGGAACGCCTGTGAGTGAGATCACAGTGTTTGTCTGTTCCAAGTACTCACCCGAATTATCAGAGTACAATGCCTGCGTCGCCACTAATCATAAGTCTTGCGTTGTTTCTAGCAAGACGATGTGGCATGTATAAACACCGTAGTCATTGTACCTCCTCTAGGTGTTTTTTTGTTGAGTAATGCCGATTTCATGAGGATAGCATTCCAGTCCATGGACGTAATAAGGCGGTTCCATCTGCATTGACTGTGCTTCTAATGGTTCTATTTGGAGAGCCACTTGTCAAATCGTCTCAACGCGTACGGGCGATCATATGAAAGTGAAGCCTAATTATCCTATGAATACATAGGTCCCTATGACCTTTACACAACGCCATACATGGAGACACTAAAGCGATAACTGATTAACAAAATCGCCTATGGGTGTGGAGACAAACGAACACTCACTAACGTCGTGTCAACGCCACACTTGGAATCCTATTATTTTTTGTTGAATCAACAACCGTGATAGAAGTAAGCGAACATAGAACTTTCGTTGTTCAACTTCAGGTTGGTCTAACAACTTCTATGGGATGTATGTCCCCCATGATCGTTGCAATGACAATCGCACACAAAATTGTATAACCGTCTAGCAGCCATTGCTGTACTGCGGAATACCAGTTAGATGATTGCCTGTCTACGCATTATGGTTAGGCCGTTGAATAAGCCACCATTAGGTAGCCGTTAGCGATCACTATAGACCGCTTCATTTGCTGGTTATTATATCTGTCCACACTGGTTACGTCTTAAGCTTCGGATCATGTGGCAGCTAGGATCTCCTCCTTAGACAGGCATCACAACTTACGCATTGGACGGTTTCAGTTTGGAGACCAATCATCGAGGTTTCCTTCAGATAGGCATCACAATAGAACAGAAAGTGGTGCTCGACCACTTTCATTGGACTGTCTGTCGCTTATGCTGTGGGCTTCCAACCGGTGTCCCATTGGTTTACGTCCCATGACCAATGAGAGTGTCAACGACACCAAAACAGCGTTCTTAGCCTCGCTAACTTGAAAGTACTGCACGCGATTTCGAAGATGTGCCACGCTAAAAGCTTGGTACAATGTACTAACATGCGTGTAAAATGGTATAGTTTCTAGCGGTTGCTAGATCCCTCCTCAGTCGAAAAACTAGACTATTCAGTTGAAAACATCCTGTAGTGGAAACAAAACAGGGCGTATTTTAAAAGAGTACACATCACCCGTTTTCGTAATCTTTGCTCATTTTCTCGCGACTCTTGAGAAATGGAGTTTGTTGTTAACTTCTTATGCTCAGTTTTGTATTCGTTCCAGTTAAAACCATTTTTTGGATTCATGATCTGCGTGCTTCACGACAATAAATCAGAGCCGGACTAGCATAGTGAGGATTGCATGGTCAATCTTAACAGGCCACTGATAGACATTCATAAAATCGATTGATGTGCGCATTATCATGCTAAATTGTGGTTGCACTTCCAATTCTTTAACTTACCGCGCGTCAGGATTACGAACATTTCCCACTGGATCTATGCTTCCAATATCAATGTTTGTAGTACCAATTTCATCTTCGGTCTCAGTATGATTATCACCGCACATTTTGACCACTTCAGTCATAGAGGTAATTTCGATGAATGTACACTTGGTATTGAACAGTCATCTGCACTACAATTGCCGCGCCCTGTCACATGCTGCTCAGGCGAACCGCCGCCCCCCTATGTTGCGCCTCTGGCCATAGTGCACAACAGTTACCACATATGAGCGGTTCGACACTGGTAGTACTGTCCAAACTCCGAAGAGCGCATAGTGCGGCTTTCAGGTCGATGGACCTATGGTCTTTGTTTGCTCCAGCGTGCAATCCATTTCTGATCGCGCAACACCAGGTATCTTGATTCGCACTCCAACCTGCTCTTGGTATGTTGCAATATGACGCATTGGTGCGTGGACAGTGTGACAAAATTCAGCTGCCACCTTACTTGAGTACGTGGCCGTACAATTTGGACGAGCGTTGTTCCTTATACTCCCTTGCCAACATAATCATCGCTGCAAGTAGTGGCGTGCCAACTACCTTTGCTGCCCGGGGTGGTGGCAAAATTTTCGCCCTGACTGAGGGCGCATGAAATCCACACAATCGGCTCAGGGTAAAGTACACATTAGTTCTCGATGAACTGGATGATCGTTTGGGACACTGAGGTGAATGTGGCGAAAGTGACCACAATGGGGCAAATAAGGGGATCATCTGGAATAACATTTGCGCAGGTATGACACAGGGTCATACAGAGAAACACTAAAATATTCAACCCTCAGCTTATCTGGAAATTATGCCCTTTATATTTGGTATCACACAATCAACGGCACTAAAGATGCCGCCCCCTGTCGCATGCCGCCGGGGGCGGACCGCCCCTTGCTACGTCTGTGGCTGTAAGTCTCGACTGCATTACCGGCTGATCGTCAAGCATATTGTGATATCCACAACTGTCACAGTTTTGACTTGATTACAGATGTGTTGTCTACCCAAGTAATAATCCCGTATCCACATCGTAGTGTTTGTGATTATACGCCACGATACCTACACACCGCAGACCAATTAAGAATGCGGCGGATGCATATACCAAAACACAAAGTGCAGAACACGTTTGCGTTTACGTTTTTGGGTTGCGTCGCCTCGGAAATGATCGAAATTCCGATGTGTTTGCAGTTTTACCACAAAATCAACTACTTCCGTCTTCCATTCTTCGACTTGCATGTCTGCAGTCTCCATTAGTCTAGCAAAATGCACTATACCCATTTAATGCTCACCGCTCCAGAAACTATACCTTTTGATAATTCTTGAAATTGTTGAAGAAACGAACCGGAGACAAAGAAACTCATTTGAGGGCTATTCTCAAACATCGCACATCATGCTTTGCATTGCATTTCTACCGAGACACGATATTCTAGGAGAGAGCAAACTAACAGCTCCTATTTAGACTTGCCGGATCCTAACGTGGTGCGAAGGTTGGGTCGTCTCAACAATCAACTGAGCCGTGCTGGGTGGTGTTTTTGCACCTTTAAAATCACTTATACCTAAGTCATCCATAATCGCAAGCCAGATCAACCCATTTCCCATCTTTGGTTAAACCGATGATATTATGCTAAGCTGACAGTTTAAGGACATACCAAGCAGCACTGGCCAGCTTGATACTGGCTATCAGCCGTATTAAGGATGTGGTTTGCGCTCTCAGAGCGCAGGGCTTCCCTCTAGGATTGGCATGGGCCACCCATGCGCGTAACGTCAGCAGGAAGGCGTCCAGAAACTAATGTGCCTGGGCAGCCATATGAGGCCACGAATCGTATAGAAAAAGCTCGTAGAGCTTATGTTAAGCTTCACCACATGGCGCACTGCTCGACATAACGTTTGGAGTCTATAATGTTACCATGCGTTTAACTGCACTACGGCCCACTAGATCAACGCATATTGAGAGAGTAGTTCCGTTCGAGAAGATAGGGGGCGGTCGATGCCTTGGTCAGAGGGTAATGTCCCTCACTTCGTACTTGATACGAGATGGAGTCACTGGACTCTTTGGTTTGGTTCCGAAAAACGATAAACACGTATGCTTGGAGACACTTGTTGACATGGCAGAGAGCTGACTTCATTGGCGTTTGGATTGTGGGCCTAATTCTCTCAACACCCCTCTTACCTTCCTCTATAGCTACAACCCCTCCCCTGACGCGTAACTAAGACGAAAAAATATGATTCGTTTTTTACGAAGTATAATTCGCTAGATGTGATATAGCGCCACTTACTATCAACCCATACGTTACTACCGTGCCGAGGATAAAATGCGCGTACAGTGCTTTTCTAGGCGTGTGATGGCTATCTGACTGAGTCTAGATGTGATGAATTTCTACTTATACCAATCGACATCACCTACTACTTAGTGAACCTCTTAGTATTCGGTTTTGTTTCTGTTTCCACATCACATTCCGTTGTGTTTCTGCACAATAATTGAGATGTTTCTCACCTCTAGCTAACGTGCAGAATGATAATCGGTCAACTGAAGTGGACAATCTGAATCTCAGTTGCTTCTTGGGTAGCGTCTCGTTAGATTTACCTGTACCAACTTGGATGGAACCGCGAGGTGACAATTTAACGGAGAAACTTACCGAAAGATCGGGTTTAGCGTTTGTTGTCTTTCCGAATTTGGTCATCAGGGTTGGCCGTATCATTAGTTAAATATTCGATGGGGTATTACTCTGTTTAGGCAACATAGGTGTCCTGGTGCTAATTCAAAATAATTTCTGACTCATAACTGCTCCGTCTGATTACCCTACCCGTTAAGTCGTTTCTTTTCACTTCCTTTATTTTTGTCAAATTCTTCACTATGATTAATGTTGGTCACGCGAGCCAACAGTATCCGTCATAGTTCAGTGTCCAGTACAGGGGAATAATTCAGCTGAAACGAGCTGTGTGCATCCACAACTACCACACTGTAGCCTACAGAAGGCAGTGGTGCAAGCGTCGATATGCACACGCACACGCTGAATTGAGATAGCGGAGTCGACAATGTGTAAATGACCCACAGTTTACCAGCTTCTTGCAAGAGTGGCCACGTCCTCGACACTCAGTATTGAAACAAAAATCTCATTTTATTTCAGGGATATAAAGCCAGACAATATACTCATTACACGCAACGGGCACATCAAGTTGACCGATTTCGGCCTATGCACTGGGTTCCGTTGGACTCACAGCTCAAAATATTGGGATCTTGATTTCAATATTCCCTCCTCGACTAGTCGACAAGTGAAGGCCAAGGTCACACTTGGGAATGTGAGGACTGTCCGTGACGTTAAGCTACGTCTTCAGGATGAGCCGAACGATAAATGCGGCGCCCGTACTGAGGAGAAGCAAAGCGATGATGAACGTGATGAAGAAGGTGAAGACTTCGAAGAGGAGGTCGAAGCCACGGAGGAGGAGGAAGTGGAAGAGGCAGAAATGGGTGAAAAGAGAGAAAACATTGGTCAGTTGCCCAAAGCACTCGACATGCAGCTCATCAGTGGACGTAAGGGTGTAGGTGGTCCAGGCGTTTACCACAACAAAACCCTAGAGCGAAGGAAGAACAGCTTTGCAAATCGCCGATGCGCCCAGTCCCTTGTTGGTACACCAAACTACATTGCTCCCGAAATACTCCGAAGACAAGGTGAGTTATTTCAGTCTTTATCCATATTCAAAGATTCATACTTATAATATGCGAATTATCTGTTTACTCTAACCAACAAAATATACTAGCATTTAGAGTAGCAGTGGTTCGATAGTTGACATTCATTCCGATTGGAAATATGCCATCGACTGCTGTGACGTAATGAGAATGTGGAACTTGACAAACTTCACGACAAACAGTTGCCTTTGATAACAGATTCTGTTGGACAGGGACCACCACAAGTTAATCTCAAGTGATATCACGATCTGGGTGGCATCAATAATATCACTGTACATTGATAAGCCTTCAAAAGGCTTATGAACAGTCCCAACGAAAAAGACATTTGATATGCATTCGGAGTGAGAGTTGTTATCCAGGTGAGGGTGGCTTGAAAATGTGGACGTCTCTACTCTCAGAATATATTAAACTCTTACACAGAAAGGTGTTGGAAAACTGCACTTACCATGATGGATGAGTCTGCGTGCTTCGACCCGCGAGGCAGTCACAACGGCACTAGTTCAATACAGTGTGCTGGGGACAATGGCTATTTTAAGTCTCTTTCCAAGACGCATTAAATCCTTGGTACTGAGCACAGGGTAATTTTCCCGGGGTTTATCTCCACTGTGAGTTGCCTCTTCGATGATCGCCAACGGACTCATTCAAGTGGTTCACAAATACTGCAAGTGCATTTACAGGAATGCAGTACACCTTAAATCAGTGGGAATCCCACGGTGAGAAGTCAGTCGTGCAGCAAGTAGCTTATCACGTCTGAACAGAGTAGAGTATTTTATGCTATTACTACATGGGAAAACGGCAGCGCGACTACCTCTTGCTGCATGCTTCATAACCGTGATTGTTTAACAGGTATGAGGGTTCCATTTAACTAAGGATAAAGGGGACCAATTCCCAAGCGAGATAGCTGCGTTCTCCTCACTTTTTTACTCCTGTCTCATGCTGCTTCTTACACACAACTATTTGCAACTCAACAAAGCATCTCTCGGAGAATCAGATTTTATTCATCGAATTGGTCGTAAAAGTGGTCTTCAGACATTTTCGTCATCTTAAACGCAGCAGGGCCCTGAGGTTCTAGTTGAGCCTGATATGATCCGCAGTGAGGACCTAACATGCCGGCTGACCAACATTTACGGTCACGCACCTGGCTTAGAGTGACAGCGGCGTGGCAGTTCGGAGTATGTTTACGAAGCCAACATACTTATGGAAGTTAGCACACGCTCGTGTTCAGCTATGAATCATAGAAAATGATTCTCTGGTGCGTGGCTGCCTTCGGTAGCAATAACACTCACGATACGGTTTATACAATCTGCTTTTCTCATTTTTGCGGGCGGTAATTTGTGAGACGCAACCTGTACGGCATTTCCATCATATTACTGTCTGCTAAAGTCGAACAGAATTTTCGGGGAAGGTATCGTCGGTACAGTCCGATCGCTAAGAAATTTGGGTTTAACATTAAGCTTAACACAGAAACGGCTCTTAAGATGTAGTTTGACCAGAGAGGATTGTCCTGTTCTCCGAGCCGGGCATTTCTGTTGCAACAGAAATGCCCGGCTCGGAGAACAGGACAATCCTCTCATCCACACCCCGAGCTACAGGTATTCTCAGTAGTTCGACCTCTTCGTGGACTCCCTCAATTGACCGTGTTTGCTTGACCAATTTAGTGCTCATACCATCTAGAGAAGGCGATATTTCATCTGCCCTCACTAACGGTATCTTGGCTACCCACGACGGGTTTTAAACTTGTTCTACGTTATGGTAGCTGGTTGCTTGGACGAATGAAACCAACGCCACGCAGACAGGCAGCAAACCAGTCAATCGCCGCAAACGCGAGCTAACCACGGTCGTGCAACCAGGAAGGACAGGACGAGATTGGCCCACTCCAGAATGGACGGATTGTCCCGAACAGAGTGGACGCAGTAACAAATCTGCACTCACTACAGGGTGTGATGATGGCCGGCCCACTGAGCAAACGGAAACGAAGTGTAACTAGTCAGCAGAAAGTGAATCGATTCCTATCCACACGAGCTGATCATAGTTGCACGACGCAGACGAACGGCGAGAAATTCGCGCAGCCAAACATGAGACGAATTCAACGTGACCTTGATAGGGCGGGGATGGGTTAGAGAGAGTACAGTGGTCCATTGAATATAGGCAGAAGGAAGTCGCCGCAATTGAATAGCGCTTTGAAGTGCTATACGAGTGATTCCACGCATTAAAAATAACATATTTGAAGTCGCTAGCCAGATTTTGTTTAGATTATCGGAGAGCTCCTCCGGCTTCACCACTAATGAGCTTCCAACCTTTTTACTCTCTTGCACTGTAGACTACGGGCAGTCTTGCGATTGGTGGTCTGTCGGGGTTATTTTGTATGAGATGTTGGTAGGGCAGCCTCCCTTCTTGGCACAGACGGCAACGGACACTCAGCTACGTGTTATTCAGTGGTACAAATATTTGAATGTTCCCGGAGAGCCCCGTTTGCATTCGGAAGCAAGCTCGTTGATCAGACAACTGTTACGTGACCCTGCGGACCGACTGGCCGATCCAGCGGTGATAAAAGCCCATCCGTTTTTCGCACCCATCGCTTGGGACAAATTGACCACGCTACAAGCGCCGCACATTCCCACAGTAAGTCGCGGTTTCATCTCTACTTACTTATGTGATGTACATTATACATATAAAAATTCACCGTTTCGCTTTCCTCCTACCTAGAGACGACAGCTAAGGTTGTGGGTTCGTCTAATTTTAATTTCCCCTATTTCGGTGATCTTTTGCAAGTTTTCTAAATAGTAATCACAATGATGTTATGCCAAACACAGTGCTGCATACCAGAAACACTTTGTGGTTGAAAGACACAGTCCAAGCTTCTATTCGTTCAACCTCAACGCTCCACTTCCGCTTGTTCTTAAACGGGTGACATCGCCCAACGCATCTCAATGACCAAGGTCGTCCTCACCAGCCTAAACTGTTTGCAACGGTACAGTGATGTTGAGTCTCAGTTGTAAAGGCAGGTCTACGGGATGGCAATCAGTTTAGCCGCGTTCTTTGGCTACTAAGATTGACCATTTAGATTTACGCGTTCTGGTGTCTTCCAGATTGTTACTACAAAAATGGCTGTTTAAACGCGAGCTGGCGATATCTATCTAAACGCACGCCGTCTGGGCTGTGAGAATGAAGGACGGTGCGCAGAATAAATTGTATTGAAGCCACGGTGATTTTTGCACAAATGATTATGAAGTAAATAGAAACTTATAACTTATGAATAGGTGAATGGACTCGCAAGTATGTAGATATAATCCCCGAAGTACGTAACTAACGGACTCTAAATAGGCCGAAAATATGCTGTGCCGTTTGGTGCAGCAAGCTGTAGTCTGATGCTAATGAGCCATTAAGTGCTGAAAATTAGATAACTAATGATAAATGCCTGCATCTAAACTTGCGTAAGTATATGGTCATAGATTTTCATTATAATGCTCCACCAATGTTAAATTTTATCCATTTATAACAGTTTTAGCTCTTAATACCACAGTAATGTGTTTACCTTATTTCCGCTTTTTGATTATATATACACATTTATTTTTATATTTATATAACATTGGATAAATGCTTACATCTAAACGTGTGAATGTATATGGTTATAGAACTTCATTATAATGTTCTTCAATGTTAAATTTTAATGGTTTATGATATTATGTTAGCTATTATCTTTTTAATAATGTGCTCCCATTATTATAACTTTAATTTTCGAAAAATTCCAGCAGTACCTTCATTCCTGCTATATACCCATCAGCTGATTCTGAGAACGCGTTCTTCAAAATCTTAGTTACCGGATACCTATAGTTCCACGTGGTCAGTTCGGACAGTCCGCCCTCATTCGATGGTGCATTAAAATAAAGTGCTCGGATATCTGAACTTTGCACATCGTTGTCAGTAAATAATGAAATACCTAGAATAAGGATGAAGAGGAAATTGTAAAATAGGCAGTACATTTAATTCAGATTCTGTATGTGATCAATGGTAGTAATCTGCTCAATTATCATGGTTATAAATAGGAATGAAAAATGTACTACTTGTAAATAGATAGTAGCAGTTACACAAACGAATCAGGAGTGCACAGTATCAGTTACGTCGGTGAATTGGGAATTCACAGAGATGACGTTACTTTCATTTGGTATCGTTGAATCCCTGTTTAAGTGCACTCAATTTGTCGACATGCTGTGTTAGCGCGTACGACAAATGCGCTCGGACTGATTGTGTGTTATATGCCCGACCATGGTTTCATACTGTAGAGTGTATTACTGCTTTGGTTAGAAGCATGTTCTAGATGGGAATGGAATTCGAGTTAAAAATAAGACTTGGAATTCGCGACTTTTGCCTAATCTTTTGAAGATGGCTAACACCCCTAAAGGTGTGCTGTTCGTTGAGTGACCAATCCCAATTCAGTCGATAGTTTGACATACAAGTACTGAAAGTGGGATCATCATCAACAGCAGTACAGCAGCCATTTGAACTGATGCTTCGCAGCCATACAACCATGAGGACCTATGAAATAAAGAATAAGAAGAGGGAGAGAAGGGGAACTTACCTGAAAACCTTAATGCCCTAAGCAAACATTCAGGGTCAAGGCGCCTATACCTTGTGTAGACAACATTCCGTCACAAACAGCTGGCTATCGTGCAAAGATAAGGCGGTATCGGCGAGACAGCTTCCATGCGGCTTTCACTGCCACGCGTCATAATCAGCCATTACCCCGCAGATAACTCAGCACCAAACACACTTTAAACAGACAATCCGATTAGGAGACGGCAGCAGACGCGCCACTGGTGTCGGTTGCGAGCCATGTCCTGTAAAGTCTCAAGCCAAGCACAAGGTGAGTCACGTGGACTCCAGCCTGGAAGGCGAGACGGACCAACGGCACCCAGTTTAGTTGTCAGTGACTTCATTTCCCGCTGCCAAGTCAACTTCTGTCCATCTCGAGCCTTGCGCCAACCTACACCTGGCAGACTAAACAAGGCCCTCCTAGGTAAGCGGTGACCAGGCATGCGTAGCACGTGCCCGAGCCAACGCAACTTATTCAATGCTATCTGTTGTTCTAGGGAGCTAGCATGATTATCACCACCTAGTACTCGCCTACGCACATCATCGTTGCGGACACGCTGGTGCCATCCGACACCAGCAATGCTTCGCAAACAACGATGATCAAAGACTTGGAGGCGCCTCAGATCTTCAGACCGAAGGGGCCAAGTTTCACTACCGTAGAGCAGAACGGCCCTCACTGTGGCCTTGTATACACGGCCTTTCAGGCGGAGGGAAACTCCCTTCTGTCGCCAAAGATGCCGCAGGTTCAAGAAGGTAGCTCTGGCCTTCGCAATGCGTGAGCTCACGTCAGTTTCTATGCGCCCATCATTGCTGATGCAGCTGCCAAGATAAGTGAATTGATCAACCACCTCGAGTTCCTCATTAGCAAGCGTCAAGGGGTCATCAAGTGGCTGATGGTCCTGCAGCAACACTTTGCACTTTGAAAGTGCGAAGTGCGTACCAAATAATGGGACCACTCTGGATAGGCTATTCAGGGTTGACTGTGCTGCCTCAGCATTGTCGGAAGGTAAGACGATATCGTCCGCATAATCTAGGTCAACTAACCTTTCACCAGGCAGCACTTCAACGCCTACATCATGAGATTCCGCAAGGGAACACTCCATGATAGAATCCACGACGAAATTGAACAAAAACGGGGAAATCGGACAACCCTGACGAATGCCACTTGTAGTCGAAAAGCTATCCGATAGGGCACCATAGACCCTGACGCGGCCTGTAGTGTTCCAATATAGAGCACGAAGGATGTTCACATATTTCGTGGGAACACCTTTTCGCGCAAGTAATTCGAACAGAATCGATCGATCGACTGAATCGAACGCACTCTTGAAGTCGAGGAACACAGCTATTGTCGGTCTGCGGTATGCGTGGCGCTGCTCTAGCACCTGCCGCAAAGTAAATATATGGTCTATACAGCCACGTCCTGGGCGAAAACCGGCCTGCTCTCCCCTAATCCGAGATTCCCGTTCTGCAGTGACGCGACGAACGAGAATCGAGGCCAGTAATTTTGTCACAACTGGCGTTAGGCTAATACCCCTGTGGTTCGCACAGTTTGTGCGACTGCCCTTCTTGTATATTGCCACTATAATCGATTCGATCCAATTAGCTGGCACACTCTCTTCGTTCCAGATACGTTCGAATAGGGAGGTCAGTGCCCTGCAGAGGACCTCACCTCCATCCTTAAATAGTGCAGGTGGGAGGGAATCCGGGCCAGCGGCACCAAAACGATTGAGGGCTGTGATCGCGTTTCGGACCTCGGCCTCCGACGGAGGCTCTAAGCTAACCGTCCATGGCACGTCCTGCATCACCTGAGTAGGAAGAGGTCCGGGAGCAGGGGGCCAGCTGAACTGATCTTCAAAGTGTTCAGCCCAACGAGCCATACGGCGCTCCTTATTGTGTATCAGCGCACCCGCGCTGTCCCTGATTGTCTCACTGACGCCTGGTTTTCTGGGACCAGTGGTGCGGATTAGCTGGAAGAGCTTGCGGTAATTGCCTACTGCTCCTGCCTCCTCCATTTCTTGAGCCCGACTGGTCCACCAGGCTTCCTTGACAACACATAGGCTCCGCTTTAGTTTACGCCTAATAGCCCGTCTGGTCACATTGTGTTCAGAACCAGCCGGGAGGTGTCTTCTAGCTTCCAACAGGTTCACCGACCTCTGCGATATCCAGTGACTGGTGCGGTGACGACTGATAGTGCCACAAACAGATGCTCCTGCGTCGTGCATAGCGGCCGAGATTCTATTCCACTGAAGTTCAGTGTCATTGGGACAAGACAGCGAGAGTTCGCTATGCAGTGCTTCTTGATAGGCTTGCCTGACAGAGGGCTGGGACAATTTCTCCGTTGCCAATCGGGGGAGACGCTTTGTGCGCCTTCCGGTAAAGTTCATGGAGAAACGACAGCGCACCAAGGCATGGTCAGAGTCGACACACGTACTCCAGTACGAGCGGCAATCCAGAATGGAATCGCGCCACCTGCAACTGATGGCTATGTGGTCAATTTGGGTCCATCGCTGGCCAGCTACAGGTGGACGCCAAGTGGCACTTCGGCGCCCACTGTGTCTAAAAGCAGTGCTAGTAAGAAACAACTTGTGCTCCGCACACAGTTGCAGCAGACGGTCGCCGTTGTCAGTCCGTTCGGCGTTAAGTCCATGCTTACCACCCAGCTGAGCTTCTGAAGAGCTCAGACACCCTACTTGTGCGTTCATATCCTCTGCAAGTACTATAATATCTGAACTAGTAGTACTGCGTAGCAGCGTGTTCAGTTCGTGATAGAAAGTGTCCTTGACTGCATTAGAACTGCAGTCGGTGGGAGCATAAGCAGAAATCACAAACAAACAGCGTTTTGTTTTACTTCGCGAATTCACCTTAGCCGATGTCGTCAAACGGGCTGCACATAAACGGCTGTTCACCGGAATCCAATCAACCAACGATGACGCAGCCTTGCAGCTGAGAATGATACCTACACCAGCTTGACCCGTGAGTGCCGCATCGGCGTCTCCGGATGCGTGCAACCAATAACGAGAGGATAAGCCGGGTGCAGTCAATTCAATAACCCCGTTAGGGTCATTAATCCTAGTTTCGGACACACAACACACATCAACACCCAGTGTGTCCAAGGTGCGTGCGAGTGCAGCCTGCTGACCTGTTTGTCTTAGAGTGCGGACGTTGAATGTCGCCATGGAAACGGGACAGCGTGGCCTTTTAAGGGACTTTTGCCGATAGGCGTCTGATAGGTGCTGTGGGATGGTGGCTGCAGATGGTTCTACTCCAGTAGCACTTCGGTTGCTGTCAATTAAGCTGGGAATTATAGAAGGAAGGTTAGTAATGGGGGCCGGGATGGGAGTAAGAGAAAAAGGTGGAAAAGAAAGAAGGGAGGCGCCAGCAGTAGCATGTTTTCGCTTATCCGCCCTGCTGTATGCAGCAGATAAGGCGACCCTTGATAATCTGCGCGACGGCCGATGCAGGATGAAGTTTATGTTTGAAGAAGATGTCATGGTTGTATGTGGGCTGGCATACTGCCAGGGCGCCCAGACAGACAGGAGAACGATTAGGATCCTCATCCAAAGTCTTTGGCTCAAAAGCCTGTCCGCAAGGCAGCGGGGTGGCAGTGATTTAGTTTTACAGAAATGGACGCCATCCCATTTCAAACCCCCAACCTGGAGGACCAGGAGACTGAGTTTGTCTGACCTCTCACCATTGACCAAGCTGGTAGGAGTAGCTCTCAAGATGCTCGGAGGCATCACCCAGTATAGCTCAATGGGTCATTGAGGTACGCAAACCGTCGCGCCACGTTAAGGTCCAGTCTCGTTGCGACGGACTGAAAGTGGGATGCTGTTGGCTGATTTGGGATTGGTCACTCAATGAACAGCACGCATTTAGGGGCGTTCGCGCTTGTTGAATGCAATCTGATAGAGCTAAAGACTATTTTGGGAGGTCTATGGGAAAACATGATTTCCTTAACGATGAATCTGAAGGTGTTATGAATGCAACTGGCTGAGAAAAGTTATAGTACATCCCAGAAATCCAGTCCGATCATTGCCGGTTAGTAATATGCATGTTAGTGGAGCGTTCTATTACTAAAAATAATGACTCCCACCTACCTGCATCCCGATCCCTTGTATCTTGGTTGAACTTAGGGTGTTACAGAGAAAGCCACTTATGGTACTTCCTTGTGCGCAGGCATCTTGTGGGGTTGGTCGCAGCCGCAACGATAGACAGACCCAAAGGCAGCCACTGCCATCTACGATTACTAAGGGGCAGAACACCAGTTTACTACTCGCGTCGTGGCAATTCAACCAGGGCCATTGCGTCCCCGCTGGTGGTATCTCACACGGTGAAAGTGGTGTTCAGTTAAGTCTACCAAACCACGAAACATGTGTGGTACGTTGGGAGACCGTAAGATGCAGCATTTTGCTGATAGAAAACACGTGTCCTCAATGAGCAATGACAACAAAGTTTTCAGCGGAACGATAGTACAAGCGCATTTGGGTAAAACGTTTACTCCCGACCTGATGAATCCGGACAGTTGTTTCCAGTGGTTGGTGAGTAGAGCGCTTGTTGCGTCTCACGCACCGAGCAATGCTACACACTAGCTATCTCCTCATGAGGTTCGTCACAGTTGAATTCAATGAGACAGCTGTTGATCAGTCACGGCTGTTCGTCGCCGCCAACCATTTTCACTGGTCCAACTTGCAGAATCGCAAAAATCATGTGTTCGAATCCAGCATGAGCCGAATGAGATGCAAACCGCCAAAACTATTCAGGAAGGACGAAACGGCCATCGGATTCTACTCTGAATATGCGGTAGTTGTCTAGTTGAATCTAGCTGCGACGAACCTCCACAAGATAGCAGAAATCACCCAACTATTCTAATAGGACAGTGATCCGCCTGATTCGCGCCTTGATCATCTTTTGACAAACATTTGGCATTTAACGTCGTCAATCAAATAACATTTTCCTTAATCCACCCGGTGCACTTTTTTTAGATCAAAGATGAACTGGACACATCCAACTTCGACCCGGTTGACAATGAACGTGCGCTGTTGAGCAGTGAGGACTCGGGCTCTCACGGGTCCGGTGTAAATAATGCCGGTCTCCCTTTCCCAAATTTCACATTCAAGCGCTTCTTTGATCGCGATCCCACGACGCTCCCAGCCCCTTGAAGCCTCGGCGGTGCTCAATCAAACAATGCAACGTCGTTTCCCATCATCACCTGGTCTGTACGATTCGTCCTTTCCCTCCTTTTTCGTCCGAGCCAAATTACATGATGTATATGCAGTGCACACAGTGAAGGCACACATCTATCAATCGTCACTTGCAACACTAAGTTCTACTTTGAATGAGTGGGGCCCCACGTTGGGCTGTTACGATTTCTGATGTGAAGTGACTTCGACCAATCGGGAGGTGGAGAACGGGGCCAAGTTCACATGTGTTCTGTGCCCAAAGGTTTTTTGCCAAGTGCTGTACCATGGTTTTTCATCATCAAATTTCTTGTGGTATGTAAATACATGCGTTCCCGTGGTGGTACTGTATTTCTCATTCGCCCATCCAACTTGTTTCCAAGCACTCGGGCCCCTATGGAGCTCTTGGAACCTGAGATTTCTTATTGCCGATAAATTTATGGATTTACAGACAGCTTCTGTACCATTGCAGCTGGAATCCTATCTGGTTCAGTGATATTTAGTTCTGGCCACCATATTGTTCATGAATTCATTAACGCGTAGAACAGAAATCTGCTCAAACTAGACCCAGGATAATCTTGATGGATTTGTCTGATGTCGCCGGATCAAGGCGATCTATCGTGAATGTTTCAGATGGAAACGATACGGCTGTGGTATGAACTGATGATCTTGTGACACAAGGGGGAACTCCACGACCACCTAATCATTGTGGGCCAATGGAATGCGGCAATTAGAGAGACCCATTTGACACCCGCTACTTGTGAGTAGTGTGATCCAAAATCGGGTCTCTTCTCAGGCCAATCAGATGACGATCACTCAGCCCCAAAACGACTTCCTTCCGGGATTTCCCGCTCAACTGCATATTTTCTCATATTTAATGTTAGGCCAAAGTGCAATTGTCCCAATCTAACGGATTTCGACCTTCGCGTGCGTTCGAAGTAACCTCGGAAATTAGTCTTGTAAACGCGACGCCTAGCGCTGTGCTGTACCACTTTGGAAATCATGCGATCACGCGGCGGATATGAAAGATCTCCGTCAACAAAGGTGATCTCCCTTATGGATTTGAATATATAAAACACTCATAATTACGTGGATTTCGGCGATTTGTTTGCTCACAAGCAGTAAGTGTGTACTCATTCCTATGTACCTGATTTCATTTCGGTAGACTAAAGGGTTAATAGCACATGAATTTCATCGTGTCTGGTTGAAGTTCAGAACTAATTTTAGCTAGAGCGACAAGTGTATGATCGTTACAAAAACACCGTACATGCACCCGTGTGAGGGCGATAGTGCACGATTCAACAGGTGGTAAGGAAGACCCGGGAATCGAGCCAGAGTCCGCAAGCAGGACTGATTGTACTGATGGTATGCATCAGAGTAGTCGAGAATTATGAAATCATCTTTTAACCGACTCACTTAACCTGGCTTATCCGAGAGAGTGCACAAAAGCCCACCCATGGAATGATAACCGCGTCCATGGTTGTCAGCTGGACATTGACGTAATAGTTTTTACGACTCGTTACAGACGTTGGCAAACCAGACCTTCGTTGACCATAACAATGCACCAGCCCGGATCATTACAGATTGCTGCGCTGTAGTAACAAGAAGCACCTCGAAGCAACTCCGCTTCGCCGTCTTCGTATCTTGGGAAGTTTGAACCGAGTTACTCATTTACTGATCACGGTCAGGTAACCTTGCCTAACTTGATCGAGAGTCCATGCCCGCCTGTCGATAAAAAAATACCGTATACGTAATGTCAACAAAAAGCGCACATTAAGGACTAACGACCATGGCAGAGCCAGAATAGAAAGTCTCTAGGTGAAACGGGCACTAGGCGCGCTACCTTGTCAACCGAGGTATGGGTGCTCCAAAATAGGCAGCCGGTAAAATTCAACAAGAGCTGGTCTAGAGAACTCTTAGTGTAGATGCGATCTGCACTTGATCAGTTATTAACTGCGTGGCAATAAGGCAAAATTTCCTAGGATTGTTTATATCCCGAGATTTGTATTCAATAGGGTACTGTCGCACCATTAGAGACTGCTAATAGTAGATACTGTCCACTTGGTCATTCGCAGCGGCCTGCTTAGAGGAAGTAGCAGCGGATGTCATTTTGGCTAACCAGAGGGTTAGTGAGAGTGGCACCACCTCTTGAGGTCTTGAGGTAACCTTGGAGTCAAAATTGGTAACAAGCATTATAAGACAGTTGAGCAATCAATAAATCAAAAACGAAGCCTCGTCCGTTGTCTAACGGAAAGAGCGAGGAGTATATGTACGGAAGACACGCTCTCAGATGAGCTGGGTTTCTTTAAAATGTTTTGGAAAACTGGTAGCTCGGGTTGATAATTCAGTTGCTCATTTGTTCGCCGAGCTGCGAAATTGGTTTGCAAACGTTTCACCGTCATGCGAGACGGCATCATCAGTGCGTCGAGATGTGCACATCTCGGCGAACAGATGAGCAACTGAGCTGGGTTTCATTTGGTGTGTTCTCGAACAAAATAGTTACCCGGACAGATACATCGGGATGCACATAGAGCCGCGAGAAGCAATCACCGCAGAAAAGCGGGTAATCTACTTATCACCGCCTTTCAAGGGTGACATGATAGCGAAACTAACTACCCGAAGGCTGTGCAATGCCACCGCGAGAGCCTACTTTGCAGCTGACCTCCGTGTCAGCTTCACTTCTGCGCCAGTCGTTAGTCAACATCTCAAAGACAGGATACCGAGGTCGTATATTTCCTTCTGTGTGTACCGCTTTTCTTGCTCGTATCGAACAAGTTAGATTGGAAAGACGATCAGGTGATGTTCTGAGAGAGTCCGGGAACATTGTCCGACATGGCTCTACACTGGACGGTAGCCAGCGCGGTGCTGTGGCACTTGGTCGACTTAAATTACCAAATCAAGGTACGAGAGGCCTTCCGCACTATCTACCGGATATCTGAACGCCACACGCGAGCCCTCCGATGTCACATATTAGCGACAGCGGAGGCGATCGCTATTCGGCTCTACAACCCCAACTAATATGCACAAAAGAAGTTTGTACAGCCTCTTCATCTACCATGGCCTCAAGCCACCCCATGTAACGACGCCGCGCTTAACACTTTCAATAATGTTGCTCTACCTAGTGCCGTCATCTATCGCATTGACCGGTGAATTCACTTCATTGATTCATCGTATTTAAATACTTTGTGGCAGTTTGGAAATTATTGTGAATACCTGTAGCTCGGGGTGTGGGTGAGAGGATCATCCTGTTCTCCGAGCCGGGCATGTCTGTTGCAGACGTTTCGTTACCAAACTAGGCAACATCTTCAGTGCGGCTATTCAGCCTTGATTCGCGGAGTCTTGCAAACCCCTGCCGGATCCGAATGACTATTGATTGTTACCTGCTTCGAATGTCAGCCATCGCTTGATTTACGTGAGTCAGCCGAGTGATCACGTCTTCTCCTTGTCGTTCTGGTGCCTAATGCTGGCTTAACTTGCAGAGCTTCGTAGACACCCTCCAGCTCCAGGTGTTTGTTGATTGAGTTCCGGCCAGAAGGCCAGGCCTCGAGGAACTCATGCGCTCTGCGTTTTCTTGCTCTTCCAAGTATTTCAACATTCTACAGATCCAACTGATGGTCCTCGGCACCCATGTGTACTGACATTAAGGATTTCTCATCGTGGTGGAGGATGGCCAGACTATGTTCGCACAGTAGTGTGCCAAGTTTTCTTCCAGTCTGGACTACATATTACTTGTCGCAGCTGTTGCAGGAAATTTTGCAAACTATACCTGATGTCTCTTCCTTACTCATTGTGTCCTTTACCTTGAAAAAGTTATTTCGAAGAGTTTCCGTTGCCTCGTGTGCAACATTTATCCCGGAAGGCACCGATGCCATTTCCGAAATCCCATGGGTGTAAGGTAAGACAATCGTCCTTCTTCCTGTTGCACATGTGGACGCGGGTTGTGAATTGCTCTACAACATCAGGCAGCCTAGGATTAAGTGTTACAACCGTTTCCGAAGTTCCTTAGACAGCTTGTAATTCGGTGCCCCGGGTAATGACACGATAGGGCCCAGCGGTACCACATTTCTGTGTACTTTGGGTAGGCTGTAGAACCGTGGTAGCACTGAATCCTCGGGTTTCATTTTGCTGTGTTCTAGCTCTGCGATCTGTCCCATTTGTTCCAGTCTTTGAAGAGTTTTGTTGATCTTGCTTTCCAGACGTTTTGTAGGGTTTTCACTTATCGGCTGGTAGGTGTTCACATCTCCGAGCAGTTCTTGTGCTTTCTTCATGTAGTCAGTTTTGTCCATTATTACAGTACGACGTCCATTGTCAGCCGGTAATAAAACAATGGTTTTATCTTTTCTGAGGTTTGTCAGTGCCTTTCGTTTGCTTACACTGAATATGTTGGCTGTAGGTTCTGTCCAGTGCATTACCTTCTTCCACTCGTGCTTCTGGGATACTCATGAGTGGAGGGGTTTGGCGAGATTTATTTGATTCATCACTGACGAGTTCGTAGAGGACGAAACGGCCTTCTGGTGCTTTTCCGGATTGATAGTTGGCCTATGTGGCTTGTAATCTAGCTGCGATAGAGTAAATAAATAAATACACAAACAAACGTTTTATTCCTCGACAGTGCGAGGCACAGACCAATTGAGGGGTCTTATCGACATATACAACGTGATCGCATAATATAGATAATTTTACGTGTTTCATTCAGTGGTTCCCATATGGGTTTTTAAAGCGATTAGCAGTTTGAAAATAGTAGATATTAAGAAACTGGGAACAATAATAAATTTAGATTTCACGGAAAGTTCAAGTAAAGTAATACGGTCATCCATGGAACTGTGCCCAGGGGACTTGCTTCCATGCAGGGTATTCCCACGATGGGTTTCACCCGCACTTCCATGCTCCAATTGGCTCTGTGTCGGTGTGGCAAAATGATAAATAGGACATCAGACTGGGTATCAAATGTTTTTAAGGGCTGTTTTATGCAAACATTATAGGCGATGAAGCCTCGGCCCATTCCGTCATGCTGATCAATTAACACTAGAAAGACCGCTCCGCCATTATACCTAGAACGCCCGGGACCGGTCAGAATGACCGCACTGCTATATTTTTTATCCCAACTTTTAGTTAAGAATTTTTTCACGGCATTTAAAAACTAATGTATAGAACATACCTGTAACAGAAAAATGATTGTATTAAGGTTTAGTATTTTTCAAAAATTGTAAACAATTCCGTATACCTACTCCAATTTGCACTTGAAGCAAGTGATAACTCGCTCAATCTGTTCACATGGGACGCAAACTATTTTTTCACAAACGGGGCACATGTTTTGTGATTTGTTACCTTTACAGTAACCAATCTGACACTGCCGACGTTTAATTTTCACACGACTTCCCGACTCCGCTGAGTTGTTCGTCGTAATTCCCGTTGTCACGTACCTTGTGTGATGTATACATGTAAGCAGTTCTTCCGAAAGACCCACCCGATACGACCGGCGAGATATTTTAGTTCCGCAAACACTGTTATAAATTATCCAGGAATTTATGCCAGCCAAATCCAGTACGTTGCAAAAGACTTGGACTGGCCATCGTCGAGATGATGACTTCACAGTGAATGCTCTTGTCATTTGGTCGAGTACATCCACACCATACTTTGTGGAGTTGTAAAACAACACAGTCTCGGGTTTCTTCTTTCCAGAGTCTTGAACGGAAGTGTTACTATACAGGGAACTGAAAAGCAAAACACTTATTCCTTCTACACTGGTAGGATGTTAATGTGTACTTATTTTCCTTCCTCATCATAAGTGAACTGAACAGCTCTCTATTTCTTTGCTTCAAAATCGATGGTACTTCCTTTCTATTAGCTCGAAGTGTTCCCACCATACTTGTGTTTTTCTTGGCCAGCACTTCTCCTAATGCTGCCGATGTAAAGAAGTTATCACATGTGACATTGTACCCCTTTCCAAATAATGGTGACACCAAGCGCAATACCACGCTTTCTGCAAGACTTTCTCCTCTTGACCGAGTTTCGTCCTTCCAGAGATATGGAAATCCATTAACGAGATACTTGCTGTCTACTTCTGCCAGCATCCAAAACTTGATACCGAACTTATCTGGTTTGTTGGGCATGTACTGGAGAAAACGACAACGGGTTTTGGAGGGAAACAATTGCTCATCAACTGTGAGATTCTGCGCAGGCACATAGCATTGTTGAGAGTTGCGAATGAATGCATTCCACAATTCAGATACCAAAGCAAACTTATCAGTTAGCAGTCTTTCACATCGGGTAGTTCGCATGTCAAAACGGATGAACCTCATTATTTCTTTGAAGCTGTTCTTGCCAGTTGTCTCCCTGAAAATAGGCAGTCCAAATCTATCGCACCACATCATATTCAACGGCATGTTCTTCAGACCCATGAAGCCTCTGATGTAAAGTAGACCAATAAAGGCACGCAGCTCTGGAAGACTTACGCTCCACTGACAACTGACACCTAAAACTCTCTTGGCCTCAGCTTCAGTACATACTTGAATATGTTTCAGTATCTGGGGCGTGATTATGATGTCAAAAGTGCTCGACAGCTCACCATATTTCACACATTTCTTAGCATAGGGAGTTGGTCCTGGTCTAGCCTTAATCACATTCTGTGATGGAATCCTACCAACAGTAGATGTTTCGAACTTCACTGCGATCCACGTGCTACCATCTTTCGATACGTGAAGCTCACCGGGAGATACCGAATCGGTTGATACACTCTCTCTAGGGTCCTCATATAGAGTGTAATCATCAGACGTTTGACTATCAGACATGCTGTGATCTTCTGCTGACTCATGGAAGATGGAGTCCTCATCAACATCATAATCGTTCTCGTCTCCAGACTCGTTGTTATCGATGGTTGTAAGTTCTCGTAAAACCTCAAAGGCTGTTTTCCTCAGAAGTGCCATTGTGTACAAAAATGTCACTGGAATGTATCTGACTGAACGCACAATATCACAGTAAAATCGTGATTCGGCTAGTTTTCACTCCCGTTTTGACTGCTATAGTATATAACTGTCAGAAATGATAGTGGTGGCTAAAAATAAAAAGAGGAACCGGATTAGAGAGAAGCGGTCAAAATGACCGCTAACGGGCTTTCTAGGTAGTATGAACACAGCTACCTCTTTTCTCGAAAACTATAACAGATATGAAAACGAAAATTCACAGTAATGAAGAACGTCCAAAAATATTAAAAGTCACGAAATATCTTTGAAAAATGTCCATAAATGTAGAAAATATGCACATTTAAAAACTCTGAGCGGTCAAAATGACCGCTCCAGGCGTTCTGGTGTTAGGCATTGACAGGTGTCAATACCACATATTTGCCGCTTACGGCCTCGTTGGCGCGACAACTACCGCAATGCTACATCAGCTAAGTCCCGCTGATCACTGTCAAGTATGCGCCCCTCCCAAAAGTGTTCGCACTGTTTTGCAAACGTTCAAGACGTAGCATGACTGTAATTTAAGTACTAAGCCGTTTGTACATACCACTGTGTACCTAGCTGTGTCCATAAGCTATTTGGTAACGATCTGCATCGTACATCTCGAGTGAAGCCACTCGGTGCTCATAAAACGGTTGTCGCTATGCGCGGATTCATTTCCAATGTAATATACTAAGACACTGACATACGATTATCGTTGGCATTACCTTTTTCTTAGTCTATTCTGAAGATTGGCCATGTCCAATTCAACTGCTGGTAAGCGTCTCTGCGCTTCCGCCTTCAATCCGCTTGGTACATGCGTTTTCATAAGTCCCGGGGAATTCAGTATGGCTGATGAATAACGGGAAATATTGCTATGCTCATTCTCATAACTAAGCTGTGGAGCGAGACAGAAACTGTCGACATCATGATAATCGCTAGTCGGTTAATTGTCTGGATTGTTCACTTGCCACAAAATTTTCAGGGTAAATTCTCTTCGGATGCATATTCCAACGTGGTCACACCAGGGAAAATCGTTGGATTCATACGTATCCACCAAACTGGAAACATACTCAATAATTTGCCATCCTAGTATTGATCCGCATCAACAACACAGTTCGCTCGGAAACTCCGCGCCCACGTTAAATATGAATGAGCTCATGGATGGTGTGAAATTTCATCCGACTATGCGTCGGCTTCCTAAGCATTATGATAGTTTGCATTTGGCAGCCGGTCAAGCTAGGATCATGTAATCTACAAATCGATTTCAAGGAGTAGAAGGTAGATAGCATAGTCTGGTGAGCAATATCATGGAGCTTACATAGTGATGTGATTGGCAGCCGAATAATAATACGAAGAGCAAGATGCCGTAGCTCACCGTCTCGGCATGTCACCGTACTAGATCCCACTTGAGGTAGTAGCAAGGGTATCACAGATCATGATGAATACAACAGTGTAGTGGGCAACATGTGGAATCACTGCGAAATACAACCGAGTTAAGTAAACCCAATAAAGATAGGTCAGATATGGCTCAGCCGTCCTAGGCAGGTGCAATAAAGATACTACATTGCACCAAGTCAGTAGTTAATCATTTTGGAGTGAAACTGTACAAAAGCGCAATTTACATGAGCGATAGAATAAGTATGACACAAAGAAGATGACGGAGATGGAGTCAG
Source organism: Dicrocoelium dendriticum (assembly GCA_944474145.2). NCBI lineage: Eukaryota > Metazoa > Platyhelminthes > Trematoda > Plagiorchiida > Dicrocoeliidae > Dicrocoelium > Dicrocoelium dendriticum. Next base: position 43,689,755 of record OX104071.1, read on the forward strand.
CAACCTTTCAGGTCAACAAGGAAATGGTGCGATTAAGTCCACTGTTATTCATAAGCTCAACTAAGTTAAAGTCCGTGGTGAGAGATGGAAAGGGATTTATAGCTATGCTCACTTAACAGAGAATTGGAAGCACAATGGAACGGTGATGTCTAATCGTTGGTATGTGCTGTGAATGCCCTCTCCTATGTTAACTGCAGGCTATCCGTGTCAGAAGGTAAACCAGAGCCGGTTGTGATTGTCTCTTGTCCGAGGTGTGCGGAAATTAGCAGGTATGTGTAATCACCAGGCAGTCCGTCATGTATTACTATTTATTTCCCCCCTGGCCGTTCGTTCTGACCGCTAGCATATCTCGACCAATTCATCATTGCCTAGAGTACTACCTGTGCCCAAACATCGTCACCGCTGTTCCGGAATCAACATTGATGACTTGTCCGAATCTCAGTGCGTTAACCTGAAGACGGCAGCAGTACAAGGGGGCGTATAGAGACACTTGAGATGGGATACATTGACCTCATATTGAAATCTGCAATAAACTACCACCGGGTATCACATGAGATGAAATGTAATAACATCCATTTGTCAAGTGAGAACGTAGCGAGACACGAATAGATGTTAGCGCGACTTGTAATTAAGGCGAGCCTCAGTTAGACATCGAGGCAGCAGATAATGGTGTCAGGCGAGTGAAAATGCAATCAGTCTGTCAAGCTGAAGTGTGGGGCTTACAAGTGTTTCTAAATGGCTTCCATTTGGTCATTCAACATGATGACGAGCACCGCCCGCTGCGAGTAGAGATACCAGTAGACGTACCAAAGGCTCCTGCTTCGAGTTACAGTGTTGCGAGCGGGCATTTGTTCACACTTGTGTATAGACTACCACAAACTGGACGGAGAAACAATAACCCTCATGAGCAATAACACTACAAACCTGTTTGAGTATGGATTGAATGTAAGAATAACAGCCATATTCCTCTAGTTTTAGAAAATCGCGCGTATAATTATAAGCAACCAATACGACTGTCGGTAATTGGTTAACGTTTAGACGTGGACTTAAATGGCAGCTATAGTTTTAGTCAGAAGTGTGAGCATCAACAATGAATAGAGACAGAGATGGGAATAGGGAAGCAAATATCATCAATACGGTTACCAGGTGAAATGATACATAAATAAGGTGCAGTAAAACAGTAAAGTACTATCGTTGGTGTGTGCTGTAGATGCCATCTGCCATAAGCGTTAGAAGGCGGTAATATCACAGATTCTCTGATAATCCTTTTGACGCGATCACAGAAATAATACTTTTAGTAAATTCCACTGGGTCCTGTTCTACATTTGGCTTTGGAAAAATTGTTCATACTGCTTAAGCCACTTTACAAAAAATAGCTTGTGTAACACCCAATAAATCAACCTATGAACAATGATTTATCACGGGATAAAAGCAAGTGCTTGGTACGTCCCGTAGGATTGTCGGGATGAATACGATGAAATCAAAATATATCTGGGTCATCTACCTAACGTCTGCCTAGATGAATACTTTGATAAATTACATCAGCGTAAAATTTAAAAAATCGAGCGTAAACGTTCAGAAAGACACTGGGGTGAAGTGGCCGTTGATAAAACGCGTGAGAAAAGTAAAATATGGTCGTTCACTTAGATCCATTTGATACATACATCCTGTAAAAGCATGCTTGGCGTAATCCACAATAGAGGAGTTTAGGTAACAAAATGCTGGAAGCTAAGAGCAACATCTCATCGTTTTTTGAAAACATCCAACGTAGGAGAGGATACAGCTGAGTCTGGAAGTACGTTCCAGGGTTGGCACACCCGAAGGGAAAAGTAATTACGTTAACACTCTAGACGGCTATATTGTCCCTTCAATTTTAAGCAGTTACCCCTGAGCTGCGTATTGTAGCTAAGTTTCAGCAAATGGCGACATACGTCGTTGGGGTCACTCAATATCTGATACGCTAATATGAGATCGCCGCGCAGCCTTCGATAGCATCCGCCGAAAACTCCCAGCAACTTCAGCCTTCGGTGGTAAGAATGATAACACAGGCCCTTTACATTCTTTGTTGCTCTTCATTGTGGTGCTTCTAACGCTTCTAGGTCGCGCTTCAACCAAGGTTGCCAAGCTTGGATAGCGTATTCAACATGCAGGCGCACGTAGGAATTGTGCATCATTAGGAAGATTGATGGATCAAGTCTCCCGAATGCCTTTCGAAGCATGCCGACGTGGTGGTTGCTTCTTTTCACAGCTATTTCAGACTGTTTTGAACAGTTAAGTTCGCTCTGTATGATCACACCAAGGTCACGTTCCTGAGAGCTGGTCTGCAATCCCTCTGTCCCAAGCAAATATGTGCAGTTATGTCTATGGCGTAATTTTACAACGCGACATTTGTCAACGTTGAATGGTAAAATGTTTTGAACTAACCAGTTCGACACCGTGTTAAGATCGCACTGGAGCCGTTCGTGGTCATCCGGTCCTTTAATCCTTCGCCATATCTTGATATAATCAAGGAAAAATAGGAAATCGGAAGCAATTGATCTTGCCACATCGTTAATGAACACCAAGAAAAGACGAGGTCCAAGCACCGGGTCTTGTGGTACTTCCCACGCCACATCGATTGCATCAGACAATGATTCTCGGAATCTCATCTCTAGCCGTCGTTCGTGTAGAAAAGTGCAAATCTAACTCAGGATCGGGTCGCCAATGCCGAAGCTTCTGAAGGAGAATTCGATGGTCTAAGTGATCAAACGCTTTTGAGAATTCCAGGTAGATGGCATCAAATCCTATTCCACCATCAACAGCTCCAGTCCAGCTATTACGTGCAATTCATAGTCTGGTATTACATGAATGCTTTTTGACGAAAACTATGTTGCACTGGGGCTATTAAGTTGTGCTTTTCCATATACTGCATCAGTGCATCTGCGGTGATTGATTCCATCACTTTGGATAATACGGGAATTAGTATTATTGGACGGCAGTTGGCAGGGTCAGTGCGGCTACCTGCTTTATGGATAGGAGTAATGACCTTTCGCTTCCATACTGGTGGCATGTGGTTCTCTTCTAGACAGCGCTGATAGAAAACAGCCAGTGGTTCTGCTAGATCACTAGCTACCGCCTGCAGAGCCTTCGGTCGGATGTTGTCGACTCCAGGAGAACTATGAATACGCAAGGATAACAACTTCTCCAACGCAGCTTCCGCAGTGAAGGTGAAGTTGTCTAAACCCGACGGTAGATTAATAAAAACGAGAAGAATGTTTGGGCTCGTTACCTGCTGGAAAGTTTGGGAGTAATGAAGCCGTAGGAGATCAGCTGCTTCCATTGCTGATCGCGTGCATCCATCAGCCGTGACTAGTGCTGTAATCCCTCGTTCCACCTTTCGAAGACCGTTAAGGTGCCTGTACAGAAGTTTGCGGTTCGTGCAGAATCGCTTCATTAACTGCTGCTGATGCGTGACCTTGTCTTCGCGAATCATTTCCACACAGAAGTTACGATGTGTCACGTATGCAGTCCAAGTTTCGGCATCCGAGCACTCGTTGTGATCTCTCCATGCCAAATCCCTCCGGGACATACATTTACGTGTTCTGTTCCTCAGAAATGAGTTATACTCGTTTTTAGGTTAGAAGGACTTCTGTTCCAATGCTTGCGCTACCACTTTGCAAAACGTCCTTGTAAATGTTTCCCAGGGAAAATCTGGGGGGTATTCGGTTAAGAAATCCAAGATCTATCCTTAACAAGCGTAGATAACACAATATAGTGCGTGACAGTATGCACTTTATCATCCGCCTTTTCAGGACACTCCGCACAGCATATATAGTCAAAGAGTAGAGGAACATGATCACTACGACCCAGTAGTGTGCTTGTAACTATCCCGTCAACCATGAGTTCTTCGTTTGTGAGCACAAGATCTGGTATCGACGGCTTGTTAGCAGTTCGAAATCTGGTGGGAGAGGTTACGTGGTTGTACAGAGGGTGGCTAGCAATTAGCTCTTGCAAGCAGGCTTTAAACTGCGTGCCGTCGGTTCCCGGCGTTTCTATGTCGTGCACGTTAAATTCTCTAGCGATAAGAATGTGGGTGTGGGACTTGTACAAAACAAACCAAAAAACCTGGTTCAATTTGGAGTCCATTTCCGACGCTGAGTTTGATGGGCGGCAAATCACGGCTAGTAGACATGTCTCGTGTTTCGCAACCATACGCGACATCAAAGCGAATCAGGAGCTCGGATTTCAGGGTGATCGACAACTTCACATAGGAGGTTTGTACTATAGTGAAGAATCACACTGCCATCCATTCTGGTTCTGTCGGTCCGCAGCAGCAACATACCGGGTAAATTGATCTCAGAATCGGTTACCTCAAGGTATAACCATGTCTCTGTAATCATGACGAGGTCGCGCGGTTGTAAGGCATGGAGTTCTCTAAGTTCTGCCAACTTACTTAGAAGGCCTTGGGCGTTTGTGTACATGCAAGATAGAGCTTTTGGTGTTAGGAGTGCGTTGATGGATGTCAACTTTGTGCTCGTCTTTAATCCGGCCGTTAAGTGGCCGGCCACTAATCGTTATTTGGTTTACGTATTTCCGTCGTGTTGCATGGCATCATTGAGCGTTCCTGGACAGATATTTCACTTGTGCTGTGCTCTGTCCTGTTGTGTGCCGTGGGTACTGTTTTGTCAGTCTCTCCGCAGGACTGTGCAGATAAAGAATTTGCAGCATTTGCGAGTTCCATCGAATTGCTTCCGATCTTTGGCCGTTCGCTTGCTGTATTTAGCCGGATATCTGTTGGCAACCTAGCTCGAACCTTTAACCAGCTCTCCAGTAAAACTTGCGTCATTCCCTCGGAGTGTAATATTACTTTCATTAGTCTTGGACCGCAGCCCTTGTAGTTAGGTGATGACGGAACTCTTGTCAGGGATTTGGCAATAACACTGTCAACAGAGAGTGCTTCGCGGAGGTCACACCACTGCTCTCGGTCATGTGTTTGCGCACCCTGATCAGAATCTCAGGAACACCATGAACAAATACTGTTTTCTTGCTATCCCTATTAGGAATGCCGCGTTGCTCAACTGCTTCTTTTGGGCGATCTTTCCAAGGAAGATCAGATAATATGCGCACTCCGCTCCGTGAGTTGCGAAGACGAACTCCTGAGAGCAGGACAGCCTCTGTATCATCTGCTGAGTTTAGTGTTACTCGAAGAATTCTAGGTTCACCAGAGTGCATTGAGGTCAGGTGACGCAATATGCGTTGCAGCATTGTAGGCTCAACCCGAATGTTAATTGCCTCGCAGATGGAACTCCACTGGTTGCAATCGTCTTGCAACTTGCCTTTTATTGTGCCAGATTTGGATTCGGGAACATTGGTGCACACGAGAGTTAACGCAGCGTAGTTTTGTCCAGCGAATGTTGGCTTTATAGTTTTTGCCGGCAATTTGGGCTGTTTAGAAGGCACCACAGGATTTGACGGTGAAAGCCGCTTTGCGCCACGCGTGCTCGGTACAAAAGATAGACCTATGCGTGTCGATTCCGGTGCGTTTGTCGAGGCAATCGATGCGTACGTTACCTGCTTGCTATCTGCACCGGATTGCCTTCGGCTCTGAGCTATCGGTGTCATGGCTGAATCTCCAAATGAAGAGTCTACGGTTGGAGAAGTGGAAGCAGGCATGTTTGAGGCTTGTCCACTTATGGGAGTGAGGTGACCCAGTGCGGTTGAAGCGTCTAGTTCTCTTCTTCGGCTTAGACACAGAGCTTACTTCGGCCGGTTGAGGTATTATGGTGGCCATATTTACCTCCGTGGGATCGACCTTAGCATTTACAAAATGCGCGATTATCTCAGTCATCTTATCGCACTTGTGCATGAGCAAAGATAAAAAGTTGACAACTGAAATGACTTGATATGTTGGGCAAAACCAAATCGTGTCAGCAACTATGTTTGTCTGCCTCACTACTTGGACGGATTTGCCTACACATTGCTGAGAGTATGATCTAATGCAGCTAGAACAGGTTACGTCGATCTTAAGGACTTTCCTGCAATTGTCTGCACAACATATGCGTCGCTGAATCATTGGTATGCTAGTTGTCCTCGTACTGTTTACAGCAAGACCTATCTAATCGCTTACTTTGATGAGTGTTCTCTGTTAAAGGCGTCACACAAATCGTATTCAAGCAAGCGAAACCCCAGCAGACTACCACAAACAATATGTAGTAGTAGGTCAGGCAACTCAGAAGCAATGGATATAAGTGAACAACCACTGGTCATTTCCAATGGCCGCAAGATGTTTGGGCTCGCACAAGTTCCACAATCAAGGAACGTTAAGTGCGCCTACCGAATATCCAGGCCGGCTAGATACAATAACGGTGTTGAATACTGCCTCTTGAATACGTCAGTCACAGTGCTGTGCGATCCGACGAATGCTGAGATCGAGACTTTTTGACACTTCACTGACTACAGCGCAAGCTGAACAGTCGTCCGTGGTGATGCAAGGCGGTCCGGTTCTCTTCATGTCACACACATTCCCAGCTTGCTGGAACTTCTTCATTAGTTTAAGCACGTGCCGGGCGGTGACGGGACGCATTCCTGCGTTCATTGCATCGTATTTTCTTGAAGCTGATGCGGCTTTTAAACCGCATTCACCGTACAGCCGAATAATCAGCGCGCGCTGAGTAACAGGAACGTTACGTGATCCCGACCGCATTGTCGTCTCATGCTCCATTACCTGTGATTCAATAACATTGACAAGAGTTGCAATGTCTAACCTCGTCCTCAGCTGAGCTGCCATCACGTGCGCACATGCACCTCGCAGTTACGGTTGCCTAGGCTGAGACACACAGAGATAACCATCGATCACTCCAACGCCTACGGTTGGCCATGACCTTCAGCATACAGCACGAAATTTACTGACAACGGGAAGCATGTTGTGGCTCGCTCACTGATCAACAGCCTCATGTCGGTGTGTCTTTAGAGGTTACGCTTTTCTCAGCTGAGCCCTGCACTAAATCACTCGTCTGCCGAGAATTCCATATGTCCGCACCACTAAGGTGAGAGAGAAATTTATGTCTCTGCACGCGCAGTAGCATGTTGCGAATTTCGCTAAACATTGGATGGCTATTGGGCGTTGGGGACAACCACAGTAAATGACCGGCGTTCACCATAAGCGAGGCACGGTAGGTAAATGAACGCTAATCGTCCTTCTGTCAGACTAACCGTATATATATATATATATATATATATATATATATCGTTGCTTGCTTTATCGCGCTGATGCCGGCCGGTAGCCTTAAGATCAATATCCTGACTTGTATTCCGAGGGCGCGGTTTTGAACTTGCGTTATGACCGTGCGAGCGTGGTGGTCTCCTTAGCCCAAGTGCGACTGGGGCTGGTTGCGCGGCGGCGTAGCAGCGGTACAATGCGCCAGCATACTGCTGACTTCCTCCACGCACAACCAAACGATTGAGTGACGGCGAGGCATGAGTATTTAGTACTGGCGTACTGCTGACGTTCATACTTAGAGCACCACACTCAAGTGAACGCCAAGCTTCGTTTGAGCTTCAGGCAGAATCTGTTATTTATCTTTCTGCCTTTATCTCAGTTGCCAGTGCATGCTGTTGACGTCAATTTTCATGCAGTGGCCCGCTGGTCATATTCTAATCAAACAGGCTAACTGACCTGGCCCGATTCAGTTCCGTGGTCCAAGTATCCTTGTACGGCGTACTCGTTTATCGACTCACATCACCGTGCTCATTCACAGACTAAGAATGCGGACACGGTTCTTTAGCCATCCCTTATTTAGTTTACTAATCATCATCATCATCTATTCGTGATTCATCAGGCTGCTCTTTGTACCAGTTTAGTCACTTTTCGTAACTCCTCTTTCTTGCTATTACTGTAGAGTGTTTATTGTAGCCGAATGTTCATGCTCCCCATGTGCCTAAACTACATTCTTGACTTAATTTAAACCGTCAATAGAATGACCTGAATCAAAATGGAAAACTGTCCATTGCTTACAAGTGATTTTATACGGAATACCACCTTCGCTCATAAGGTACATCATCTCAGGTTGTCTTCCTACTCGTTGATATAGTCTGCCCAGCGGTTTTCCTCATTCTGACTACAAATGCCTGTTTACCTTCTGATTGGCTTTTTCAAGCCATTCTGTCACACACTTACAGGACAGTACTGAATCTCCGCTCGGCACCGGGATAGACGCTTAAGGTCTTGAGGGTTGGAAGGCTGAACCATCGTAATATTTTCAGTGAGGCCTGTTACCAACCGGACGGACAACAGCGCAATTCACTCGCTGCTCTTACCAAACATCGTCATTGCTTTGTACGTACCAGTCATAAAACACCGATTGCTGAACAGTGTCTACTCCCAATGGCACTAGTTGCACTGTAGTGTCGTACTCTCTTTTTTCTCGCAGACAAACTGATATTTCACCGATCTCGTGGGTGGTCTTTGCTTTGTGAACGTAAACAAGCTGTTCCTGCACACGCAGCAACCTCCACATTATAAATTGTTTTGAAAGTCACGTTTCGCATATGGACTGTGATACCTAATCTCAGCCGGCCGATGTCGTCCGCATTGTAATCCAAAGGTCACCGTTTCAAACCTGCGTGGTTGCGAACTACCCGGCAGTATCTCTGATTCTCGTGCGACTGATGCTGATCGTGTGACCACGAAACGTCGGTACGGCGTACCGACATACTAATGCTGCCTTCAGTTTGGGTTACAATTTGCTCCGAATTAACTCAAACGGTTTTATCACTGAGACGGATAGTTACCTCTAAGTGAACCGCGATCCGTCACACAACCAACTCAAACGAATCCATAATGCGTCGTCAACTGTTAAGACAAGCACTTTGCTGGCTCGGTGGCGTGAGAGTAAAGACGTCAGTCTTCACTTGCTAAATTTAACTCGCAGTTCTGCTGTCCCTAACTCACAACTACAACGATCAGTCTATTCACTTCTGTTCGATTACATCGAAAATTACTCATGTGAAGAAGGTGGACGGTAAACCTGCTCCATATTCTAACGTCATAGATTACATCAAAGTTCACTGCATATTGCCAGGTGATTTCCCATAAATCAATAACCTTCACCAAGTTGGGCTCATTTCTATATGCCTGTTTATCTTCATCTTTGAATTCATTACTGGATCTTCCCTCTTGGGGTGTCACATGCATTGAGATGGTATCTAGAGACCTGTTATGCCATCTGCCTCGTCTCTCTTTTTGGCAAATGTCTACAGTAGGGTGGTCACCCGGGGTAAAAATGATTATAAATTGGGCACATTTTTCATACGATAGCTCTGAGCCAACTGTTTATATATTTTATCACAATTTCAAATTATAATTTTTACCTTCAGATTATAACCACTCATAACCAGGTTAATTAAGTTATTTTTTCAGTAAAATATTGAGTTAGGCCCTATACACATTTCTTCCCATAGTATCTTTTTTACCCCATGATCAAGGAAAATTGAGTATACTCCGGCGTAAAGTGGGTATATCATCTTCCACCATTAATAACGTCATCTTACAGTACAATAATAAAGTAGGCGTTAACAAATTGTAGGGTCAAGTTTGGACTACACGTTATGTGAGTGGATTACAACGCGCAATCTCAGTGTAATGAACCGTGATTCACATTGAAGTGAACCTTAGTCACTGCAATCACTGGTTGCGCGGTGTTTTCGGACGGGCAACACCCAATTTCCATAGGCTTTAACAAGTTTTGTACGTATTCTTGATATTGACAAAGTTCGTAGTTTCTGGATATTTTGCTAGAAACGGTTACTGCAATAGCATGTATGAGACATAAACAATTCACTGACAGCATATTGCTAGTCAAATTTATATTATTCGCGTCTATTGCTGGCAGGTTGTGGCATCTTTCTAAGGATGTTTCTGGCTGAAACATCATCAATGTCCTCCTTTTCTGGTAAGACCTAGTAGGATCCAACCAGTGCTTTTGAACAAATATTTCACAGTGTACAGGTTTTCGTCTGATGCTTCTATTGCAAGTTCCAAGGACTTGTGCAGTCTTTTTGCCTTCCTATTTAACTAAAACCCAGTCCCAGTGATGATATTGCATGTACCTACATCTTTGTTCATTTGTTTAATTATCCGGTCTGCTCCCTATCTGTTAAGCATGAAATTGGTGTTCTGATTTGTCTTCTTAGATTTATTGGAGTTTATTACAGTTTCGTCGTCAAGACACCTGGCTGATACCTCCTCTGTTGTTAATACTTCTCCAGGCATTGCTTGAACTCTTTTTTATTTCGTGCATTGCCCATGACTCCCAAGTTAATGGGCGAACACCTCGGTGAAATCGTTTTTATGATTGCTTGCTGTAAAACCTTAGAGAGTGATGGTCCATCATTATTCGTAACAGGTTCTGGCGTTCCAAAAAGGCTTGGTTGAGGATTGTCAAATACATTTCTCTGTCCGTCTGGTTCCATTGTTGCTGTGACTGGAATAACGGCCTGAGTAGTGTCCACAGAAGTTACAATTCTGTGCTGAATGTCTTCTTCATTAACTGGATAGATTCTGCTGCCTCTAAATCCACTGATAACATTTTCTGAAGCAGTCAGTCAAACAGTTGTTTAACCAGGGAAGGAAAAATTCCCTTGCTAACTTCCTGGAGTTTGCTTTCTCAAAACCACGTCTTCAGAACAGACTACCAGGCCAAGTTTGCACGGTTAGAGACCCTAAAGTCGAATGGTTAAAATGCATGGCTAGTCTTTGCTGGAAAACGCATTATTATTATTATTATTATTATTATTATTATTATTATTATGTTTCTTCCATGTCCATTTTTACTGCCATGTCCATCATAAATAATCAGAATTGGCTTCTCCACATGTGATATACGTAGAATAAAATGAGCGAACCATCCTGATTTTGTGACGCCAACGCCTGACCCTACAGGACCAACTAGTCCAGGATTGATACAGATGTAACCCATTATAGGCGCAGTTTTCATATACTATAGTCTATAACTATCGACGCACAGAATATATTAGTTACGACAGCAAATAACATCAAATAATTTATCTCCAATAAACTTGTGTTAAGTTACCCCGTAAAATATAGACCCACCCAATTTACTCCAACTGAGTTAATCAGTATCCTTTTTTAAAATATATTAAAATCCGTTGTTTGTCTGTAAGCTCAAGGGAAAACTTTTTCTGATCAGTAATATCTAGCGCAAACCAGTTTAAGTTTAATATTCAGTTAGTTCAAGAGAAGTTTTACAAGCTAGTGTAGACACACGGCAGCCATAAACAAGATGGCCGAGCTTCCTGTCCTGTAGTAGCAGAGCAAAATATTGTCACATTGTGCAAAGTTGCTACAAAACTCATTCAACTTTAATAAAGGTCTACACATTTTCATTCAACTTCAACACGGGTCCTAATCTGTCCGTATACCTATTTACCCCGGGTGACCCTACACTCGACCATGAACAAATTCACTGAAATATTTTTATCATTTGATGGTTACTTTGTACTATCGAAGTGTAAAGTACTATCATATTACCGCCAGTCATGTTACATCTACTTGACTTTTATTGACATGAAACGGGAGATTTACCGTCACTTCACGCGTTTTGGCAGTTGCATCGCATGGCCAGGTGTATGGCTACTGTAGTTAGCTTTAGCATTAGAATACCGCAACTATCCATGGCACCAGGTAGGGATTTTCCTTGGTTTGAAATGCTGTATCTGTGGGACCTCAGCGCTGACTGTTCTCCTCCATTGTCACGCATACGTTGGCTAGAAGTGATAAACTCCTCGACTACTATGTAGCGATGTACCTAGTCGTTAGAAGAAACAAAAAAGAACCAACATTGTAGACATTGGATGTTGCCTGCTCTAAAACATAGCATTCCAGGGCCGGTTCGACCTTATTTGTTCTCACCAGTTTGCAGGCACTTGTATCCGGGATGTCAGCCGTTTCGCAGTGGACAACGTTTGTCACAACGTTTAATGACTGATTGAACGGGTTGTTTCGAAGCACTCGTTGTGTCCATGGTTTTGCGATGCACAATCTCAAGATGACCCCTCCGATCGGCCATTAATCTTTGTGATAAGCGTTGCCTACTGCGACTTGGATTTGAGTACCTGCTATCCCTACCTGCAGTGTTTTCGGACGGGTGGCACTCCTCAATGTCCCTTTGCTTTATCAGGTATGGTGCCCTTGCTCGGATTCATTAAGGTTTGCTTCAGTATGAATCGCAGTCCACATTGAGATTGCGCGTCACAATCCATTCACACACACAACGCATGCTTCAGATTGCGCCCTCAAATCAACGTTGTGCTTTTCATGTTGTTTTTTTCTCAATACCATAAACCACATTGAAAATTCTCCACTCCGACTAGTGTACCATTGATCGGAGTGATGGAAGTTTGTGATTGTATTTCGACGGGCACTCAAAAATCCGAAATTGAGCATTATGCTTCAGTTTTACTAATGGTTTGCGAAAGAGAGCGGGGTTGGCTTGCACAAAGAAATCCACAGCACCAACGCCACTGCGTCGGCTCTTCACTTTGTCAACAAGCGTCTCCAACCAAACATGCTCAGCGTCTTTCCTACTCCATCTCAAAAGTCAGGAGGCACGATCCGAGCCTAAGTTCGAAGTGTGGGACTTCATTCAGCTCGACCTGTTCATCGCTTGACCTCCCCTCATCTTCCTTCATTCACAACCCGATCGTGCAAACAGCGCACGTCGCGAGAGTCGGTGTGCTAGCCTGCGCAACACATAGCCAAGCTGTCGGAGCCCTTGCACGTAAAATGACTATCCTGCACCGTTCACTTGTTCTTCCTGTACCGTAAACGAGACATCGAACACGTTCCCTGTTCACACAGTGTCCCTCCCAGAAACGAGCTAAATAGCGAAATCATTGGTGGTCGAACGTAACTATCCTCTTTAGGTCTATCGATCTGATGGGCCAGATTTCGCAACCGTAGACTCTACCCTTCAGAGCGAGAATAATGTCGCGCGGCCGTCATAAGTGGCGAAGTTGGGCAAAAGCACTGTGATGCTTCGTTATACAGGTATAGTTGCACAAGTAGTTGAATTTCTGAACGACGCGTAGCTGATCACCTCCAAAGATCAGCACAGGGGTTGGTCCCGGTCAATCTTCGTGGAAAGCGTTGTATTTTGAGGGTTCAAAGCACAGTCTGAAACGATTGTGAGCCAATACTAATCTTTCTAGGGCTTCTTGAAAATATCATCAACATACTTGATTTCGAGAAGTTGGCCATCTAGAAACAACTTTACATCTAATTCGTGTCCGGTAAACGCGGATTCCGCAACTTCGTCAACCTTGACGTTGAGACGGAATGGCGACACCTGGCATCCTGCGACGACAACTTGTCCATAAACCCTCACTCTGCCCAAACTACGCGCGTAAAACGCCCTTGTATAATTGACGTATTTCTCTGACAAGCTTCTTATCGGGTGGTCTTAAAGACCAGCTTGATTCGCCAAATCGAAGGCATCTTTGATCTCTAGGACCATCAGTCCAGTTCAGTTTAGTTGTATAACTATGATCCGCACACCGAAGTGCGGTGGACCTAGTTGCCACGGCTCATTTCGCCAAAATAACAAAGGTACAAAAATACGATCGAACGCAAATGGAATACAAAGAAAATGAGATCCGGACAGAAATGCGTAAAGCTAATTTGGATGGAAAATCAAAGGCTAAATTCAAGAAACCGAATGCATGAGCGCCATTGACTACGCGGTTGTGCCACATCTGATAGTCTCTAACCACTGGTGTTGACGACCCCGGGGTTTTCAGCCACGAAGACGACAAACACTAACCTGACCGAGACTCATCCATTTTTTATGCCACATCATCGACCGGCCACCACATTGGTGAAGTGATGGCGTATAATGCAGTTTGGGAAAGTCAGTCAACGGGCATACAACGGACCTTGCCTTATCTGAGAACATGGTTTCGGTGAGTCACCAGTACACAATGCTCCAACAACTGGCGTGTAGCGAATCTATGATCAGTATAGTCTCGACTCTAACGTTACCCGACTTACTCTTCACAAATCTGATTTTCACAGGTGGCAATCATTCTGTACAGAACGACAGATGCAAATACCTTATAGGTGATGATACTTCATGATTGCCGCATTCAGAACGTGAACTGTCTTGAAAATCAGGACTATAACGAAGCAGCCTCAGTCAGTTGGAGCGATTTCATGGTCCAGCAGTTTTACTGTTAGATCATACAAATTGTCCACCAAAGCTGGTCCCCCGAGTTTGAAGTGGGCCGATTGAAATTCATCTTGTCCGATCTCATGTTCGACTACTCTGCAAGTGAGTGGATCCATTTTAACAGCACTGGAAGTAGCGTGGTCACCGGTCGTCAGAGAAGCTGGTAGTTCTTACCGACTAAATTGCTTTTCAATGTGTTTAACCCAACGCTCTCAGCGTTTTGAGCAGTTGCAGATAGACTGCCCACCCTCGTTCTATATAGTTTCGCGAACATCAGATCTACTCCACGTTTCCAGTGTGAGACGGCCTAGCTTCTGAAGGTTAACAAGATTGGCGGCTGTTCTAACCTCTGAAGCGCGTTGAAACTAGACTTCAATGTCTCTGTTCAGACAGACGCACTATTTTACTCCGAGATTTTTGCGAGTCTCATATCTTCTTCAAGCTGGAATGTGTTGACGAGCATTGAGGATTTACATTTGACTCATTGTTCAGGCTGCCAATTGGTTTTTCCTCACAAAGACGCCCATCTTGCCCTCATGATTGGGCAGTTTTCTAACTAGTCAACTCTAAAGCATTTATACTTCTTTGACGAATAAGCTGGTTCATTTGACGGTAGAGGTCATCTTTCACAAATTCAGCGCTGCATTTAATGGAGGCATAAACTGCAATGATAAACAAGCACCTATTGTTTTCGAGAGACTTCGAAACCTTAGGGGAATTGCATCTTGCTACAAATCTGAGTAGATTCAGTCCGAAGGCTCATAGAAATTACCAGCATCTTTTCCAGTCACTGAAGCTGCCTTATACAGCTATATACAGTGAAAAGGTAGCACCACTATCACATGAAAGGGATCGTAACGTGAATACGAATCTCGGGTCATGCAGATCGACTTCCGATAACCAAAGGGCATCAATCGATCATGCCTCCCATTTTGGGGCAGGTGCATCCTGTTGGTCCATCCGCACATTGAGTCATGCCTGTCTTAGCCAGGATCGATGACTCCAAATTGAAGTGGATGAACTGCATTTTTCATGTTGGTTGGACATGAACTTGATGACATAGTCATAATGACGTTCTGCGATTGTATGCGAGTTCAAGGTAGTGGACGAACCTCTGTCAACTCAAAATGTAAGGGTCAAGAATCAGAAAGTCGTAGAGAGAGGTGATGGAAGGGAAGTTGTACGAGACGATTGGAGGGGAAAAACGCAAGATGTAAAGTAGGAATGTGGAAATATACCGTTCTCCCTTCGATAGTGAATCATCTTCGGCCGAATGATCTCAGACAACACCACCACTTTTATCCTGGTTGCCTTCGGCGCATCTCTGTTTTGGTCGGTACCAACATGTCTGCAACGATGATGTGCTCTACCAAGTCGATCCATGCCCATAAAGGACTGCGCACTTGCACTGCAATTCGGAGGTCACCGGTTTGAATCCGCGTAGGTGCCGGGAACCTCGCGGTCTGCCTAGCCCATGAGCCACCGGTGTTGGTCGCGTGGTAGCGAAATGCGATTTGCTGTACCGACGTACCGCTGAGGCCTCTAGCCTCCTCGTGAACCACCATCTGCTTGGCTCTGGTGATCTAGTACAAGACATGATATGCAACCTGTACCAGCAACGCGCTTAATTTGTTAATCCATTAGATGCCAGTGTCTTATGTGCAAGACACTTAAGTATACAGATGCTTTTATTGGAGATCATTTCAGTGTCATATTTAGAGGATAAATTCTATCTGCATACACATACATACTCAAACAACTCTAACATTTTTGGGGAGATAACTGGCTAATGTTTGTGATGCTGACTTATATGGGGTGGCGGTAATCTTGGACAGACATAGCAGCGGAAATCACATTACTTTTGTGTCTTCACACCTTGGCTCTTTGTGGTCGTGGCGTTCGTAAGATGCAGGTCTGTAGACCTTTAGGGGTACCATAGAGCATCTGGCTTTGCTTTAACTCCCTCTTCTCTTGTGCTTCTCCATTGATCGGCTCATTATGCTTGTGTTCCAGCGTAGCATCAGTACTATTGCTAGTTCGCTGTTGTTGGCGGTTATGGTGACAACTTCGTTGATGCAAACAGCATTGGGCTTGCTTGACGCCGTGAAGTCCATAAAAGCTGTCTATTGTGCTAGTATTTTACGGGCCATGGTTTTGTGGTTACTTCCGGTGCCTATCCATCTAGTTAGCTCTTTACATTTGCGCTGTTAATATCCGCATCAACATTTGAGTCACCACTTGCGAAGTGAAGGCATGGTAAATTTCATTGTTCTATTCAAAACCATCGCAGCGTTAGATTGCATGTTTCTATTTGTCTAGAAATACTTCGCCGTATTTTGCAAAACTGTAGTTTGCGCCATTTTCTGTTTACTTTTGGCTCGCCATCATAACCATTCTGATTGTCCTCATGGGTTGGTACTACATACGATTGTTCTCCGTTGTCGTACACGTCTGGCTGGTGCAGTATTCCTCATGGAAATCGAACACTTGGGTCATAGCGATGAGGGGTACACTACGTGGATGTCTCAGGGCCATAGTGTATTTGCATTGTATATCACTTATGTCTCCGAAGGGCTAGTTCGTGTGCAAACATTCGGCACGCACTGCGGTCATCGTGCATTGCTGGTGGTCTACCCCACTTACCACACATAACAAGAGAGAACTAGGACACGTAACATGCACCAACTGCCGTTTGGCTGTTTAACCATTCAACACTTTTCTATTGCTTCTGCTTGCTTGCACTGACGTGATTACATTCATGCTATCCGTCGGATACTTGTGGTCTATTTACTACCAACGCATCACCAGTTTTTGCTCACGAGTATCTTATCGGCCTTAGGTCCTTGTATATTGGGTGCTGTGACCGGTGAAAGCTTTATGAGCCATTTTACAGACTGAAGCGGAAAGTTGTGTGACGGTATCTTAGAATCAGCTCACCGACACAAGCACCCGATCATTCCGGCTTTCGTTATTCAATTTGTATCGGCGACCCCGTAGTCCATTAGAGCATATATTCCAGTTACGTGGTGACAAAATTTATTCCAGCCTTGGCTGCGGAATATCACATCTTCGTTTACTTGTTGGATCCGTTGTGTCTTGTTTTGAAACTGTTACGGAAAGCCTACAGTCAGCGCTGAAGCCGAGAACAGTGGAGCAAGAGTGGATCGATCTACAATTGGAGATCGAACTCGAGTAAAGATCAAAATGCTGATCTATGTGGAATCAACTTCTAACGTTTGAGTTGTGTTAATTAATAGTAACCAGCCTGATCCATTCGCCTAGTGAGAAGGGCCAAGAGGAGTTGCGAATTCACATATGCGGACTTTATATAAAACAGTCTACGAATGGACTTGTGGCCACCAAAAACCATGGAAAATGACAAAGCCGAACACAACACAGAGAACTTCATGGTTTCGTCACGAAACTACCTGGTTGCGCAAGCCATGGTAGGGTGTTGACTTATGGGACACTACCTCAAGCTTTTGGTTGGATAATCTGCCCGCATCGCGCCCATTGGGAGCGGGTGTCTGATTGCTCAGTTCATGCGCCTTTCCTTTGGTCGTTTGGCAAACACGGACCTAATTCTCCCCACAATTTCAGCTTCACGTTGTTGGAATCCAATGCTCCACCAGAGTAAAGCAAGAAGCAGTAGCTTTTTGGTGCCGAGTCACACCTCGCATTGCTGTTAAAGGGACATATGTGGCTTTTTCTAATGAGAGATCGCTTGTCAGGCGAGAGCCCACTACGCCCTGCAACACTGCTTTTGAAGCACCCACTCCACACATCGACTCAGGTTGTTGTTGGTGGTGGTGGTTGTTGTTGTTGTTACCAACTCTCGTTCTAGGGAACTTACTTTAACTTTTAAATAAAGGTATCTAGCTTTTCGTGTATCTTCTTAGTTTATTTACATCAGCGGTGAAGGGCATCGAGCGATGAGGTTGATTGACATGTTGCTGAGCTTATGTCTATAGTTGCAATGTACCAACGTCTTTACTCAATTACCGAAGCGATATGCTCTAGATCACCGTATAGACACACTCTCTATTTGCCTCTATTGAAACTGGACCTCTTCCGCCTGGAAATTTCATACTTTGTATGTCGCTCACCGTTGCCATCTACAACTTATCACTTTTCACTATCGGCATCTCCTCAATGTGGCTACCCGCATTCCCGGACGACAGTTGCGATGATCCGGGTACGTGCTGCACATATATAGTCCTTTTTTCTTTCTGTGCGACTCGAAAGGTTCCTTAAAAGTGTTAGAGTGGCACACAACCTATCACATCATATTCAAGTCTAGTCAGGTTGCGACGAGCGCGCGACAGCTGCTCAACGTCAGTCGTCACTTTTGTCACAAGTGACTGGACAAGCGCTTATACAGCAAGGGAAAATAAGCGAAAATTACAGCGCGTTTGATATCTCGAGCGCTTCGAAGTGTTGTGTTCGTACACTTCCCTAGACAAAGACCTTTTTGGGCCAATGGGGTTTATCTTTTGCTTTATTTAAACAAATTACGAGAAACTCACCATCTGCCAATCAGCGTCCAGTGATCAGATCCGTCATGTTTATCTCCCATTGGTTACATGGTTTATTGCCTAAATTCATCTGTACGCCCTACTAGGACATTCACATCGCAAATTGCGACCTGGCCGATGGTCGGAAGGTCAAAGCGTCAACCTTGCAACCCATAACGTCACCAGTTTGAACCTGCGTAGGGGACCGTTTGACTCTCGCTGTTTCCGTAGCCCATGCGCGACTGTTGGTATCGGCGAATCATCCGTACGTCGTACGGGCGTACTGCTGATATGTTTTTTCGAAAATATGTTTATAATAACCATTGTATCCCGAGCGTTCGTGTGATGCTTATGTACCAATGTCATGCATCGTTTGTGTGTTATGTGTAGTTTACTTGTCATTTCCCCATTGGCTGTCAGCACTCGTAGTGTTGATGCAACCATTCCTTCCTGCATATTATTTCTGGCTGTTACCTTTCTCTATCTCTCTCCGCATAGGATCCCAACTTTCTATCGAGACCGCCCTGCGGAACGGCAGATACATGGGCGCTCGCTGTGTACGCCTACAGCTGCGTGACTTGGTTTATGCACATCGTAGACGTAGTGTCGATGATGATGACACGAGCTATTCTGTCCCGTTGCAAATTCTCCTGCCTCGACACGCCGGCGGCCATGTGCGCACTACTTTGGGATCCCTCGGCAAACGTCGATTGCACCACACGTCTCGTTCCCCCCGATGCAAACGAATGAACCACAAAATGTATTGCGGCAGGCGAAAACGATTGCGCTATCTTCCACCTTCGGTGTCGTCGGTTCTTGATCCACCGCTGAATCTCTTGCTGAACGCTAAATCACTGGACTCCACAGGTAATCTCCGGCAGTTTCGTACCATTGATCACAGCACGCTTTTGTATCCCAGCGGGAAGCGCTGTTTACTTATCTACCATTTGTGTCTGGTGAATCCAACTTTTCACTGTTCTCCCCTGATCCATTTGTTCGATTAGCCTAACTGGCATCTGCTTGTGGAAACCATAACTCTTTTCCTTCTTCACCGTTTCTCTTTACTCGGAAGCTAATACTATGTTATTGTATTCGGTTAAGTTGTTCTTCTAAAGCATGTGCTGCCAATAAACTATTAGTTCGCCCATTCCTTCTCTGTTCTGATGGAGGTTCTACAGACTACAATTACGTTATCCACGGAAATGGCTCTAGTCCGCATTTCTTTTATGCTATTCTTCCTTTACTGTTTTCGGACGGTGTGAGTTTCTCTCTGGTCTGAGTCCAAGTCCCCATCGAACTGCATTCAAAAAGTTTAGCCAGTCCACTTCATATTATGGTCACTAATTTTCTGTAACGAAGTCATCGAACATGTATTGTACTTGCTACCTGAATATGTGGCTTACAATTTGGATGATTGCACTGCCTATTTGACTCGCTACATCCACTTTCATTATACCAGTTATCACCAAAATCTGTCAGTAAACCACCATATCATGTGCAATTTCATTGCGATTAGAAAGTTCAAGATCGTCTCCATCACTTCGATTTAGATCATTTTTAGTCCAGAGGTGTAGCCCTTGGCTGAATTCAATCTCGAAGGACAAGCAGTAGGTGCTACCGAACACCGCCACACAGATTGATTGCGACGGAATTTGATACGCTTCCTGTCGTGATCTGTTCATCGGGTGCCACCGGCTTCGTTAGCCGAAGCAACTTACTAAAGTGATAACCTGTTTGGCCTGTAAAACCCCACGATATATATTGTTCGCGCGCTCTTACGGATAGCAACGTTTTGGAGCCTTTTAAGCTCAACTAAACAACTATCGAGAAACTCGCCTTTTCGCACCCAAACGCCAAACAATCCACACAATCCCGTTGACTAGCAACCATGCGCGCTGTGTCCAACGACTTAGGCAGTCGGGTTTCTCTCAATTGACCGCATGGGTTGCTTCTAGTGCCCGTCTGTTCTTTCATCACACTTCCTTGCCTACACCCCTCTACCACATCCAAGGTGTTGTCTCACTAACCGCCCTGCCCATCTTTTAGTGCACCCATCGCAAGTCATGGCGTATGAAGTGCTCAAGAGTACTTCACCGCACTCTCTGCCGGACGTCATCAACGCGGTCACAAGTCGAAGAACCCATAATAACTTGCTACGTCGTCACGCCGCACCTCTTGATGAATGCTTTCTGTCCTGTGCGGCAGATCGTTACCGGGCTTCGGTCGTTGGTGATCCGTTCGTCCTATTCCAAGATGCAGCACACATGGCTAGTAAGTGTGTATATTCGTTTACCTTCTCCGCGATTTCCATTGTGATGGAGCATATAACTGGATTTTGCACCCTTGCTCTTTGAACAACTTAGTGACGTGGAACTCCTCTGCCCTATTTTGCAATTTGGCACACTTGTCCCTTCCACCGACTTGTTATTGGGTTATTCCCTTACTTTTTGCTTATTGGCCAGGCGATCAGTCCACTCGGTGTTTCTGTTGCAATTCCTTCAGCCAGTTCCGTAGCTATTACCACTGTGCACCTTAAACCAATATTCGGAGAGAGAAGAGGCAAGCTACATTGTGGTAGTACTTCGATCGCTGTCATCAGTAACAGACATGTTGCACGCAGGGCATATTCGCGATATATATTTTGTTGGCGGCACCCGGTTCCGAATTTGCCTATCACTGGCCTCCATAGGACAGTCACAGGACGCCTGTGCCTACAGAGAGACCATGGATGAATTGCGCTGCACCACCCACAGCTCCATTCACACACCTCATATCTAGTGTAAACCCGAAGGAATAAGACCGGGAGACATGTGAATGGGGACCACGTTTCATCAACAGAGCCGGCCCACACTCCTTCAACATGCATAGCAGCAGCATTCCTGTCTAGCTATGTGAGGAATCATGCGTAGAACACGTACACAACGCGGTGGCTGGGCCGTAATTCGCTCCCCACTGAGTGGAACCACTCTTTGAGCCTAGCACGGCCACGAAGACCGTGCACCTCTTCCACCCGGCAACGATTCATGGTGTCCTGGAGCCAGCAATTGAGGTGGTGGGCACCTTGTCAACATACGTATCAAGCGCAGCCACACTGCGGATATCAAACAACCAACATAGCGTTTGAGGGAATGCAAACACGCAAAATTGACACAGAGGATTCAGAAAAAGAACAGAACTGAACAAATCAAATAAAGTGGAATAACTTTTATCTAGCTTAAAAAGATCTAGTTTAAGTTGGCTTAGCCCAGCTGCGGTGAAAGAGCATCATGTATGCACCATCAACCTCAGCGATATATATATATATATATATATATATATATATATATATATATATGGGAGATGTTCAGCCATCCTGTGAACCAGTCAACTGTCGGTCTTATCTAAACGTCCTCGATACTGTAGACGTAACGTCCATCCAACTCGCACGTATTCGTTCCACCTGAACTTAATCTCCTCTAACTCTTGCACTCCCATTTTCTGTGGCCAACTAATATGATCAGAGTTTGAACTTTTGCCTTCTCTTCGTGTTGATTTAAACTTCGATTGGGCCCAATGTCTTGGGTCGTCAGTTTTGCTTCCTTGCTTTAGGATGGCGATGTGAAACCGGTTGGTGTATTATGAATGCGAAATCTAACTGATTCTCTTCGGAGAATTAGGTCCGCACAGTTCATTCCCAAGGTTTTCACACCATTTTGCCCAATAGGATAGGACATCTTTTAGCCAAACGCCTTAAATTCATATGAATGATCATGTTTTTGTCCTCTGATAAACCTTGTGAGGTGTTATCCTTATGGGAAATTGTCTTCCAATTTCTCGAGCACTGGGAAACTATTGGTAACGGATGTCCAGCTAGATCTTCGGACCCTCTACTCAGATTTAGACAATAATGCTCTCTGCTAATGACGGCCAGTGTCTGTGCATTCTCTCGGATATCTTTTTGTGCAACGAACAGGATTAACCTAAGTATATAGTCGAAATTTCTGTGGGATGGTCCTGAATATCTTAGTGTTGCCATTGAATCCAATCTCTTGCAATTACACTCCTGGATTTATCTCTTCTATGTGACTCGTTAGTGGAATTCACCTTGATTCCAAGGTTCCGACTTGTCGATTTGGCGATTACGTACTTGGCCTTTATTCGGCCAAGACTTCAGCAGTACACCGGTACGTCTTACCGGCGCTTCGCTGCCACGCACCACACCACCAGTCAGCTGTGGGTTGCGGATACTATGAGCTCGGCGGTTCATCCTGTAACCTATGTACTACATGCCAAACGCTTGAAACCCTCGGGCACTGTAGGGCTACTATTTAGCTTCCCACCTGGCTCACTCATGGTTTCGACATAGTGAACTGACACCAATTTCAGTTCTGTTTTGGCCACTTTCCGGTTATTTGCGTTTCATTGAAGACGCACCAACCACAGACGGTTGATTGTCACTAAACTAAGCAAGACAGTGCTGGTGTGCAACTTTGTTTGTCTTAAAAATGCTTTATCAATCCGCTAAACTCCATTCCACTCCTTTATTATGAACTTGTCTTTTTACAACATTCCTACTGTAGATTTGATCGACCCGCTGTCAAAGTTTTCCGTTACCACTGAATCGGAAACTCCGGGCCCATCCACTACCGCCAAGCGCTTTCGCTTCGATGTCCCACTAGGCCCTTCAGTCACTGAAGTTCCGCAGCAGCCTACAACCTCTTCTTCCAACTAACTCTTGCGTTACTCTACCGGTTTGCTTTCTGGCTGTGCTGAAGCCACTCTACTTTGCTTTTGTACAGAATGATCGCTAGATTTATGTTACATGCTACTTCCAACGCTTATCCGCTTACGTTTGCTGCTCGCAATGAACACTCTTGAGCTGTGCATAAGTACACTACCTAGACTAACCGCTTGTGTAAGCTGTCCGACCTGCCGATTTCACCACTTCTTCCCCGGTATTACTACTTTGAAAAATACATCAGCTTAGCTATATTCTCACTTGTTTTCCCAAGCCTCACTCATGGGGTTTAGATCTCCCCCACCTCTAACTGCTTATTTCCCCTAATGGATCACTGCGGTTATCACAACAGATCGCTCGCACGCTGTCCTTTTACACCGAGTACGATGGAAGAAGCATCGACAAACAGTTCTGATCCCAGTGTAGTCATTGTACTGTTGTTTTTTGACCACTAATGCTTCTGGTCACCTATGCCATTCGTTGGTCCCCATGCATGTCCTGTTGCAAATCAAAGAGAACCCTGTGCGTCGTATACTTTCTTTCGTTTACCAATGGGACATTCAACTTGACTTAGCAAATTAGACTTGGTTCGACCACGATTGTCTCTTATATATATTTGATTACCTACCGGCTAGTAATGGGCTTCATGAGTGATAAAACTTCTCCGCCCTTGGCACCCATAATGTCTAGGGTTTCCGTCCTCTCG
Organism: Dicrocoelium dendriticum; assembly: GCA_944474145.2. Classification (NCBI taxonomy): domain Eukaryota; kingdom Metazoa; phylum Platyhelminthes; class Trematoda; order Plagiorchiida; family Dicrocoeliidae; genus Dicrocoelium; species Dicrocoelium dendriticum. The sequence continues at coordinate 43,713,914 of OX104071.1, forward strand.
TTATTCATAGCATGAAGACACACTTGTCAAGTTTTTTAATGATTTCCTCGATCTGTTCACCAGTTCTGTTCTCCGAGCTTGGCAGTTTGACTGCAAACGTTTCACCACCATGCAAGCTGGCATTGATAGTGCAGTGAGATGCAGCTCACAATCATGCTGATTTCATCGTCGATCCGTGATCGACGTGCAGCTGGCTTGAAAGGGACAGCCTCGATCTTTGTCCCATTCTCATTATTCACTTTCTTTGCGGATGAAATCGGCGTTCGAGTTGTTCTGCTTTAAGTCGCGTGATGTAATCTTTCTCATTCCTTTCTGTCGGAGTGGTTGGTATACTAAAGCGATGTACATGCGCATGTCAATTGGGTTGTTTGTGGGAAACCAAGCTTCCAGGAATTCACTTTCTTGTTTCGCCTACTGCCACGTCTTCTGTTTTGGTCCAATCAAAGCTGTACCCTTCTTCATCCACCTTCAACGAAACTAGAGACGACGCATAATGCTTTTCATTGGCTTTTTATGTTGTTGTTTCTGTTTTTGCCAATTATTTTCCCGTTTGGTCAACATAGCCGTTTCCGCAATTTTGGCAGCATAGTTTGTGTGCCACATTCTTTCGTCCATGCGTATCCAGTTTTTCTTTTGGTCTTGACTTTTTCTCAACGTAGCTATTTGTTTGTGTGCTACGATGAGATGGTGCTGTTTGAATAGTCTGGCCGCCATCTCCGATATGTTCTTCATACAACACAAAACAACCTGTCTGCGTCGTTAGTATACACTGCCTGTCTCATTGTAGTTCAGACGCCTTCGAATGGAGCTGACAACATTTAAACAGGTTGCGAAAAGTACCCTTTTCGACAAATCTCATCAGGCATTTTCATTTATAAAATGTAATATTAGCTCACAAACAGCTGCTGGAGCAAAAAGTGATCAGTGGAATCACGACAGTCAGAAACTCAAATATCTTGCTCCATAAAGTCGTCGATCTTCTCAGATTACAGAGCACGCGTTGATTGATCGGTGGAGTCAGGTTAGGTCAAGATTCAGGGACGCTAAGGTTCCGTCTAACGAGCGTCCTGCTTCTTGTGCCGGGAAAGAAACCAGAGCCCACGGCACTTCGACGTTTGATCGCCTCTCCTTTCTTCTGCAACAAGAAATGAGCAAGAACGAGAACAATCGCGTTTTCATGATCGACATCACATATCACTGCACGTGGTCTTGCTGCTAAATTTCGATAAAACTACATTAGTTCTGGAAAAAGTTGTGACAAACTCTTATCTAGATCTCTTTTGAAGGCTACTTCAGTTTCGCAGCCCAATAACTCAGAAGGCACTTTTTCGAGCTGCGCACCACACGGTTCGTGAAAAAGTTCTCCTTGATGTTCAGTCTAACCCTCTGTTGCTAGAGCTTTAAACGATGTTCGCGCAAGTGATCGGATGCAGCCAGCTCAAACAAATCAGTTGGCTTGATGCCACTGAAGCCCTCCGTTACCTTAAACCCCTCTATCAAATCGCTTCTCTGTCTACCCCGCTCCATGCAAAAGAATCCGAAGCTCTAGGCGCCCTTCATACGACTTCCCATGTTGACCTTCAGTAATCCTGGTTGACGGTTTTGAATCTATTCCACTCAAATAACATCACCACGGGGATGGGGCTACCAACCTTGAACACCCTACTCTACAGTTTGCCTAACCACTGTTTTGTATAACACTGGAAAACTTTTGTCTTGTTCTTACGCCGTGCTCTCTTGAGGCGAACCAATTTTGCCACACTTTGTTGGTGGCATGTCGACATTACACCGAAGATTTGAAACCGCTCACCACGATGACGCCTTAATCACGTGCTTGCTTAGTGCTCTGTAGAGATAGACCCTGAGGAAGTCTGCGCTGCAATCCCGTCTCCACTAGTGGTCAGTAGTTAACATTTGTTGGTATTCAAAGGCAAATCCCATTTCTTCGATCAGTTAACCACACTGGCCACTGGTGCTCTGTTGCCCCTGCTGATCAGCTTTAAGTCATGTGCAAAGAGATAGCAGGGATCTTCACGAAGAGAGGCCACTTCTTTTATAAACGTAAAAAACAATAGTGGACCTAGAACCGATCCTTGGGGGACGCCATTGTAGGCCACGCCCATACGAGAGCTCACATCACTGATTCTAACTCGAAACGTTTTCCTACATAAGAATTCCGGCACCCAAGATGGGTTTAGAATGCATGCTAAACAGTATCAATTTCTGAAGTAAGAAACGGTGGTTTACTGAGTCGAAAGCCTTAATAAAGTCAAAGTAACACACCACCGGAATCCCGTCATCAAGACATCGAATACTCTCATCTAAAGGACACAGTAACTTATTGAGGCAAGAATTCGTATTGTTCCGCCAAGTGCTCACAAATCCAGTTTCTTATATGCTTTTCTAAGTACCTGAGCAAGGCAGGTCAGACTGATAGGTATATGGTTAAAAGGATTCGGTTTAAAGCCCTCTTCTGGATCGCAACTATCCTTGCCTCCTTCCAATCTCGTGGTAACTTGTATTCCTGTAGCGACAAATGGAGTGATAGGGTGCTGAAGAATATCAGCTATTGGTTTGACTGTTGCTGGATGTACATTATCAGGATCGCCTGATGTGTCGTGGTTCAAGTTAGCCGTCACAGTGAAGACCTCTGATGTATTTCGAACGATGTCCTGCATTATAGGACTGCATGCGCAGTGTGACCGCACATCCGTTTTCACTCCGATGCAGATTCTGGAAGACCCGTAGCATCACTTCCACTTAGTCTCCGGCTTCTCTTTTGCCTTGCTGCAATTTTTCATGGTCAGACAGCCGATTACCTCTTTTAGAGAAGCGTTAGACTAGTCATAAATGTAGTAAAACTTTGCATTTGTTTTCGCACACCGGGTCAACCTAAGCTCATATGGGTATTAATCCTGCCGTTGCAATTTAGTAGCTGTATTCCGGCATTTTTGCACTGCAACCAACGTCAGAAGTCTTTGGATTTCTCGAAACTTTTCCACATGTCATTGCCCCTCTTAAGCGCTCTATCGATTCTCTTCCTTTACCACCGGGACTTATTAAAATGTCTCACAGGGGAAGGGGAAGAAACTCATTCAGTCGTTGCACAAGTCTTAAGCAAAAATCATCTGTTCCTAGTCAAGAATCCAGTTGCATAAAGAGCCCTATCCCTCGATTCCATGCAGTCAATTAGACTGAAACGTCTCACGAGTCAAGGATTCTTTACAAGCTTCGGTGATCACTCTTACCTATAGGTGTTGGTACATGCAGCTCAGTCAAGCGACCATAGACAAGGCAGAGGCATCAGCAGTACGCCGGTACACAGCATCGTCGCTTCGCTTCCGTACAACCACCACCAGCCGCACGTGGGCTACTGTTACTGCAAGGGTCGTCGATCGCTATTCAGTCTCGAACCTCGTGTCGTCGGATTACAAGGCAGCCTTGTAATCCTTAAGGCTACGAGTCTACTTGTTTGGTGATTATCACATCCAACGTGGCGGAAACACTCGCGATACAACTTATGCTCGGTACACTGACGAATTGTTCGAACGCATTCGCATGCATCATGCTGCATTTCAACGTCACCAAGTGCAAAGTTCTCAGTATACGGCACAAGAGTATGCACAACTACCGCCTAGGACCACAAATTCTACAGCGGGCTTCTCACGAGTGCGATCTCGGTGTGATAGTTCAAGATGATCTCGGTTGTTCGAGGCAGACTGAAAAGGCAGCTAAGAAAGCAACTCAGTACCTCGGCCATCTTCGTAGAGCCTTCGGGAAGTTTGACCCTTCAGTCTTTCCAAAATTGCTTAGTGCGTACGTGAGGCCGCACGCGGAATACTCTATCCAAGCGTGACAACCCTGGCTCAAGCACCATCTCACCGCGCTCGATACTGCACAACGTAGGGCAACGAAAAGCGTCAGACGTTTGACCAGCCTCCCCTACCCACTCAGACTGAAGACCCTCAAAATATACAGTGGACGTTATCGGCGTCTAAGGGGCGATCTCATAATGGTGTATCTAATCCTGAGAGACCCCAACCACCCATGCCATTCCCTTCTAATACTCAGTCAAAACACCTCGCTAAGAGGTCACCAGTTTAAGTTGGTCACGCAGTACAGCCGCCTGTAATGTCGGCGAAACTATTTCTCCCTTCGAGTGGCACAGCCTTGGAACGCCCTCCCGGAACACGTAATTAATGCACCCACCCTATCCCTTTTCAAAAAACGCCTTGACGATACCCTGTCACATTTACACTACGTGCTATAGCTCATGACCACCAGATGCTGGCACTAATGCACAACAGACGGGATAGTGCCATAACCCTACTCGAGAATGAGTCATTCCAAACTCCTTGCATGAAATTTGATAAACGCCACTACTACAGAAACTGGATTACTGTATCATGTCGACCCAAGATAGTTGCACACGAGTAAGCGTTGTCCTTGCTATCTTTTTTATTTTTCTCCCGCCTATGATGTGGACAATAACCACTCCCCTTATTGCTTTGTGTGCGTACATTTTCATTTCAAACTCCCTTTATACGACAGTGCAGTTACATCTGTAAGCGCCGGAACTGAAGACTCCATTATCCCATTGCTATCTTTTTTATCACGCTATACACCCTACGGGAAATCTCAAGCACCTGCTTTTTTACCCGTTATAAATCATTGTTCATTTTTAATCAGCTCCTGCTCCATAGTGTCTGCCCTGATTATGGTGCCCTGCTAATCAGCATAAGGAATGTTTAGGTCATCAACGATCAGGAAATTAGGTGCACCAACCACCGCACACCTCAGTGCATCCAACTCTTGTTCCCCGTATCGTATGGGCTGTGGTAGACACAAACCAAGATCTCCAATTTGCTCCACATCGTTAAGTAACAACCTACCACTTGAACGTTTGCTTTATTCATGATAAAAGAGGCCTCTCAATGCTGATCACGTCAACCGATCACTGCCAACACACTAAGTGATAGATGTTGGGAAACTGATTACAGCTGAGGTAGAAGTGACCCAGGCAACAAAGTCCTCTGTTCCGGTTGTAATCCTGATTGTGATCGCTTCGGCTGTCCGTAAGATTTGTTTCCTTAGGACTTTGGCGTACAAGTTCGGCAAGATACAAGGCATTTTGAAGGCATCAGCTATCCTAATCTGATTTCCGCTTTGAACCAGATGTACCAGGATGGAACTGTTGGTGTAACTGAAAATGCCTTTCCGGAAATCCGCTTCGCAGTACTCCGCTATCCGTTTAGACAGACGCCTAGTTGTGTGTCCAACGTACCTCACCAATGGTACAGGTTAACTGAAATAGAACGCAAGATTAGTATCGGACCAGAAGTCTGTCTTTGGGACTATGGGACAGAAAGGGAGCGGTTTCTGCAAGGACGTGTGTGTAGGTGGCCGGGAAGGTTTGAGCCACTGCATTGGCAATTTTCTGCTCAGCAGATCAAAGGGAATATCGCCTTTGAAGGAACTGATAGGAACACATCCTCCTTAAGAACAGTCGTAATCACTCCAAGGCTATCGCGGATCACTGCATGCTTTTTAATGAAAGAGGCTAAGTAACCGTTTTCTTGCAGCGTTTTGAGGATACGGGTCTTTTCAGCTTCCAGCGTCTCTTGACTGCAAATTTTCTAAGCTCGAAAACACAAGCGGCGCACAAGATTGCGTTTGTACTTGAACGGTACAAAGCTTAGAAAATCTGTATAATTGGCCGACACAAAAAGCCTTCCAGAATGCACTACTTTCTAGTGTACCGTTATTTCTCCAGCTTAGCAACACGTCCGAGATGGATGGCTTACCAACTTTTTCGACTTCCATGGTGAAATTCAACAATGCATGAACACTGCCTAGTCCGCTTAACAGGTTGGAAATATCAGCGTTTGAATCGCAGATTATACACGTGTCATCCATGTAGCGAAATAGCATTCACCTTCAATCATCTCGAGGAAAATGTCAGTGAGGAGTAGTCCACGGAAGGACCCCATGGCGACACCGTCCATCTCTCTGTACTAAACTCTACTAAATAAAACTCGTATGTTGAAGGTGCACCGCAAGATTAATTACTTCAGATTCCTCACCGGAATACCCGCATCTATGTTCTTTTCGCTTAAGTAATCACATGAAATACCGACAGTTTCCACCAATGGAACATTCGTAAAAGGTGACTCAACCCCCAGTGAGCTCATCAGTTTGCTAATTACTTTCATGCATTCTGCTCATTTCGCAAATTAGAACGTGTCTTTCACGGTGTATGTTCATAACTCCTTGCGTACTGGTTCGAGTAAACCCACAATCCATTTTGCTACCGAGTGAGTAGCCGAGGCTGTGTCGATTATCGCACGCAAAGGGACTTGGTTTATGTACCCTAGCTAGTTCATAAAAGCGTGGGGGACAGGAACACACTGGAGTTGGCTGGCTTGCCGAACAATCTCCTCGTGGTGCCAGCTGGGTGGTTCGGGTTTTTCCTGTTCCGGCAAATGGTTCGGCGGCAGTGTTCCAGGACGTGGTGGGTTTTCGCCTGGCAAGCGTTCTCCCTATAAAAAGCCACATATGTCCGTTTAACAACACTGCAACGTGGCGGATGTGACTCACCACTAAATAAACTCACTGTCCCTTGCCCCTCCCTGAGAGGCATTGTACTTCAAGGGTGCGTTGGGCCCCTGGTCCTTCACGGACCGAAGGGCATGTGAATCATCTATTTGGTCACCGGCTCCCAACTGGTTGCGACGCCCTCACATCGCCCTGCTGCCTTGTAGGTTAGATCTTTGATCAAAGGCTCCGGGTTGGGCCCCCTAAGACAACCCTCTACTTCGGTCTGGGCAACCGGGTAATATCACGCCCACTGACGAATCAATGACCACACTGCTTACTACTGCTCCTGCTATGCCTATCTTCTACGCTAACTCAACCGCTCAACCTCCACTCACAGATCACCCACCTCCCCTCCTTCACCTATGTGTTCTCTTATGTCTTCTACGGTCACCGTCACAAACGACCCACGTCTCGCAACTGATGGAAGCAACAGCCAAACTCCCGGTTTTCAATGTCCTGCGACCGCAACCGCCTCTCACTCCACCGAAGCTCCAGCTCTTCTTCGACCTGGTTCTCCATTCATCCTCGCAGCGTTTAATGTTCGAACTTTGATGCAGATCGGACGACAAGCATGTCTAGCCCGTATTCTTGAAACGCTTTCGGTAGACATCTGTTGCCTTTCAGAGACCAGATTACAAGACTCTAGCGCCGTCATCAGAATGGCCTCTCCGGTAAACCCTGACGCCAAATGCCACTTGCGGCTTTCCGGAGACCCAGAAGCTGCCGCCACTGACCAAGCTGGTGTTGGGGTTGCACTGAGTGCCAGGGCTGAATCAGCTCTGCTTGACTGGATCCCAGTCAACAGTCGGCTATGTGCAGTCAGATTACGAGGTTCATGTAACCTAAGCAGGCGTCGAGACATTAAGCGTGCCTTGTTTGTTGTCTCCGCCTACGCCCCTACAGACTGCAGCCTAGATGCAGTTAAAGATAGCTTTTACCAGCAGCTACATGAACTTCTGCGTTCCTCCAAAAGGACTGATATAGTCATTCTTGCCGGAGACTTTAACGCACGGGTTGGCCGCCTTCCACTAAGTGAGCACCACCTTGGGGGTAGTTTTGGTCTCGGTGGCAGTCGATCAGACAATGGAGACAGACTGCTTGTTCTTTGCTCTGATCATCGCTTGTATCTTTCGAGCACTAGTTTTCGGCACTCGAGGAGACACACTGCTACCTGGCGCCCGCCCTCACAAACGCAAGAGTGCTCCCAGCTTGACCACATAGCAATCAGCTACAGATGGCGCGGAAGCGTAACGGACTGCCGATCGTACTGGTCAACTTATCTAGACTCCGATCACGCATTGGTTCGTGCTAAGATTTGCATGCGTTTCGGAGGATCACCTAAGCGCGCTCACTACCGACCGGACGTCGCAAATCTACAAAACCCTGCGATTTTAACCAGGTACTAAGCCTCACTGTCAACCTTGCTTGCCTCAACTATTGACGGTGATCTCGATTCGCAGTGGGCGCATATCAAAGATGCCTTAGTTTCCGCCAGTATCGACACTTGTGGAGTTGCCCGTCACCCACCGAAGCATTGGATTTCCGCCGTCTCCTTGTCGCTGATGGACAAACGCCGCTTGATCCCATCGGATTCCAGACACAGTGAAGAACGCCAATCCCTGGGTCGTGAGTTGCGCAGGAGTCTGCAAATGGACCGCGAAGCTTGGTGGTGTGAACGTGCTAGGGAGATGGAGCTTGCTAGTCTCTCTGGTAATACCAGAAAACTTTTCCATCTCATTCGAGTCACCGAAGGTGTTCGATCTGGTATAAGTGAAACAATATGCGAAGAGGATGGCACCTTAATCACCAATCTTCAACGACGGTTGGAGCGATGGGCCGAACATTTTGGCTCGCAGTTTTGTTGGCCCCAGCTCCATCTGCTACCTCTGGCGCTCGCGCTGGGGCCGAGTGGTCTATCCTCACAGATCCTCCCTCTTACCAGGAAATCGAGCAGGAGCTCCGCCACATGAAGCGTTATAAAGCCCCCGGCCCTGATGGTCTTCCTCCAGCTCTATTTAAAGATGGTGGCGCTTCGCTGGTTCGAGAACTCACCGCTTTGTTCTCGAAAATTTGGTCGAAAGAGAAAGTTCCATCATCTTGGAATGAATCGATAGTCGTCCCCATCTTCAAAAAGGGCCTGCGCACAATCTGCTCCAACTACAGAGGCATAAGCTTAGTCCCCGTCGTTTGCAAGCTGCTGGTGTCCATCATACTTCGCAGGCTATCCCCAACGCGCGAATCGTTGCAACGAGAAGAACAAGCTGGGTTTCGTCCTGGTCGCGACTGCATCGATCAAATCTTCACACTCCGCCAGATCCTCGAGCTCCGACATGTGTATCAGAGGCCAACGATTGCTGTGTTCCTGGATATTCGTGCAGCCTTCGATGCTGTCGATCGGACGGTACTGTGGCACTACCTACTGAGAAATGGTGTCCCTGAGAAGTTCGTCTCCATACTGCGCGCTCTCTATATTCTGACCTCGGGCAGGGTTAGGGCTTATGGCAAGCTTTCTCCTTCCTTTGTGTTCGCCAGTGGAGTTCGACAAGGATGCCCTATCTCTCCGTTCCTATTCAACTTTGCCATTGAGGATGTCCTGAAGAACGCTCTGGGCGATGCGTTGAACGCTGGCGTTGAGCTCCTCCCATGTAGTCGAGTTGTTGATTTGGATTATGCTGATGATATCGTCTTGCTTGGTGACGATCCACACGTCGTCCAACTTGCACTAAATCGCTTGGCGATTGAAGCATCAAAGTATGGTATGTACTTTTCGCCATCCAAATGCAAGGCTCTCTTCCAAGACTGACAGGTGCCTCTGCCTGCACTCACTCTTGGTGGTGAGACACTAGAGGTTGTGGAGAGCTTTGTCTACTTGGGAAGTTGCATCACTGCTGGCGGGGCTGTTGGAGACGAGATTTCGATGCGCATCTCGAGAGCACGCCTCGCTTTTTCTAGGCTGAGGCACTTGTGGCGTCGCCACGACATTCGTCTCTCCATCAAAGGGCGGGTCTATTGTGCAACTGTTCGTGCTGTACTGTTGTACGGATGCGAGACCTGGCCCATTCGTAAAGATGACTTGCGCAGGCTATCCGTCTTCGAGCACCGCTGTCTGCGGTCCATTGCCCGTGTGTGGTGGCAGCACCACGTAAGCAATGTGGAAGTTAGACAGCGTGTCTTGGGACGTGGAAGCCACTCGCTCGAGGAGCTCGTCTCACTGCATCAACTGCGGTGGTTGGACACGTATTGCGCATGCCTGTCCAGCGTTACCCGCGTCGTGCGTTGTTTGCGGTTGCTGGACAGGGCTGGAAGAGACGGTCTGGTGGACAGCCTACAACATGGAGAAGCCGCATGAAAAAGCTGACGAAACAGTTGGCCTCGGCCGGTTGTTGTCGACTACCTGGTTGGGGTCCGAGAGATGCAGATACTTGCTGGTTGAAAAGTTTGAAAGCCATGGCTCAAGATCGATGTCAATGGCGGACGTGTGCATCGGTGTGTTGCGGTGTCCCTTCTTCCTCCCCCTAAAAAAACAAACGAAAAAACTTTTCAGAAACTGTGTGTGGTAAACTAGACAAAAAATAGCTTTTGTTGTTGCTGTTTTCTTATTATTCACACTGTTTTCTTATTCAGCCATGATTCCGATGGCACAATATCTGTACCACAGATTATATATATATATATATATATATATATATATATATATATATATATATATATATATATAATTGGCGGGAGAGCCTATGGTGCGCTGAGGCTGGTGGTGGCTAGATCCTGACAGATGATCTACCCACTGCTGCTACTGTTGCGCCATGGTCTCATGTCCTGGACGCCTCCTCGTAGCGACCGCTGGGTGGGAGTTCGGTTACGCCCTTCTCCCTTCTAACATCTAAGACTTCAATCCGCCCGAGTCAGTGGACTGACCATGTGGTAGACCCGCTGCCTTTCGGGTGTTCATTTAATCGAAGGCTTTGGCTGAGGACCCGAGTCGTTCTCCTGTCAGGATTGGGCGCCCTGGCAGTATCCTAGTCCATCCTCTTCGGAGGTTAGGAAGTGGTCGATGGCCCTCTTCCCGTAAAACCTAGCCATGGGAGACAACAGGTTACGGGTTATAAGCTCACAGCTCGATTGGCGTAGAGCACGAGTGCCACGCATTGTCTCTGACGGTGGGAGGACACCTCCGGGTGTTCAATGGTTTGCTACTGCCCGCCTCAAGCCAGGCAGCCCCTGGTCAAATTGGTGCAAACCCGCCAAAAACCCACCTGCGTCTGGCCGTGGTCGCAGGTGCGTATCCTATTACGGTCGCAAAACATATATAAATCGTTCCAGTACCTCCAAGGTTGCGTGTGACGGCCGTCAACCATATCCCAGTCAGTCTCTGCAATCACATTCCCGAGCTGGATCTGTTTCCCGCTGCCTTGAGGGTCAGGCTATTGAGCCAAAGGCTCCGGGCGGAGTCTCTCAAGCAAATCTCCGAATCACCCACTGCCTTGTGGGTCAGGCTATTGAGCCAAAGGCTCCGGGTGGAGTCCCTCAAGCAAACCTCTGAAGCACAACGACCATCTCGCGTGCGATTGCCTACCAATGCAATCTTATGCCTGCTTGCAAAGCACTCAGCATCGGGTGCTGGAACGTGCGCACACTACTGGACCGGAACTCCAGCGAGCGCCCGGAGAGATGCACTGCACTGGTCGCGATGGAACTGGAGCGCTACCTCATCGATATTGCGTCGCTCAGTGAAACTCGGCTAGCTGAGCAAGGTAACTTGCATGAAGCAGGTGCTGGCTACACTTTCTACTGGATGGGCAACGCCTCCTCACCACCACGTGATCATGGGGTCGGATTTGCAATATCCGATCGCCTCCATGGCCTACTGGTGGGTGAACCAACGGGCATCAGCGCGCGACTGATGACTGTTCGCCTACGACTCGGAAGAGGTAACTTTGCTACTTTTATAAGCACGTACGGTCCGACCATATGTTTTCTTGATGACACGCGTGATCAATTCTACACTGAGCTATCCTCCGTGATACGGTCTGTGCCGAGGAGCGACCGACTATTTCTGCTGGGCGATTTCAACGCGCCCCTTGGGCGTGATGCATCGGTGCGGACATATGTTATCGGTTCGCATGGCATTGGTTCAGCGAATGCGAACGATGACAGGCTGCTCTCACTGTGTGCCACTCACGGCCTGACGACCACGAACACTCGGTTTGCACTGAGTGTGAATGATATAGCAACTTGGACGCACCCACGGAGGGGTCACGCTCACCTGCTCCACTATGTCATCGTACGTCATGGTGATATGCGTGAAGTGCGCATGACACGTGTACTGCGTGGAGCTGAGTGTGGCACTTATCACAAATTGGTTCGGACCAAACTGTACATATATTTTCGTAAATCGATGTATTGCACTTTCGCCGTGAATCAGCATAAATTTAACATTCTCTCCTTCGGTACTGTGGCGAAACGTACTGAGCTGGAGAAGGCGATGGCTGCACGCCTGTGTGATTTGGAATGCATAGCCACAGTGGGCGACCTATGGCACCACATTCGCGACCAGGTGACAGCTGCTGCCGAGGAGACCATCGGGCGCACAAACTGTAAGCGGCCTGATTGGTTTGATGAGAACAATGTGACGACTGGCGCATTCGCGTCGGAGAAGAATGCAGCAATTTGCTGCACATGTGGCAGACCCCAGTAACTTGGGGAAGAAGAGCGAGTTTCACAGAATTCGACGGCGACTGACCCGAGAGCTCCGTCTCATTAAAAATGCATGGTGTACGGAGAAGGTGAAGCAGATGGAATGCTACGCCGAACGCCGCCAACATAAGGAATTCTTTGACTCCTTGAAGGCGGAGTATGGACCGAGATTGGAGCCGCTGAGGACACTGATCGACGGTAGTTCAGGCGCTACCTGCACACAGACTGCAGACATAATGCAGATCGGGCGAAAACACTTTGACTGTCTCTTGAACAACCGTTCAGAGATCGACTGGCCTACATTGAACTGCCTGAAGCAACACGATGTGAAGACGAGTCTGGCGGACACACCGACACTGGATGAGACGCAGAGAGCACTTGCTCAGCTGCGAAACGGCAAGTGTGTTGGGGCCGAAGGGATCCCGCCTGAAGTAATGAAACGTGGCGTACCCGCGTTGTTGATTGCGCTGCACCACTTGGTTCAACGTGTATGGATTGAGGAGGAGGTGCCTCCTGATCTGAAGGATGCCCTTGTACTACCACTGTACAAGGGTAAAGGGAGCAAGCAATGTTGCACGAATTATCATGGTATCAACTTGCTGAGTTGTGTGAGCAAGGTGATTGCTCGAGTCCTGCTCAACGGCCTCGTCAGTCAGGTTGTGGAACCGAACGTGGCGGAAGAACAATATGGTTTCTTTTCGAGTCGTAGCACTGTCGATAAGGTGTTTGAGGCTGGTCAGTTGCAAGAGAAGTGCAGAGAACGACACCAGCCATTGTACTCGCTTTTTGTTGATTTCACCAAGGCATTTGACACGGTGAACCGCGAGGTACTGTGGCTGGTATTGGGTAAGTTTGGTTGTCCGCGTAAGTTTGTAAGTTTACTTGAATGTCTGCACAGTGGTATGCGAGCGAGGGTGCAGCTGAGTGGAGAGACCTCGGATGACTTTGCAGTTGTCTCTGGTGTGAAGCAAGGCTGTGTCTTAACTCCTGCCATGTTTAATATATATCTTCATGCAATGTTGTCCTGTGCTTTTGATGCCGCTTGTGCTTACGGTATTCGTGTGGAGCACCATATTGATGGTGGGTTGCTGAACATCCGTCGTTTCGGTGCGAGAACTCTAGTCTGTGAGACAACTATCCGTATGTTGCTGTTCGCTGACGACTGTGTGTTGTTTTCACACAGCGCGGATGAGTTGAAGCATATGACTAGTGCTCTGGCTTCGACAGCGGCCAAATTAGGTCTAACCATTAACACAAGCAAAACTGTCTGTCTCTTTCATCCTTCACCGGAGGTGCAATCTTCAATATTGCTGCGAATCTGCCCTGGTGCTGGAGTATTGGAAACCACCTCCCGCTTCTGCTAACTTGGGAGTGTGATGTCGACTGATCAGCAGCTACATCATCATCATCATCATCATCATCATCATCATCATCATCATCATCATCATCATCATCATCATCATCATCATCATCATCATCATCATCATCATCATCATCATCATCATCATCATCATCATCATCATCATCATCATCATCATCATCATCATCATCATCATCATCATCATCATCATCATCATCATCATCATCATCATCATCATCATCATCATCATCATCATCATCATCATCATCATCATCATCATCATCATCATCATCATCATCATCATCATCATCATCATCATCATCATCATCATCATCATCATCATCATCATCATCATCATCATCATCATCATCATCATCATCATCATCATCATCATCATCATCATCATCATCATCATCATCATCATCATCATCATCATCATCATCATCATCATCATCATCATCATCATCATCATCATCATCATCATCATCATCATCATCATCATCATCATCATCATCATCATCATCATCATCATCATCATCATCATCATCATCATCATCATCATCATCATCATCATCATCATCATCATCATCATCATCATCATCATCATCATCATCATCATCATCATCATCATCATCATCATCATCATCATCATCATCATCATCATCATC
>OX104071.1:43733232-43876115 GCA_944474145.2 Dicrocoelium dendriticum
TTAAGTGCGATTAAAAGCAGACGAAATGTGTTTGCACAGTTTGACAAAGTGTAACAGGGCAAACTTAGTGCGACCGCAACGCACATTATTTGTTGAAAAATGGCCGGTTCAGTTTTCACATCGTACGGTAACTTGTTGTACTGAAAAAGTCAGAGGTGGGTATTTACTGTCAGAAATGTTCTGCACTGATGGGCAACTGGGGTTTGCAGATACGCATCAGCTAAGTCAAGTTTTGCGAAACATTTCCCCCTTTGAGTTTGCTGGACAGGTCTTCTGGTACCGGCTAGGGATACTGATGATTTTCCAACACAGAATTCAAACCTGTCGAGAAATCAGCATAATACGGACTTTACCGTTTCCTTCCTTTACCACCAAGATAGGTGCTGCCCATTCGGAATAGTGAACTCGTTCGATTAGCCCTTCAGATTGTAGTCGATGTAACTCGGCTTCCACTAGAGACTGGGTTGCGTAGGGCACCGGGCGTCTTGGTCTAAAGACTTGCTTGGCGTCTGGTTTAAGGTTCAATGAGGCAGTAGCCAGGTTGCTGCATCCGAGACCAGGTTGAAACAATGCATTGTGACGCCGTTTTATCTCGGCAATCTGACTTTGAAACATCGAGCTTGGAGGTGACAATTGTGACATCAGATTGACTTGTGGTGGCTGGCATATCCTGTTCACTGATGGATCAAGCAATTTCAGTTCATCCATCCAGTCGAGCCCCAATAAATCTAACCCCGGCTGGTCTGTCAAGAAACATGTCGTCTGGATTTGTTTATCGCGGAAGTTTACCTGATAATTCAGTTCACCAAGCAATTTCAACGTACCTCTTGAAGCATTCCGTGCCGTGTGGTCCTTTTTGTATGGGTGTTGGTCGCCCCAGCATGCACCAAGTGTCTCGAAATATCAGGGTGATATCAGAAGCCGTGTGAATTTGTAACTTGACTTGGAAGCCGTTGATTTTCACATTTGTGTATTTGCGCTTGCTGGCTCCGTCAACCTTGAATGTTGCGGTGATAGATCTGGTCAAATTGGGACGCCGGAACCGTCTGGCATTGTTACGCATGTTCTTGGTCAAAATTGGACGAGTCGCTAGGCAACATGACTCCTTAAGCCCTCTTCTGCCGCAACGGTTGCAAGTGTGTGTTTGAATGGACACTCGCAAACAAAATGCCACTCTCTACAAAGCCAACATGCAATGGGAGGTTTAGAATGCGTTGAACTCACATGGGAAGCCTCTTTTCGGGGAGTACGGCTTACTGCACAGAAAAAACCTTGCTCGTTCTGGTTGGACAACTGCTGGATCATTGCGGTATCGTGCTTCAGATTCGTCATGCGTTGGCACTCACCGGTCACTTGCTGCCATGTGACATCCGGATGTTGCTCAATTTTGTTCAGTATTCGTGTTCGAATGTCGGCATCTTTGGATGCGTGTAGGCCACAAACGTATATGAGACATTTAAACTGATCACTTGTCATCATGTGTAGTTGTGACCGTTCGCACTCTCGAGCCACACGACTGGAATAGTCGACCCAGTCTTCGTATTCTTTTTTGGTTATTGTCAGACATTTGTACCGGATGTTAAACAAAGGTGTCTGTTCACCGAAAACCTGCGACAGGACTGCAACCCCTTCGCCGAAGGACAAATCGGTACCCTTTTGGGTAAGGTAAAATTGGTGAACTTGTCGTGTTCGGCAGCACCCAGCTTCCGCAGCATTAGTCGAATCTTCTTTTCTGCTGGAAGGTTGGCAAAATCAACCCGCAATATATCTTCATACTTGTGGAACCACGAAACAAATGTTATGCCATCATCAGCGCCATAACCGTCCATTTCTCCGGTGCTTGCTGCAACGTTTGTGACGTCTAATAAGGTAGGATTTCAGATCTTTCACTAGCCTTTTCCAGTCCAGCCTACGTTAGTACTAAAATGTTAGCACAATAACAGGACTCAGTACCTGCGCGCCTCTGACTCATGTGTTGCGATATCCTCAGCAGACTTAATTTATGCATGCACTGCGACTGTTTGATGTCCTTCCATATAAACTTTTCAACTTTCGCTAGTACTTCTTCCAACTCTTCAAGTCGGCGCTCAGCCGCTCCTTAGCCTCTCTATTCTAGACGTTCCCATATCTCTTAATTGTTGTGACGTCTTCGACCTTTTCAGCTGTGAGCGACCAGCTATTGGACTAGCTTTCCCAGGCTCTTTCCAAAGTAGTAGTGTCCTAGCACCATAGCATGAATCGCGAATTTATACACCGCCGTGGTTCAGCATTTTATGATATGACTCCCCTAATCAACTCACTGTATGCTTGCATTCTTCTTGTCTGTTGTCCTTTCTTTATTCGACCTACTTAGCTCTCGTCTGGCGACCTACTTTATTTCATCCGGTTAGTGCACAGCTGCTCCTTGATAGCTGCACAGCTGTCACTCGTTTATGACACCTATTTAATAGTAGTTCAGCATTCTCACTGGCTTCTCCTGGCTCAGTCTTCCTTAGGTTTATTCCTCTAGTACCACAGCATGATCTTATTATATGCGCATCGCTGCGTCTTCGCCTATTTTTGCTATAAACTATTTAAGAGCCTTAACGTATGCCTGGGATTCATCCGTTCGTTGTGCTTTCTTCATGAAGCCTTTCTTTGCTCTCTTCTCTCTTGCATGCATATCCATATATTCAGCGCAAACCGCTGTTCTGCCTTAACCTTCTTACTGTCCATTTATACCTTACTTGATGTATTGTCTTAGACCTTATTACCTGCAATCATCCAACTCTCGGGCTAGCATTCTCTGGCACTATCCAGCTTGGTACTATTATCTTAGCACCTTAGCTGTTGCGGTTAGGCCTCACTGCTCTGATACTCTAAGCAACCTTACACTACGCTTGCAATTCGGCCATTCCCTGCCCTTCCGTCAATTAACGTTTCTTAGCCTCTTAGTTCTTCCCTCCTCTCACTTCGTCAGCACACAGACGCCCGTTAGCTTCACATTTCTAGGTGTTCACTTCTCATCATTTTCTTAGCACCATAGTATGACTTGTTTCTCTGGGCGACGCTACATATACATTTATTCTGCACGTTCAGTTTCCTTTAACTGATCTATAATACTTCACTTCTATCGATCAATCCTTTCTCACCTAGTAATCTGGGTCCGTTCTTGTAGCAAAGGATTTAACACTTACCTTTATAGGGGGTTAGCTCTCATAGGCCTTTCCTATTTCAATAGGCCATAGCACTATACTCCTAGTACCCTCGTGTCGTCTTTCCTTCTTGATCACCCGATAATTTTTACTCAGCGCTGGAGTCCAACCTATCCGCTGACTTACCACCAATTGACCTATGAATCTCTTTGGATGTAGACTGGCCACCAGCCCTCTATCCACCATTCAAACGCCGCTGGTCCCTGAACTCTGCTTTCTGTCTTTCCACGCGATAGTCGCATCATAGTAAACTGATACAGCGTTTCTGCTTAATGGCGCAACGCTCTGTATTCCATGTAGATGGTAGCAACCAACTTATAGGGCCATTGCCTCCGAAAAACATTCAAAAAACACCTTCAGCACAGTCATTGCTGCAAATTGTACATCATTTGTCTCCACTCTAAATGTTATTACATAGGAGTTTGACAATGCTTGTTTCCATGCCTGTTCGTTGCGGCCTTGGTTGTCTCTTACCTTCTTGTTTCTCCGAGGTCCGGAACTTCTTGGGGATCTGGGATTGGACCGAGAAACCGCTTTTGTCCGGGACAGGACAACCAATAAGGACCTATGAAGCACATGGCTGTACAACAAACGGATACAACAGCACTCAATACCATGACCGTTGTCCAGTGATGATAGCTGGATTCGAGAACTTCACACTCCGGAAAAGAATACATACTCCTGAAAATTCCAGACGCAAGAAACTGACGTTTTGCCCACCTGAATACCCACAAAGACGATTCTCCGTGAAGCCCCCATCCTCGATTCGCCTCAGCCATTATGGCGGCCCAAGATACCTGATCAAATAACAGAGGAAATTGAAGGTCATTTGACTGCGGATATCTGAGTGTGAAATCAGTCGACAACCTGGTCTGCCAGTTGTATATTAGTGCACCGACAAATTTCTGACAGTGTTCCAGGACGTGGTGGGTTTTCGCCTGGCAAGCGTTCTCCCTATAAAAAGCCACAAATATCCGTATAACAACACTGCGATGTGGCGGATGTGACTCGCCACTGAAGAAAGTCACTGCCCAGAACAACCTACAGGCAAGTCGACCAGAATCATTAATCAATATTGCCCTGACACTTTCAATAATAAGTTACACCATGCCTATATGTATCGTCTTCATTACACATGTAGTGCCCTGACTGTTTACACTACGCACGCTAGAATTCAACGTTTCGTCATGCATTGAAGACTCTATCCCTCATGACTACTCACACAATTTCCGCAGCCTGTACAATCTTCGGCTTACTGCCGACTACACTCATAGCAACGTGTTTGTTGCAAAGCAATATTGCATGTAAATATTGATCACGCCTTGCTTGGTGTGTCTCGACAAATTCGAGAATAAACTATTTATTTATTTATTTATTATGGAACTCACTGATCTGCTGAGTCAGGGTTTCTGGTGACGGGGCACTTTCACTTGCCGCTAACCCTGGGCTTGACTGCACGGTCATCTTCTGAGTTAACATCTCGATCAGCTTGGTTTGGGATGCTTCAAACTGCGCCTGTTGTTACGGCAACAGCATCTGCAATTGTTCAAAGCTAGTTGCTATGCCTGGGTTTGGTTATACTCGCGCCGCCACTGCTGTGACGCTAATCCATTGGGATTTCACCGCTTGGGTTCGAAGCACAACTCAGTCGCTACTGTTGTAACGCTGGGCCCGCTCGCCCCTGGTTGATGCACGCCTGTTGCTAAATCAGCGCCCTTACGCGTGCTCTGATGGACGCCTTGGCAAACCCAACCGGAACGGAGACAGAAGACTACTCAGCAGACCAGAGTTGTATTAAGGCAAAGAACGCTCATATTTATATGTCACTATCACCAGGCGGATTTGGCCCTAAGCCCACGTTCCACACCTACTTGTCCGCTGCATCTGTCCAGTTCACCGTGTTGTTCGGGAACTTCAGTCTTCGTTCGCCTACCCGGCGCATGGCAACGCACGTGATGTCTGACGCGTGATTTCATCAGCTTCGGGTCTGGCCTTGGCAACACCCTTGGTGTCTGATCAGCTTTTGGCTAGGCGCTGTTAACACGTTCGTAGATTCCATCCTAAACACGATTGGTGGTAACCGCGCGAGCGTTGGCTCTCAGCTTTCTTGCCCAGCTGTCACACAAATACCAAATATCTGAACCTGCGGTTCCAGTTTTTACTTCGCTATGCCACTATTTTCATTAATGCAACAAAACTAACCTGTCTCGCGACGATCAAAACGCAGATCACGTTCCCTATTACATGGTGAACAATCCAACATTTGGTCACAACGCTAGGGGCCATCTTTCTTTCTACATTTTGTGACCCGTATGTTATTGTTTAGAGGCACTCATCTCGCGCCGGAGTCTTTACACCGATGAACACAATAAAAATACGAAACCGCGTACGCTATCCTCCGATTACTATCTCGTCCTTATCCTCCACGTATTCTTTAGGCCTAACCATGGAAAGCATGTGCTGGCATTGCGAAGCAAGTTCCATAGAGGTGGTCAGTATAACCCCTGTGGAATCGGCTTTGCTAGTTGAATTCGTTCCTTCGCGACGCTCTAGGACACCATTTACCCAAGCACCATTTATTCTAAAAATCCGTAATAAAAATGAAAAGTTATGTTCACATGAACGACATAAAACGGTGAGATATACCTCAACGAAAATGCTCAACGCGCTCACCGGCATTTTGCTTGCAGTGCAGAAAGCGCCTGAGGTAATTGGCCAGAACCTTTTGCAAATTTTCATTGTTGCATGCATGATATACGTTAACAGTCCAGTCCTTCAGTTGTTCCAGTGAAACAGGCGTTGTCTTGTATACTCACCGTCTCCAATAACCTCAAAGGAAAACATCTAGGGTTCAAATCTGGTGATCGGGAAGGCCATTGGATAGGACCAGAGCGACTAATCCACCGATGACCGCACATCTCATTAAGATAATCCCGCACCGTTTGTGCATAATGGGCAGGTGCACCAGCATGTTGCCACGAAATAGTGCTAGAAACGTCAGCAGCCTGCAGCTGCGGAATTAAGCAGGTCTGTAGCATTTCCTTGCAAGACAATGCTAGGAAAGGCATGCCATTAGTACGCTGAGAAAGTAACTTACCGGTCACATTACTAAAAAGGAGAATTGTCCAACAATATTTTGACCAGTTAGTCCAGCTCAAATCATTAGCTTGGGACTATGTGGCATACGGGAAGCTACGCAGCGTCATGGATTTGGTGTCGCCCCAAAATGATGCTTATGTATTCCTTGCAAGTGGAATATTGCCTCTGGTGAAAATAATGGAATGAATATGCACGTGATTCAAGCGCCAGCTGCAAAATGCAAGTCGCTTCTCCGGATCGCATGGGTTTAACATTTGCACTTGACGTGCACCATACCGACGAAATATTCTTTCCTTCAAGATCCGATGTACATCGCATGGGATGGTGTCACAATTTTGAGCAATTGTACGAATGCTGAGGTCCGCTCTTTCGTTCACTTCGCGGATAACAGCCCGAGCTGAACTCTCATCCGTTGTGGTGCGAAGCCGCCCCGTAAATCGGGCGGTACACACACTATCAGTGTTCTCGAACCTCTTCACCAGTTTTAATACATACCGTCCGTTGACAGACCGCATTCCCGAGGTTACACTATTGTACATGCTAGCTGTCTCGGCTGCATTAAGCCCGCTCTCCCAATACAATTGAGGTATCACCACGCGCTAATCATCAACGACTTGACGTAACTGAGATTGCATAACATTCACTAAAGTGACTTTATCCTCGCGTTCCATTGCTGAAAAAGTAATCCAATAAAAAGGAAGCTTATCGTGTGCCCAGTTATCTAACAAAGCTACCCAATGTCCGGAACGCAATTTTTCGCCTGTCTGTTCGAAAACTATGAATGCCATCATTGACCAATGGGCTAGCAGTTATCAGAGCAGGGAGAAATTCTTGCCCGCGGTTCACAGGTTTGCGGGTAAGTATACCGTTTTGACTGGATAGCTTGACAACGAATGCTAATTATCTGTCCATTGTAGAGACCCGTTTGGTGATGAATTGGATTCAACTCCTCCGGCAATCCGTCCCGCTTTTCCAATCTTATATATATATATACACTACACACGTCTGTGGTGCAGCTAATTTGGCATCGGAGTCATGGCTGAATGGGAAAACATTATGGATAATAAAAAACTACAGCAACAATGAAATCATTTTTGTAAAGTTTGCCAAGCACCATGATTGAAATTTATTTACTTTTTTGGTGTGTTAGGTGGCACTGCGCTACCCAATGACGCACACTTCTGCTCTTGAGATCGATGTTGCTCCATGGCTTTCAACTTTTCCAACCTGCCGTTATCCACATCACACGGACCCCAAGCAGTTAGTCATAAACATGCGACAAATGTCAGCGGCTTCGTCAGCTGTTTAATGCGACCTCCCCAATTTGCCGGATGTCCACCAGCAGGTCTCTTACAGCTTTGTTTAGCAATCACAGACAACGCACAACGCGCTTGAGGTTGGACAGCCCTTCGCAATACGTGTAGCAATCACGGTATTTTATGCAGTGCGACGTGCTCCTCGAGAGCGTGGTCTCTGCGTTCCAAGGCACGCTTACTTTTATATTACTTACGTGGTGCTGCCAACAAGCAGTGCAATGGACCTCAAACAAAGGTGCTCGAAGGTGGATATTCTGCACAATTCACCTTTACGAATGGGCCAAGTCTCGCACCGTAAAACAGAACAGCACGAGCCGCTGCAAATAGCTCCTCCCTTTGATGTAGAGGCGCATGTCGTAGCGACGCCACAAGTGCCTCAGCTTAGGAAAGCGAGGCGTGCT
Source organism: Dicrocoelium dendriticum (assembly GCA_944474145.2). Taxonomy (NCBI): domain Eukaryota; kingdom Metazoa; phylum Platyhelminthes; class Trematoda; order Plagiorchiida; family Dicrocoeliidae; genus Dicrocoelium; species Dicrocoelium dendriticum. The sequence goes on from OX104071.1 coordinate 43,741,243, forward strand.
CTCGAGACGCACATCGAAATATCGTCTCTAGCGGCCCCGCCAGCACTGATGTAACCACCCAAGTAGCCAAATCTTGCCACAACCTCTAGTGGCTCATTACCAAATTTGATTGCAGGCACAGGCACCTGCCCGGCTTGAAAGAGAGCCTTGCAATTGGATGTTGAAATTTGTATGCCATACTTTGATGCTTTAATTGCCAAGCGGTTTAAAACAAGCTGGAGGACTTGAGGATCGTCAGAAAGCAAGATTATATTCTCAAAATAGTCCAACTCAACGACTCGACTACCTGGGATGAGCTCAGCGCCAGCGATTACCGCGCCGTTTAGAGGGTTCTTTAGGACATCCCCAATGGCAAAATTGAATGGGAACTGGAAGATAAAGCCTCCTTGTCGAACACCACTGCAGACCACAAAGGAACGCGAATGCTTACCATAAGTTTTAACCCCGCCAGAGGTCAGACCATAGAGGGCGCGCGGTATGGAGTCGAACTCCTTGGGGACACCATTCCTTAGCAGTCAGTGCCACAGTACCGACCGATCGACAGCATCGAAGGCTGCACGAATATCCATGAACACAGCCATCGTTGTTCTCTGGTGTATATGGCGGAACTCGAGGACCTGGCGGAGTGTGAAGATATACTCGATGCAGCCGCAACCAGTGCGAGCCCCAGCTTGTTTTGCTCGCTACAACAATTCACGCGTTGGGGTTTGCCTGCGAATTATTATGGACCCCAGCAGCTTGAAAACGCCGGGGACTAAGCTTATGCATCTGTAGTTAGAGCGGATTGTGTGCCGGTCCTTTTTAATGACAGGTACGACTAACCATTCACCCAAAGTTGCTGGAACTACCAATTGCGACCAAAATTTAAGAAAAAACCAGTGAGTCCGCGGAACAGCCAAGCACCAGTATCTATAAATAGAGCTGGAGGGAGGCCATCAGGGCCAGGGGCTTTATAACGCTTCAGACGGCGAAACTCCTGCTTGATTTCCTGGTAAACGGCAGGGTCCGGGGAAGTAGATTTTCGGCCCCAGTGCGGGCGCCGGAAGTAGCTGGTGTAGCTGGGGCCAACAAAACTGCAAGCCAAAATGTTCCGCCCATCGCGTCAACCGTCGTTGAAGATTCGTAAATAAGGTGTCATCCACTTTGCAAACGGGTTTACTTATACCAGATCGAACACCTTCGGTGGCTCGAAAGAGATGGAAACCTTTTCTGATATTACCGGAGAAGAGCAAGCTCATTCTCCTTGGCGCATTCACACCATCAAGCTTCGTGGTCCATTTGCAGACCCCTGGGCAACGCACGACCCGGCGATTGGCGTTCTTCACTGCCGGGAATCCAACGTGATCATGCGGCGATTTTCCATCAGCGACGAGGAGGCGGCGGAAATCCGATTCTTTGGTGGTGACGAGCACTACCACTAATGTTGATGCTGGTGGAAACTAAGGCAGCTTTGTTCTGCACCCCTGCGAAACGGGATCACTGTCAATAGTTGAGCAAAGCAAGGTTAACAGTGAGGCATGGTACCTGATTAAAGTCGCACGGTTTTGTAGGTTTGCGATGTCCGGTCGGTAGTGAGCTCGCTTGGGTGCTCCTCCGAAAAGAATGCAAATATGAGCACGAACCAATGCCTGCTCAGAGTCTAAATAATTTGTCCAGTACGATCCGTAGTCTGTTACGTTTTCGCGCCCTCTGTAGTTGCTTGCTTTGTGATTAAGAGGGGTGCACGTTTGATTTCGTGTGTGCGGGCGCCAGGTAACAATGGCTCCTCGAGTGACAAAAAGTTGTTCTCGAAAGCAACAAGTAATAAGCACAGCAAATAGTAAGCATTCTGTCTCTATTTTCTGATCGACTGCCACCGAGACCAAAACTACCCCCAAGGTCGTGCTCACTTAGTGGAAGGCGGCCAACCTGTGCTTTAAAGTCTCCGGCAAGAATGACTATATCAGTCCTTTTAGAGGAACGAAGTGGTTCATGTAGTTGCTGGTAAAAGAACTCTTTGACTTCAGCCAAGCTACGGTCTGTAAGGGCGTTGGCAAAGACGACAAACAAGACACCGTTAACGTCTCGACGCCTGCTTAATTTACATGGACCTCGTAATCTGACTGCACGTAGCCGACTGCTGATTGGGACCCAGTCAAGCAGAGCTGACTCAGTCCTGGCACTCATTGCAACCCCAACACCAGCTTTGCCAGAGGTGGCAGCTTCTGGATCTCCGGGAAGCCGAAAGTGGTATTTGGCGTCAGGGTTTACCGGAGAGGCCATTTTGATGACGGCGCTAGATTCTTGTAATCTGGTCTCTAAAAGGCAACAGATGTCTACCGAAAGCGTTTCAAGAATACGAGCTAGACATGCTTGTCGTCAGATCTGCATCAAAGTTCGAACATTAAACGCTGCGAGGATAAATGAAGGACCAGGTCGAACAGAAGCTGGAACTTCGTTGCAGTGAGAGACGGATGCAATAACTTGACACTGAGAACCGGGGGTTTGGTTCTTACTTCCATAAGTTGCGGGACATTGGTCGTTTGTGACGGTGACCGTAGAAGACATAAGAGTTCATTTAGGTGACGGACGAGTGGTGGGATGATCTGTGAATGGAAGTTGTGCAGCTGTGTTAGCATAGCAAGGGCAGTATTAAGCAGTGTGGCCCATACATCGTCAGTGTGCGTGACATTACCCGGCTGCTTAGGCCAAAGTAGACTGTCCTCGGGTGACGAGACACTGTTCTCGAGTTTTCCGGACTACGCAAAAAGCCACGATTTGGAGGTCTGTTTTCCCACTTACCCGACGGGTTCTCATCATAACAGCTTTGTAAATTTGATCGGATCTTGCGGGGCGAGATCACGTAGCACATAAAACTACTAGCATAGGAGACGTGGGACTCGTCGGAGAATGCGCCGATATTCTTCCTTGTCTTAGTACACAACGTTAAAGAGGCCCGCCTTGTTGGCATTTTCTTGTTTTCTACCCAAGCAGAAGGCTGAGGTAATGTTAATTCCCTGTTTGAGTTCGTTGAATAAAACAGAGCTCATAGGTCCAAAAAACACTTGGACGCTTGCGATCCTTCCGGCTGGGTGTCTGATTGATACAGACTGGTTCAAGAGGATGGGAAATTGGTCACGGGAGGGTGGTTGTGCACATCTGGGGCTCTGTGGTTGAGAAGGATGTGCTCGGCCTTTGCTCAGCGTTCCCAAATTTTGACCTTGTCAAGAACATAGACCTAGGCTTTGTCTTAGCGTCATACACCAGAAGAGGTGGCCTCACCCCTGATCGTCTTACCTTCAACACTTAGTCTTCCTTTGATATCCATTTAATCTTAGCCTGCTTCTAATATGTTCAGCTTCCTGTCTTCATATACTTATGTACATTGTAGTTATGGTGTCTTAGGTAATCCTTATTCTGTGGAGCATATACAAATACGGCCACATCGTCATTGTCTTTTGGTTTCCGATAACAACCAAGCATGACTACACACCCACTTTCTAGTCTCAGGTAGAATTCGAACATTGTCAGCTTACACCTCATGAATATCTTACCGGAATCCTGCTCTTCATCCCTATGCACATGAAAGTATTCTACCCATCAGGCCATGCCTTCCGCATAAGTAAAAACATCTTTAGCGCAATATCTGTTACACCTTGTACACTAGTTGTCTCAAATAAATGTCTTAAGGTAGGATTTTGATCAAACGCTAGGCACATTGACTGTTCCTTTTCGGTCTTCTCTCGGCTTGTTCCTCTCTCCCTTTTCTCTGAGGTCGTGAACATCGGAGAGCTTCGGGATGAAACTGAGGAACTGCCTCCGCCTGGGCTGGGACGAAATAACCAACAAGTACTTACCTGGACCATGGCCTCACTTCCACTCTAACTATTTGCACCCAACTACCGATGTCCAGTGAGGGTAGCTGGACACGAATTCTTCGCTCCCCGGCAAATATACATAATCAGAGAAGACTTCATATGGTTCTGCGTAGGATCAACACATTATATTCAGTAAGAATGTTTAGTACCCGACCTACCAATCGACAAGACCCAGGAACGCAATAGGCAACCAGTTATTGCATCGACCAGCGGAAAAAATGGGACGCAACCTGACCGCGAATAACCGAGCAAACAGACTTTCAACAAGAAACATAGCCAGTTACAATTTGCCATTCAATGGATTGGTGGCAGTGTTCCAGGACGTGGTGGGTTTTCGCCTGGCAAGCGTTCTCCCTACAAAAAGCCACAAAGGTCCGTTTAACAACACTGCAACGTGGCGTATGTGACTCGCCACCGAATAAAGTCACAGCCCATAACTTTACACTGGCAGGTCAACTAGCCTCACAATTCTACATAGGATCGTTACACTGGGACTTCTACATCTGTATATACTGTTGTCGTTTTACATCCTAGGACACGTTGCCCTTTTCCTTCATTGTGTGCGGGCTCTTCCATAACCTTTCAATGGATCATTCAGGATTCTCAATCTTTTATTAGCTGAGGTCCCGTATCTCACGACAACCAACTTATTGTTTCGCATTTTCAACGTTGTACAGTTCCAATCATGGATATATAAACAATTTTCTACGTTACTGTTACAATTGCATTAAAATGTTTGTACCGTTGTACATATCTGATCATGCCCCCACGAGCGTGCCTCGCATAGTCGAGAATAAAATATTTATTTATTTATTTATTTATTTATTTTTCTTGGTCGTGGGCTTACTCTGACGGATGTATTTCCACAACTCCGAATAACTGTCAGACGGCACGCGACTTTGCTTAACTGTGCTAGAGGTTGAAGCGGACGCACAAAGGAGAGAATGGGAAGAAAGCAAAGGGACCTGTGTGGCGGGTGCTCTGGGATTTGTTGGTGTAGTGAGGAACGGAAACAATCGGCGCGCTACTTGATTTGGGATTTGTGCTTACACTGCGCTCTAATTTTTCGGCCGGTTTGTAGGCTTTGCTAGGCTTAACCTCCTGGCAACCTAGCCTGGTTTTATTAGCTAAGCTTAGGAGAACCTTAAATATTGAAACAGCAGGTGTATTAAGCAGCACGTAGCAAAGTCAGTCTTCTGCTTGCACTTCCTTCTCCATAAGCCCGCACGACCTGGTTGCTGCAAAGTACTTAAATAGATAAATAGCTAAAGGTTTTACGCTTGAAAAGATGAAGCACGTGTTTATAGACAAGATCATTTTGACCTAACAATGCGTAATCAGGCGTGTGCAAAAATCCGATAGGTTTGTGTAGCGGGGTATGTGGGCATGTGTTTGTGTGTGTATGCGGCTGTGTACTTTGTGCTTGTACTTTTGATGCTCCATTCTTGAATGTTTGATGTTGTCAGCCAAGTGCGAGTAGAAGATTGGTGTTGGTGGGTTGGAAAGGCTTCCCCGGATTTTCACGGCGCAGTGACTTTATTTTGTGGTGAATCGTAACCGCAAGGTCACATTGCTGTTAAACAAACATTTGTGGATTTTTACAGGGAGAACGCTTGCAAGGGGAACACCCACCACATTCCTGGAAACCTGCCGCCGAACTATTTGCTAGCATGGGTTAAACCCCAACCACGTAGCTGGCACCACGAGGAGGTTGTTCGGCTAGCCAGGAGGGAGGGGTTAATTGCTGCAAGGAAAAGTAACAGTGAGGGGCCTTGCGTGTAGCGAACATCTAACGATACTTCGGAGCGTTGAATGCGCCAGGAGCGAACAAGAAGGTGTTGACAGTCTGCTTTCGGTACACAAGAGGTTTTGGTCATGATTGGAAAGATAAGGCATTTCGATGCCTGAGTATTTTTTATTATATTGTGAGTTGGTTTTGCGCCGAAAGGTTATTTAAAATCGTTACACCGAATGGCTAAAATGCGTTACTGTGGTTGATCGTTTTCACGCTTCTGGAGACAGCATCTATTATGGACGATTCTAGCCCCTTTGGACGTAGCTCAAAGGGTACAAAGCTGGACTTTTCAGCGATCCTTGAGGATATAAAACGTTTGCAGCTTAAACTGGGACAACGTTTGTTCGTCGGAACATGGTTACAGCGGAAGCTTACAAAAGCGAAATTGGGCAGATGATTCCCGAAGGCTGCCTATACCAACATATGCAACTTATATGCGTGGATAGCAGACCAACGAATGTTGGTGGTAAGCGGTGTTATTATTCCCCGTGACGATTTTCTAACGGTTACCGGTGTTACCATTGCCGTGCTCGGTTAATAGTGCTTTCAAAGGGAGGGCGTTTCGAGATCGGATACGCGTGTCTGCGTCATTTGCACAAGTTTTACGTTGGCAAGCCTTGGCTGTATGCCAAGCATCGGCTGCTAACAAGGAGACAGGAAAGCACGGTACCGAACTTGGTAAGGACTTTAGTCGGACAAAGCAGATGCATGCGCTTGTGCGCCTTTAATATGACGTTCGTTTAACTAGGTTGGATTGGTATGATATACGGCAGTGTTATAGTAAGGTTGGTGTCACGAAGGTGGTGGAGGTGACGCAGCTTTTGTGAACCAATGGACTAATGAAAATAATGCGTGAAGGAAATGGGATTCGGTACCTATTTTTAGTCCATTCTCGCATGTTGGAGTTAGTGGGCAACTACGGTGAGTTAAATTTGGCGTACTCTGCATATCAGATACATTACGGCGGTTATATCTTTTAGCATTGTAAATAAAGAAATAAAGAAATATTTGATTCTTGACTATGCATAGCAAGCGCATGGAGGCAGGATCAAGAAGGTGCAACTGGAAAGACATTTTATGGCAATTGTAACCGCCATAGAAGAAAATTTTTCATAGGTTCATAATTGAATCTGAACAACGGTGTAAAACTGAAACAATAATTGGGAAGAGATGAGACGGGGACCCGTTTGTTAGGACATAATCGGTCTGCCATATATTGCAGCCACACCTCAGCTAAAAACAAATTAAGAATCCTGAAGGATCATTTAGAAGCTACTTGAAGAGCAAACTACATTATTGCGATGGGAACCCAAAAGCTTGCAGAGATTAAATCCGCGATTAAACGTCGAGTAAACAACCTAAGAAGCCAGCGTAACTCAGCACTGAATACCAAGTTGCATAAGCTTACAAGAAATTCTGACCACCCCAGCAGTGAAGGATGGATCAAAAACTTGTCTAGCCGTAAACTCAGCAAAACGGAGGAGGATATACCAATCAATGGACTAAACTTTAAAGCAAAAATGGCATAATATAAGGATTACTTGGCTAATCCGGAACAGGTTTCGATCACAAGCGGGCTGTTAGAAGAAGTGCGGCAGCAAATTAGACAAACAGTTTTCCCTGCGATAACTCGCAACAAGTGCACACATAGTCTTGCAAAAGCAGAACGAAAAGCACTCAGAAGGCTACGAAAGGAAAACAATATTGTAATCCTACCAGCTGACGAGGTACGTAGGACCGTAACAATGAATAAACCATATTACGTTGCAAAAGCCAAACAACTCCTTTCCGACAAGACCACTTATCATCCTATAGATAAGGATTCCAGTACAAAACTCAGCACTCAAATCAACGCAGCATTGAAGAAACTACAAGCAACGAGTGTGATTACAAAACCGGAGCGATGGAAGATGAAAACTGAGGATACAAATATTTCAAGATTCTATCGACTGCCAGAGGTAAACAAAGACGGATTCCCATTGCGTACAATGGTCTCGTTGCTGGGAACAACCTCGTACAAATTGGCAAAATGCAGGTGGAAGAAATTAAAACACCTAATTGCCGGCTCTGAACAAAGCCTCATCAATGCCGCACAATTCATCAACAAACTGAAGTGCGTTACAATAAAAGAAGATGAAATCATGCTGTCGTTTGGTGTCATCGCACTCTTCAAGTCGATCAGTCACGAACCTGCAAAAAAAGCCATGATGGAATTACCTAGAAACCAACCGAACACAATAGGAAACCTCAAGCCGGGGAGCATTTGGCAACTCTTGGAACTCTGCATGACTACTTATTTTTACTTTGAAAGGCAAGTAAACCAACAACTGAAAGGAACGCCCATGGGATCGCCCATCTCAGGACCTATTGCAGAAGCTGTGATGCAAAACCGGGAGAGTATCACCATACCGTTAATCAAACCAAAATTATGGATCCGGTACGTGGACGACATGTTTGTCATCATCAAACGAGATTCCATACAGAATACCCATGAGTTAATCAACAACACGTTCCAAGATATCAAGTTTACAATTGAACTCGAAACAGACAACCTGTTACCATTCTTAGATGTACTCGTCCAAAGAAACACTGACGAAAAATTTCAGACATGTGTATATCGAAAGGAAACCCACACAACCCAAATATTAAAATACCACAGCAACCATCAACTGAACCATAAGAAAAGCTGCATTCAAAGCCTTTTCATTAGTGCCGTAACACACTGCAGCACGACAGAATTGAAGGAAAAATGGGAACCATCTATACCGGGTATTGCAAAACAACGGGTATCTACGAATCTTCGTCAGAAGAAGCCTAAAGAAGAGGGTGCAGCAACAACAGCAGGAAAATATAGATACATGGGTAGCGCTTCCTTACATCAAGAATGTATCTGAACTAACGTCAAGATTGCTACGACCACATAGAATCTTGGTGGCTCACAAACCAACTGGTACTTTGCGAATACGGCTTTCAAGACCGAAGGACCAAGTTAAACAAGGCAGCCAGAATGATGTCATGTACAAAATTAACTGCAAAGCGTGTGACCACCACTACACCGGCAAACTGGAAGGAACTTGTCAACACGGATCAAGGAACACAGAAAGCACAGAAAAACAGAAAAAACAGAAAGCACATGAAGAAAAAGGGGTCGGTAAAACAGGTTCTATTGAGGGGAACTGGAAAATCCGCCGACCTTCTTCAGGTGATGATTCACCCTTGTTAATAAAAATAAGGGTGAATAATGCCTAGTGATGTAATTAAGGTAAGGGTAACAGAGTGTTGCGTCAGCTGTAACTAGCTCAGTTATATCTCAGAATTCCGAGAGGTCAGAAAACAAGAGACCGTTCAGGCAAAACCAGGTAAGTCAGCAAGATGAAGCTAGGCCGCCAAATATAGCTAAGTATATAGTAATGAGTTTCATCATAAAAGAAGCAGTTTAGGACAAAAGTGGTTAAATGAAACGGCAGTTAGCCTCGGAGTGATGTGAACAGGCCGTTGGGTCTGTTAAAACCTAATCATTAATGACATAGTAGTAAAAAAGAGGAGACCATTAAGACGAGAATAGAGCACCAGCGCATAGAAAGCAAGCCGCATACTGAAAGAGAGCATCGGCATAAAGAGAAAGGTTAAGGAAGAAAGATGGATATAATACCAATGATGAATTATGATCAACCATGCTTTTGAATTGAAGGATATAAGACGGTACGTCGGCAGAAACTAAGCCACTTAGATCTCAGATGTCCGAAGTGAATCAGAAAGTAGTAGACCGTTCAGAGGAATCCGGATAAGTCAGCAAGGTGAAGCTAGGCCGCCAGCATAAGGTATGAAAAACAGTAATGAGTGTCATAAAAGAAGAAGCTTTCGGGACGAAAGTGACTATATGAAAAGCCAGTTAGCATGACAAGGAAAGGTCTCGGGATGAAGGGACCAGATTGTTTGGAATGTAGACCCTAGAGTAGTAACGTCCCGGATGTCGAAGAACAGTGAAAAACAGGGGAATGGTCAGCCGAGGGTAGATAGAGCCATGCCCGAAGAGTTATCCGTCCAGTTATAAGAGTAATGCAAACAGAGCGCGAACAGGAAAACGCTCTATTGAGGGGAAGTGGAAAAGCCAGGCATATTTTTGGGACGAGGTGAGCAGACCGTTAAGTCTGCCCATCTCTGATCATTAGGGTTACAGTAGTCGGAAGCAAAGAGACCACTAAGACGAGATTAGAATATCAGCTCAAAGAGTGAAATCCGTAGAATTTAGGTCTAATTAATAAAGGAGCGCATCGGCACAATAGGTTTGTACATGAAGAAGGGGCATATAAATAAGGATGAACCTTGACCAACAATGCATTTCAGTTGAGGGTTACAAGAGGTTTCGTCGGCAGACCCTAGGTCATTTAGGTCTCAGAAGTCCGAAGTGGGTTAGAAAGCAGGAGACCGTTCAGACGAGTCCGGATAAGCCAGCAAGATGAAATTAGGCCGCCAGCATAAGGTGTGAATAACAGTAATGAGTGTCATAAAAGAAGAAGCTTTCGGGACGAAAGTGGCTATTTGAAAAGCTAGTTGGCATGCCAAGGAACTGCCTCGGGATTAGGGGAACGGAGTATTTGGAATGTAGTGCCTAGAGCGATAAGCTCACGGTTGTCTAGGAGCAGTCAGTAACAGGAGACTAGTCAGCCGAAGGTAGATTAAAGCCAGGTCCGAAGGGATATCCTTCCGATTGAAAAAGTAATGCAAACGGAGTGCGAAAGGAAAATGCTCTATTGAGAAGAAGTAGAAAAGCCAAGCATGTTCTCGAGGTGATGTGAGCAAACCGTTAAGTCTGCCCATCTCTGACCTTTAGGGTCAGAGCATTCGGAAGCAAGCGACCACTGAGACAAGATTAGAATATCAGCTCAACCTGATTGCGAGGACCGGATACGAACGCGGTTTCGTCCCGTTTTGGACTCGAAATGTAGAGGTAGCCTAAGCAAAACCCGGGAGCAACACCTAAATAGTTACATTTTGGCACTACGTTCTAATCCAGCTCAGGCTATCGCTAACTGATGAGCTCAAATCAGGGCAAAACCCCAGTCGTTGTTTGCCAGTGTTTGGAATAGCAACACACAAATATTTTCTATTCGCATATGGTCCTTTTGTTCGGAGTGACCGAGGGTTGCCTGAATATGAACCAAGGTCTCAACAGAGGTTGCCTGTCGTAACGTAACCACACAGTGGCTTCCCAAAATGTAACTTGAACTTTCTTTCCGCAGTGCCAAGCATTTTTCGCGGATCTCAGTAGGCTAGTGCACAGGGCATCAGCCGCGGACTACTAGGCTCTGCGTTCCAATGCAGTTTATGCTGTCACCACCTGACTAGTCATAACCAGAAGGAAACCGCCGTCATGGTTTAATAGTATTGGGCGGAGCAACACCAAACTATTTCCCTTTCGGATATAAGCCTCTCGGTCGGAATGACCAAGGTTTGCAGGAAAATAAACCGAGGCCTAAATAGAGGTTGCGTTTTGCAATCCCACTTTACAGCGGGTTCCCAAAAGTAACCTTCGAGACAGAACCGTTGTTTGCCGGTATCCGGAGTAGCAATCGGATGGTGGATAACACCCCGGTTATTTGCGATGGCGCTTGTGTAAATATTGACATCACCGTGTCAGGATAAAACCTTGGGGATTAAACCTCATGTCCAATGCATAACTTGCTTTTATAACACGACTAGTTACCTCTACACTCCGTCATGCGACCAAACAGCAACCATTCACCCACAGCCGCCTTGACAGCACCTGGCCTCAAGCAACTTGTGTTTTGCTACCTTCTAACTTGTGAATAACTAGTTAATTTCCCCATGCTGAGTCTTCTGTGTAATCCTGCGTTTATATTATTTCAATAACTTTCTACAAGGTGTAAAGTGCAAGACAAGCAGACCTTTTGAGCACCTACGTTTCATTTACCTTTACCATTACGCTTCAACCCTATTATTAAAACATCTTGATCGTGCTCACAGCGGTGTGATTTGCTCCGCCGAGCATAATCTATAAAATTATTTGTTTAACGTTTGCTTGCGCATCGCTAGTTCCATCCCTTTCCTAGAGGCCGTCATTATCCCACAAGTCAGCTGTATAAAGCTTTTCAAAGTTCAAAATACATTAGTTCACCGGTTACTTCTACACTCACCTTGCAGCTTTGCTTTTTGGGTTCAAATGAACAAGAATTCAAGTGTGTGCCTCGCTCCAAAGAGTAGAAAACATTTATTCCTTATATACCTGGCGTCAACTTGACATGCTTGTAAATCCCACTAGGCCTGTGATTTGAGGTCACCATTCTGAATTAGTACCTTGGTGGCTGCTTGAACTCATTTGGAATAACTTCAGTTTGTTGTAGACATTTCCCTCAAAACACTGCTTTTGCGTTTCATGAATGCAATGTGTGTCTGCGAACTTTACAATTCCAGCCACAGCTCCTTACAATCAAATGCTTAGCTTTTAGGAACCCCTTGTATTTCTGAATGATCCCGGCACAAGTAATTCTATAACCGTTCATCTCCTTGACTGAGCTTTGGCTTTGCCTTCATTTTGAGGTTGCGCAAAGTAGAGGCAAAGGTCGTCTTCTACATAATATAACTAGGTTTGACTACCATTTCTACCATTCTAGGCAGTTTCTCGCCTGCACTCGCTTAACAAAATTCGATACAAGTGCAGGTGCATTTCGAACTCGCCACATACATTTTCTCCACTTATACAGAACAACCACTTATCCTAATATTTTTCTCTCCATTCCTGCACCACTGGGTGTAAAAGGTAAGACAGCATATGGACGTTGTTTAACATGCTTTGATCCTTTTTTCAGTAATTGCATTCCCATAAGCATACAAGCAAAACTGCATCACATTGCTAATAGTTATTCCTATATAATTTTTTGAATGCAAAAATATACATTTGGTGAACTGTTATTTTGTTTTCATCATGCTCCTAAGTAACCATAAGGAGCATGTTTGCGTGGGTCTGGCTCCATTCGAGATGATCGAACCTTCAGTTATCCAGCTGCATATTTGTCGCTTTCTAGATTCAGTTGGGCTAATTTTATCTTTCGGTGGAATTCGATCGCTTGTAGGGTGCAAATAAAGCCCATAAGTAGCCAGGTAGGATGACGTGATCTGCTTAATAGCTCAAAGTAGCCACATGTGGGAGCTTACTCTGCTAGATCTAGTAACCTTTAGCGACTTCTACCAGCACGATCCCTGCTGGTCTTGTTTAGTAATTACCGGAAAGTATAAACACTTTCTAACTTCTCTTATAACTAGATGATATGCTTAGCATAGCTTTCTAACCAAAAGCGTAACAACTTGCTGCACCTACTTTTCACGTTTGGCAATTTATTGTTTCCAATTTACCAAGTTTCCTCCGCCGATATGAGCAAAATTAGTTGCCTGTATAATAAAGGCCGTGACCTCACAGCCATACTTTTATTGCAACCTCACTTCCTGCAAAAGGTAAACTGGAAAACTATTACAACCCTACTGTACTTCCAACCTGAGAAAAGTTATCAGGTTTACTATGAACTGGAACACTGTTTACGCTTTGTGCTGACAGCAAACACTAGCTTGTGCCGGTCATCCGAATAACTACAACGTTGCTGAATAAATGGGAAAGAATTTGTTTACTAGCTCATACCCAGTAAACCACTTGTAACAAACTTTCTGTTGCGACGCAAATGACTTGTAATTGAAGTGGACGTTGAAGAGGCTGCGCATCTTAGGTGAGAAGAAGGCCTATTCTTCCACCACAAGGACAAGGTTAGTGAGGTAATTTTCTATGAACATGAAAGTGGAAGCAAGTGACATTAACTTTAAATGTTATCAACTCAGACTCTAGTGGACGGCTTTGGTTACATATTGTGCTATATTTTTCAGTACTATAACTTTGATTTTGCTGTCTCCGGTCTTGTCCATTGCTATTTCAAACGCCACCATCGTCGTCAGTAAAAGCGTGGTAGAATTACTGTGGCCACCCCATAGTCCCTGTCCTGTTGGCATCGCTTCAGCTGTGGTCTAGAATGATAATAATGACGCCACAGTAATATTCCTAGTTGTGTCAGTACAGTTGGGTTACTAACCAGAATAGTAAAAGCAGCCTATATTTATTCCGCGATATAAGCCTTGTCCTAAAACTACATAAGTAACTTCCGGCGCAATGGACGCGCTTCCGTTCTACTGAGAACGACGGAAACGTTGTAAATAATAAAATGTCGTTATTCATCCCACTGTACTGTCTTGACTAAACGGCATAGCAAGGCGCCTAAACATCACGCTAATGCGTCAAAAGTAAATTGACTACTTAGGTGATCAAATTAGCATAAGCTACAGTCCACCGTTATTTACTTTAACGCGCACAAAGGGTTCCATACAGTTTACCCTAATAGCCAATACTAAATCTGGGTAATGTTGCTTTAGCGAATCCGCTGTTTCCTGGTTTCGTACTTATTTGCAAGAAGTTCGCACAGTCAAATAAATTTGAGCATAGCTGCGAATCAAAGGTTTAATATTAGCGTAGTTCAAGGCAGTGCTTCATTTCTCTTATTTTCTAAATGCGCATTAAGGCATTTACGACGCAGACAGAAGCCTAATTTTTCGCTATCTTAACATTTCAATTATTTCACGTTAGTCGCAAACGGAGGAGAGTAGTTGGTTGGTCAACATATCGTAATATTTGTCTTCTTTCTGCCTTGACAAAATTGGTAAACGGAACACAATGTTTCGCATCTAAAACTGCCAACCTTCCGGCAATTTAATTGGAGTATATCGTTAATGTTTGTCTATACATTTAACTAGCCTAATATTTAACAAAATTTGAAACTAGTGAATGCTATCTACAAACAATAGAGTGCTTAAAGGCGAGGTGGCTTATGTAAAGCACTGCGACCAACTGCATAACAATGACTTTGCATGCCATATCAATACAGGATTTCTGCTGTTTCCTGGTAGTACCATCCAAGTTGTGGCTTCTGTCAGAGCTTTATTACTGCAGTAATACAGCTCTGTAAACTATAGCCCGTAAGCGTACTATGTTTTGACTGAAGCGAAGCGCGCAGTGCTAGAATGTATGCAGTAAAATCGCCAAAATCGAAGGCCACACTCTATCTAAAATTGTTTTGAGCATCACATTAGAATACTGCAGAGCTAAGTTAATCAATTTACAATAAGTTAATCTGCGGACTGTGGATGACGGTTGACATGCCTGCACCAACTGTAGCTACGGTTACTCTACAGAGCCGCTTAATAATGCCGTAGGTAACAACTATTTAAACCATTGTGCTTGCGTAGATTACCGTGAAATCTAGGCCTTCCGCACAAACTAAGGGCAACACTCTATGCTGAACTACGCGGTTGACGAGTTTGCTTAAGAAATACCTATGAATAAAACGACACGGAATGTTCCACAGCAGCGCTTTCCTTCGTGGCTGCGGTTAGCCAGAGAAGGTTGAACTTTAGTCAAGTATGGAATAAGCTGTCTGGTGCATACGAGCCAATATTGCTTGAGCGTATCCACAAAACGGTTAAGGTTTCCGTTAACGTAACAAAAATGTAATGGAGGATATTTCTTGGAATGAACGGTGCTAGGTTGTTCGAGGCTAGACCCAAATCTATACAACCCATATTGAACGCGGACGTCTGCTGCTAAAGAGAAATGTCTCAAACATTGCATAATCTGATTACAAAATGAAAAAATTTGCAGATGGTAAGAAATTAAGATTACTCGCGGAAACGCTGCTTCTGATTATTGTCAGCCTGAAACGGAATATTGCTTGTGAAAAAGAGGCTTAGCTTTGTAATTTATGTGTATTCGTCCCAGCAGCGCGCAAGCAACATAGCGTTAACGCCAATACGGAAATGCACCAGATGCGTTTCCGTCCTATTGGGGCTTGTTTTAAGGCCCGTCTCTCTGTCCCCTACTAGGGCTCGAACTCACGACCGCTGAAGGCTGAGGCTGACTAGTCAGCAGCTTAAGTTTCCGGACCATAGGTACGGTGCATGTGTTGCATAATTTCGAAAATAACTTGGATGCAGTACCATCTGTCTAGCGCTGCTACCCAGGATTTTACTTTTGCCCATGACAATAACTAGTCACCGTGGCCGTGACTTTCTCTCGTTAAACGGAACGTAGGGCTTGGAGATCGTGCCATTTAGCTCAGGAGCTGCTGGGACGAATGTGTTAAAATCAAAGCTAAAATACGCTTGCGTATAAGTAGTATAAAATGCAGCGTCGCCTAGTATCTACAGCTATGAATATAGTAACGGGGATTCATGACCTATTTGGCAAGCCACTGGCAGCTACATAACTAGTACCCTGCTTAGTAGCGGAAAATATGTGGTGCAATATCCCAGTTAGCTCGCAACTCAATATCTCAAGCACCGTCCAACGTAGCTCGTTAGCTGCTGACCTGTTGGCGTTCGCCTCTTTTGGTCACGGGTACAAACCCAGTATGCGCCCGAGAAATGAGCAAACCTAAAGATCCCCAGTAAGTCGAAACACCTCTGATGCTTTTCCGGAATGGGTTTGGGTTATGTAGCTTGTAAGCTGCTCGGACTAATACATTAAAACAGAAACCGCTGGGTCAATTCCTTTGAACGCAATCAAACCACTCTCCTGTTTAAATACTGTAACTTTGTTTTGTATCCGCGGACTGCAGTGCTTATAAACTAGGTTGCCCGATTAGTAGTATTTCTAATTTATTAATCTACCTTCACGTGTTATTTTCATTAGCTCTAAAAATCATGCCTACAAGCACAGCTTTCAGTAGCCAACAAAGCTCCTTTCATCGGATTCGGAAATGCTCAGTCAACATTAAACCTAGACTTCGCTATAGGTCCAGTCAAGCAAACCAAAAGTTTAAACACCTCCATTAACTTTCCTTCCCAGCCGCTCAGTTATTTTATATACAACCATGGGCACAGCAACGATTAGCTGACCACATCACAAAATATGTCGCTAGCAAACAGTAGCTTTTAGGTTCACTCACTTAGTTCCTGCGACCTCTACAGACTGCCCAGTAGTCACCGTTAGCATTACTGCGTCAGCTTTGAAACTAAAAGTGACGCCGCCCCTTCTTTCGTATAATTGCCAGGACTTTTGACAACAAACTGCATTCTATTTGGCTGTCCTCGACGAGCACGCGCACATTTTATTTGTGATATCCATTCTTCCTTCCAGTAAATCACATGTAATTTCAAGTTCTGTTGCATAACCTGGGGAACTGTTTGCCATTTCTGTTAAGCAGGCGTACCCATTAATGAGGTTGTAAATTGCTCATAATACTGAAGCAGTGAAATCCGCTCCTGTAACGGTCGACGTCGTCTAGTCCGCCAGGTTTATTAATTGTTTTTATAGAGCTCTCAGTAATTTATGCTGGTAACCCCACTATCCTAGCTGCTTCGGTCATGAATGGAACCGCTCATATTATTGAAGACTTGTCGCTGGATAATTAAATCTGACTTTCACTTGCTTCCGCCTTTTGCTTGAGCTACTTATGCACGTATGTCATCTTGTATCAACATATGTTTATGGATGAATCCTAAGTCCGCCCCAGCTAGGACGAAATACCATCTGGATGTAGAATTTACTCTCAGTGTTCGTACAACCCGAGTGATAAGGAGTCAAGGAATCCCGCGAAGAAATCGTATGGTAGTGCATGTCTCAGCGTACCTAAAACTGTGACGCAGCTTTACCGCCTGATACAGTCCATACGTTGGATACCTTGTGCCCTGCTAACAGACCATAAACTAAGTTGCTTCTCTTTTGTTTGACTGCATTTAGCAGTCAGTTAAATTGTTTTATAAGGAAATCTTTCTGTTTGGACCTTGTCCAGTATAATCCGGAGGCCTGAGAATAGTGGGAGCCTAAGACGCACTATCAACTGTCTTGACTTATAAAATTCTAAAGCAAGCCTGATCGTGGTTGAGCTCTGTGCTAGGCCTCCGCATAAACAAGTTGGTCGAATACGGGCGGCACTGAAATGTTTAAACCAACTTAATAAACGCACCTAACCGCTGAGATGTTGCACCAAAGTTATTGTGCAAACACCCTGTAGTAAGAGTAAACCATAACCATCCAATATCTATAATTCATGTGTGAAAGATTAGCCGTTTACTATATGGCTTCGCAAAACTTACAAGTAGGTTTAACCCATGGAGGGATGTTAATGGTCACCAGCCAGTTACGCTGTTGGGTAGCGTTCTAACTAATATCCATTTTTCCATCCCGATCCGAGTCTTTGGACTGACAGTTGCTACTCTCCTCCGCGCACACATACTATGCGTGTCAATGGTGAGTCAGCAGCTTTAAAAGGCAGTTGGAAGTCAAAAATGTCTGTACCCCATCAAATCAGAGGCCACGGGAAGTTCCCGAAAGCACGCTAGCAGCAAAGCGTTTAATTAAAAGAAACAACCGTCGTGTGCATTTCTGGATGCGTAGTGGCGTTAAGACTGAAGCTGGCATTTGAAGTAAATTATCAAAAACACCAAGTTTTCCCCTCCCCTCATAAGTAACGATCAAGACATCTTAGAAAGTTCGCTCAGGCAGAATTCTGCCTAAATAAATGTAAAAATTAGCTCGGAGACAGTGTTATTCTCAATTAACCTAAATCTCAAATAATAATATGTACTTCGTGGATTGTGTCTCCAAGTCAATTAACACTGAATGGTTTCTTGCCTCCAGATTTTAGGATTTCCTATTGCACCTTAATTAGCTAAAGCAACAGTTTAGCTTTTTGTTTGTACATCTCCGTAAAATCCGCTTTCTTGGTTAGTTATAACAAAATATTTGTGCAAATCTTACATTATTAAAGTGTAAGCAGCGAAATACGCTTTAATTATTATTCACTATTCATGCACTACTTCATTATTCCCTGAGGCTCACCTAACAGGCAAGATAAATATTGTAAAGGCAATTTTGTTCCGCAATACGTAGGAGGTTTTGCATAAAATGGGCCGACAGCTACAATGTACAGCTGTTGTGGAAATTAAGAAGGTACTGGTGTGTGGCAAATGAGTGTCAAATTTACGGGATTCGGGGAACGGGAGTGTGCGTGACACAGAATAACGGTAAATGTGTAACAAATGGTGTGGTCGAGGAATGTTCAACCAGATTAGTATCTTTGTGGCATACGTAGCAAAAATAAGTGCAATGTGGCCCCGGTCAATTTGTTCGGACGAATTTGTGAACTGTGATTTTGTTCTGATGAGCGTCACACAGTCACATCCCAGTACTCGTAAACGGACTTTTGTGTTTGTTTATAGGGGAAAGCTTACCGGGTGCAGACAAACCAGGTCCTAGAACACTGCCATCGATCTGCTTGCACGAGAAAGTATAACTGGAAAGGCATCGTGCGGACCGATTGATTACACCGCTATTTGCCTACTTCACCGCGCAAAACCCTTCGTCTGTTAAGCGGATGGCTTAGGCTGTGTCCACCATCCGTCGTTAAAGATAGGAAAATTGTGAATAACTTGGTTAGGTATTCTGGGATTTTGCAAGTGTCTAAGAACTTTGAGTATTGGAGGCTGGCTTTCTTTTGTAAGATAGTCGTCTGGATATTAAGACCTCATGTCCAGCTAGCAACGCTAGGATTGTCAGGTAGTTGTGAGTGAAACCAATCCATGTGGATACATAAGTCCCGTTTCTGGCAAAAAGGCGGGATGCTAGTACCAACCCATTACATCTTTTCAGATCAGATCTAAAAGTAGGTGAGTGCTAAGGACAAACCATAGTGTTCTGGATACGAAACTAATAGTCTTTCCACAAAAGGAGGACATAATTCATCATCTGTAGGTTATAGACAAGAACAAAACTTGGCGTGGTAAATTGCAGGCTACATGCGTTCCATCGGTATAGCTCCAATTAACTATAATATTGAAATGTCCTTGCAGCAGTGAAAGGCTCCCGACCCGATAGTTAGTGTTAGCGAGAAGCACCAAAGCTGTCCAAGACAATGCAAATTGATTGCTGCAGAATTATTTGTCATCTATAGTTGAACAAGGGATCCATCTAATGACAAAAAACCGAGTAAGTACGTTTTAGCGCGGTGCTTGCAGGGCAAGCTAAACCCACTGTCGAAGACTTAATGCAATCAGCATTACTTAAAAGTAGCAGGAAGTTACCTCATTTGGAACGATAAGTAGAGTGGTCAGGATCAGTGATTTGCTCTTTGTGTCCTGGTGAATGGGGTCAAGCATTTTAAGCCGGCTGACTGTTGTGGGTGGTAAGCCAACTCCTTCATACACTTGCCAACTTAGCTGTGGGCATATACTAATAAATGGAGAACGAAAGAGAGGCAGCCCAGCACCCGTACAAGCATAATTGCGCCGTTACTCACTACAAAATGGATGGCATGCATTGGTGCATATTACTCTGGATCCTATATAATGCTTCCGAGTATATATGCCCTAATGGTGCGTCCTTACTCCATCGGTTTGGTGTAATTCTAACTACAACCACGGGCTAAGAATATTTTGCGAAACGAACGGTCCAAAGAGAGATAAAGCGAAGCTCGTACACGATGTTAAGTGAAAATTACTTGCATTGGTAAGGCGCAGAGACAAATGATAAACGCTGAGCTCAATTGGCCATTGTGAGAGAGGTATGAAAGCAAGGGGCTGCCTAGGTAAAGTTAAGGCCAGTGGCATTTAGCTGAAAGCGGGGAGCAGGCGGCTCGTACAGCAGCGTTCGAAGACAGGGATATGCAAAGAATCCGGGAAACAAGGATGCGTGCAGTAACAACGTGGTGGAATAGAGGACGCTGTAATGCTCATGCTTACATAAGCTGAGCGTATGCAGAGGATTTAGCGAGGTGATAGAAGGCACCAAAGCTGTGCCGTGTTTTAGTGGTTGGGTGCCTGGGTGATGTCAGATCGATAAGCAAAGTGGTAATCGCATACGCCAACGTCCATAATATAAAGCAACTGCGAACACGTGTAGAAATTGCGCAGGAAAGTACCTTGAGTAGGATAACAGATGTGGCAGCTGTAAGACGTATGCACTTCGATGGTACGAGGTCCGCTCGAGAGCAGGCAAGACTGGCCAAGTTAGACTAAACCGAGAAAAGTTGAGAGACTTTACGCCCAGTGGGCTGTGCTTGAAATGGGGAGAAAGGGGTTACTACCACAACGTTCAGACAGTTAAGGTAAAAGCAAATAAGGAGTAAAGAGAAGACATACAAACCCAGGTATATTAATTATATCAAGGCAGCCATACTCAAGTGACCATACTTCGAATATCATGGCGGCGTTAGCAGTGTGGCAGGCAGAACATCTGAGCTGCGGCGGGTAAAGAAAAAAGATCTATACGACTGTAAAACAGTGAGTAGAGTGCGATTAACAAGCGAACAAAACAAAGTGATAAAGAGTGTGCTTAGGCGGCAAAGTTCCATTCAAGCAGATCGTCTTATCTGTCCCGCAAGGTAAAGTGACGTTTAAGTACGGAAGCCCGATACCAGACGACATATTGCAATTTAACGAAAATCGTGCAAATGTAAGCAGTAAAGCTGTCTTGGTGAATGTATTGGTTTGCTCAACGTCATATTCTGATTAATCAATATGTAGGAATTGTACATCTGTAGTTTTTCAAATAATTTTCTTGAGGTAGAAGAAAATAGAAAGCTTCAGGAGAAGTGGGCAGCTTAGGAATGAAAGTCAGTACTAATAAGAGCGAACGAACCCAGCCATGCTCTGTAATTGAGGGGAACGCGGTTGTATTTGCAGTGCATAGGTCGCTTACTTTTGGCAGCTTTAGAAGAGATAAAGCGAAGTATACTGGTTAGACAAGCCCATATCAGCGCAGCGCATTGTGCGTCCTCCGTCTAAAAGTAGAAGGACAGCATACAGATAACGCGATAAGGGAAAGACACGGTTAGGATGGAAATACGCAATATTGGTAGTGGGTGCACACGCCTACATGTCTCTCGAAGTAACATGAATAGAGCGCTGCGTCTGCTAAACCTAAATCGGTGGTCACAGTAAGCTAGGGGTGAGGGAGAAGGAAGGCGTTCAGACAAGCATAGATTGAGCAGGGCAATGAGGTTTAGTTGAACAAGTAAAGAAGGAATAAAATAGACAGCAACAGCCGAAATGGAAGCGTTCGTAATGACAGAGGTTAAGTTAATAAATGGCAAAGGTGACAAGCAAGACTCTCGCTGCAAGGTAAACAGAGGGTTGGTTCTGAAAATTTTGCATCAATTTTATCCGTTAGTTATTTAGCTGGTACTCTTGTTGAATTCATTTTTCTAACTAATTAGTCTCTTGTTTCCTACCATGTTTTTACCTAGCCTTGGAGCTCCTGAGTACATTGAATTCCATTGTGGTATGGTATTTTATACCATCGAAAGATTGATGTAGTCCATTATGCGCTTTTTCAGTAACAAACTAAATGGCTCCTGTATGTACTATGTTCTGGTTACAAAACGAGTATTAAGCAACTGCTAAGTGCTTCAACAAAGCAAGAGCAAAATTATTTCCTAAACCATTATATAACCATAGATGCCGTATTACTTTAACTGGACGTTTGTTTAAATCTGCAAGTATTATGGTGCTTGGTTTTTTAATTGTTTTAATACCGTAATCCTGCCAATTACTTTAATACCCGTTTTGGATTCATTGTATAAAGCTTGAAAAAGCTTGCTTATTTTGCCAGCCTGTGGTACACACTACTCAGACCACATAGTTGGACTTCACTCCGCATCGCCCAGAAACATAGCCTTTGTGTATTTATATAGGCCCAGCCTTATCTTGTGGTTAGCTGCCGTGCATGGTTGTTTTTTAGCGAAAAGGCGTAGAGGTGGCTAATAAGGTCAGTAGAGTAGACCAAATATGGATATATGGAACAGCACAAGGAGATAGTTTGGATTGTCAATGCACATTAACTGCATAGGTTGCTAAATGGGGGCGTCAACTGCTAGTTAACGTAAACAAAGTGCACTGTCGTGGGACGGAAGAAAACCGCCAAAGATTTGTGGAGGTAGAGTTGCGTGTTACAAGTAAGAGGTTCGCAGGTATGTGTGCTTGGGGTGGTAGGGATTGGTACTGCTGAACGTTTGCCATCGACTTGCTGATAGTAGGTTTAGTATCTGCTGGAAATACCCAAAGGTCAAAAACCAGCCGTTTGGAAAGTGTTGTATCTAACATTAGGGATTTAGGAGAAGTAGTGCAGTGCTGGCACATTGGTGATTAAGCAGGGTTAACCGTACCTTGCTGTGTTCCGTAAAAGAGGGACAGTGGTAAAGGGGGCATGTGTATTTTCAGTCATGTACCGTTGTTTCACGAACTGAGACGGTTCAAATTTTAGAAAGTAATGTTGGAAAAGAAACTGTCCTTAGATTTGGTAGAGTATGTTCGATAAACATTACCGTGGGAACAACACCCAAGTGCGGATACTATCGAGTCTTGTTTTTGGGTAATTGTTGATACGGTGATACGGTGGCTAACTTAACTGTTAAGTTAAATAAATAAACACGCCAAGTTGAATTTAACTGTGGGTTAGTGCAACAGCTTGCGCTGCTCCGAATGTCACAAGAAAAACCCGTACGCGGCACTCCGCAGGGGTAAGCAATATATTACTCAAGACTTGTGAAGTGAGACGCTATGAGAAGCATGTTGCACATAATTTGAACGTAAAACTGCTTACTTGCCGCATTTAGGTATAGAGGTTTGGGGCAAGGCGATTCAGTAATCCAACGTTGTGAACAAATTCCATGAGTATGGCTGATGGGAGTGCACACGTGCAACGTGTCACATGGCGCACGCGAGGCAGCTTCGGGCTACACCGATGCAAAAATTTGGTGAACGACGCAACGCATTAAGAATAGGTATAGACTGTAGTGAGATGCTGCGTCTTTGGGGATCAGATCAATACCTACACAAATCCCATACTTTTGCATGGAGAGTGGAAAAATGAAAGTTTCACTTCTTGTTTGCAAGTACGCTGCCGAGTTGCCGAGCGGAGAATTTACTATGTCTTGTTGCGCATGTCATTATAGCGCTTGTTCTACGCCCTCTGCAATGCGTGCACAGACTTCTTTACGTATCCTGGTAAACTTGCTGTGCATGCTCACTATGACTTTCACCTGGCATCTTCAGGCGAGCTAGGTGGTTCCTGATTTTATTAGTAGCGATGAGGCGCGCAGTGCCGCATTTGTGCACATTTATTGAAGTACGGTCCAATTCTCCACGAACTTCATTTTAAATTCTTTGAACAGTTTCAGCGCAATTAGTGGTCTAATTTAGTGGTTGGGATGTGGAAAGAAATAAGGGCGGTGGAATTAGAGCAAACAAGGAAATGTTAGCAATTTTTCCAGAAAATGCCAATAGAAATCGAACGTGCTTTTAAAGGTGTGACATACTAACTTAGAGTGCT
The DNA here is from genome assembly GCA_944474145.2 of Dicrocoelium dendriticum. Classification (NCBI taxonomy): domain Eukaryota; kingdom Metazoa; phylum Platyhelminthes; class Trematoda; order Plagiorchiida; family Dicrocoeliidae; genus Dicrocoelium; species Dicrocoelium dendriticum. Next base: position 43,765,277 of record OX104071.1, read on the forward strand.
TAACTAGATAAATACAAATCACGTATCATAAGCAAAAACGTTTGCGCTACAAGATGAGCACAAGGGCAATGGCATTTCTTCTACCACCTATAGCGACCAAATTAAGCAGAAACTAGAGAAATAAAAAATTTTCATATGTTAAGCGGCTTTGGTAAACTATTAAAACCTTAAAATATGTGAGGGATCCTGTGGTGGTTGCCCTTGAACGTAAGTTTATTTTACCTGTTTGGTTGTGCCTTAGTAGCTTATGAAACTTCGAAATGGTCAATACGCTTTTCATGTGCTCAAGCTGTGCAATGTTACTTTCGCTTTAATGCTTGCTGTGAGTCTAAGCCAAGCCTAGTTCAATTCTCAGTAATCGAAACTAGGTGGAGTTGTTTTATTTCCTGCATTAACCCACTTGGTGTCGTGAACAAATATTTACCGTTGTATTCTGTAACCGAGGTAATCTGAATCTTCATTCCAGATGTTGCGATATCGAGCATTACATGGAACCTTTTGGACCTAGAGAATTTAAGGCAGTATGTAAAAATTACTAAGAAACATGCACATTTCCTTACTATTAGTGGACTAGAATCCTACGGTTTTGTGAAGAATTTAACTTAGCCTGACCGACTGATTTCATTACAACATGATGCAATATAAAGCGACTGCTTAAACGTATACAGCTGGCAGATCTTTTAGTGTCGGAAAGAGAAAATTTCACACCCTTATGCGCAAACGATTAACACATAAGCTTTGTATCATCCAACTACGAACGCTAGCTACACGCTGCAGTTTAGGAGCAAAGTCCGCTGACCCTGCTTCGTGACTGTTTAATTGCCAGGAGTAACTTGTCGAACATGCAGCAAAAGCTAATGCCTCTGCTTGCGGTTAATTTTCAGTCCATTAGAACCGTTTGAAAACAGTGTCCAGAAACGAGAGCAAAAGCAAGGAAAGCGCCTTTACTGGTATACGATACTGACAGCAAACTGAAGCATAGCTACGAAAAACTGTAAAATTTTAAAACCCCACCAACAAGGACAGCAGAACCGTACGATTGCTTGCTTGAAGCAAATATTAAAACAGTTGTAAGTCTTTTGGTACTAAAAACTCAAGACTTATATGCAAGTTTCATACTCACAGGCTTCAATCGTTTAGTAAAATAAGTCATATTCATTACTTATGTCGTAAATCGAAAACATCTTCAGTTCAAGCAGCAACAATATGGCATCCGACTTTATTTACTAGCATTTGCTACGGGTTTTTAAGACTTTTATTTAACATGCCGCAGCGATTTCGCATCAACGGTGGACTTCATCATGCTTTTATTATTGCCGCCGGTAGAATTGAATCTTTAATCCCTGCTTTCATATTATGCAAGCTTAGCTCCGGAAGTTCCAATACGACCCGCAGCCCTTTCTGTAACGGGAACAACCAGCCATGCACTTCCACTATTTGGCGCATGTGAAACAGTTCAGACAAATGGCACTTAAGTCTATTCAAATGTCTACATTTTGTCATGCAATCCTGCCCCACCATCCTAGACATTAAATTTAGGAAAACTAAACCTATTTATACCAGCATTTTTAGAGGTATTGCATTCAAGTTTGTTACATTGTTATTCAACGTTCAAAAGCTACAGGTAACAAGCGTGTCAAGCCCATTATTTTCGAACACTAAGCCACTCCTGTAAGCATGAAAAGATCAACACAACTTTTTGAGATGCGGGAGCCAATGTGGAAATCCCTATGTGACGTGATTGCTTGAGGTATTATTAACTTTGTACAAATTTTCGTTCATGTCCTTTCAAGCGTCAGCCCACTCAATTATAAGAGTAAATAGCCCATCGCTCGCGGAAACTATTAGGCTACATTGAACAATTTCTTACTACAAATATGTGTCTTTATACCTATTAGTCCTTCGAAACGCGGAGAGCTCGTGCAATGCACGGTTCGGCATCAAGCCTCCCCAAATACGTGGTTAAGATGCAATTTAATATTGTAACGGATAACGAAAGGTTGAAGTTCATTTAGCACCCGCAGAAACGCTAAGTTAATTTGTCTACTGCAATGGTACTTCGCTGTGCCGTTGCGCACGTTTCATATTTGTATGACATCCAGCACCCTAGTGCTAAGCACCTACCACATGCTGGTTAGCTGTTACGACACAGTACGTCAATGAAATGCAGGGTGCGGATTGTCTTCTAACGCAGCCATTCTAGTTAAGCCTTTCCCATCCAATATGAGACACACAGAACTGTTAGCATGCCGTTCTCACCGTAATCCGTAAAGGGTAGAACCCTGACCATAAGAGATGAGTTCCGATAGGTTCCAAGTTTCCATTTTTCCTTGCCTTTACGGTTGACGGAATTCTTAATGTCCAAAAGTACACCGCTTTGCCTCATTTCCTTCGAGCGGCTGTGTTACATTATTTGAATTCGGGTCACTCATGTTTCGCAAGAAGGAAGCCTTTTGCTTGACTGTCATGTTGTTGGGCAGGAGTAAAAGTCGTTACCCTACGCACAGTAAAGTACTGCGCCGGTTACGCACCTTAGCTTCATTATAGATCACCTAACGGGACGCTGTGGTCAATGCCTTTTGAGAAGTGGCAACTTGTTCAGACAGACTACAGTGGTCTGTTGCTTGACAAGTACTTTGTTTTGCATATAAATGCTTGCTGTTTGCGATGGCCGTAAGGATATTTTATTACTCATGCATCATCCAATTTTAACATACCCGTCGTCCGTAAGCTTTCTAGTTGCGAAAGGGTTCCGTGTGTCTTGATCACAAACCGGAACGCAAGTCACTGCTAGAGTTGTTGACGCGGGGCTTCTAGAACTAGGATGCCGCCAGTTATACTGCGCCAAGTCATCTTCAGTTCAATAGTGCTGCGGCTAACTTCCTACGAAGCTTGAAAAGCGCAACCACTTTGCACACTCCAACAACATTTACCGAACTTGATAATGAGGTTGACAGCCTTCTTAGGCAGTGCATAAATGCAGCACCCTTGAGTACCAGCGTCAGCCCTGCTAAGCTAAACAAGAGACGTGCGCACGGAACGCATAGTTCGGAATGGGTTCCGTCGAGGCTGTTTACAACCGTGAAAATGCTTACCGACCATCCCATGGAATACTCTGCAGTCATTTCCGTTCTCCGAGGTGTCGGATTCTTGATCTACCTGTTGGGTGAGTGCAAAGTAGACTAAGATCTGTTTTATGTAACACAGCGTACAGACCGGAACTTTGAAGTGAATCACACTCTGTTTCGTCTGTACTCATTCCAGGAAACCTATACGGTTCACTGCCGTGTATAGTAGTGCATGGTACATCCGCCAAAACAAGAAGGTTTATCCACTGGGACTGGCCGACCCATCCTCAAAACGCTTGGTCCTTTCTCCAGGAAATGAAAAACCCACACACTGGTTCAAATGGAGCTCATTCCGCCATTCCGGAGGCGCTACATTCATGGGGTCTAAACTAATGGGTTAAGCTTGCCTCGTACTCAGAGAACAATTTACTCACCTGGAATAATATATTTACATGGATCCCCCGTTCCACAACCGAAGACAAACAACTCTGGCGTGATTACCTTCACTGCCTCAAACATTCCTATTTGCTAGTCACCTGGAGCTATTCTGATGTCATTTCACGGACAGCGTTGCGCACGTATACGTGGCTATTCCAATGGTCTTCCATGGAATTTTCACTTGGCTATGGAAACAGTTACACTTACTTACATTTGCAGGAATCCCAAATCCAATTTGCGGAGAATGGCGTTTTTACCTGTTAAGGACATATTCAGCCACAATAAACAACTTCACTCACCGACCCCATGATAAGTCCAGCGTGGATAGCTGGACACGGTTTGCGAGCAGAACCAGAATATAATAGAAAGGCCGGCCTCTATTAACAATGTGTTTACTCACCTGCATCATTATCATTCGACCCTTCGAATCTTGCATCATTGACCGGCTTCAACGACTGCTGCCGTATCATTACTAAGCCATTCGGCCAACCAACGAAGAATTTTGGCTGTCAACCGACTGCGAATAATAGAATGCAAAATCGGTCTATACGATGCATAACCGACTTGCACTACTGTTCAACGAAAGCTACGGCAGTGTTCCAGGACGTGGTGGGTTTTCGCCTGGCAAGCGTTCTCCCTATAAAAAGCCACAAATGTCCGCTTAACAACACTGCAACGTGGCGGATGTGACTCGCCACAAAATAAAGTCACAGCTAAGCATTTCACACTGACGCAGTCCTCAGCCTTCTACATCGAACCTGTGCAACTAATTCTGCTATGAAGAATGCTTTGTTGGAGCACAGATCATCTCTTTCTCGTAATGGTTATTGGTTGCAACAAAACCTTGTTTAGGCTCCTGTGCTCACGGATCACTACCTGGCGAAATTACCCCAACTTGTGTTATGACGGATTTTTGCGCGCCACAGCGCCATAATGTCCCTGGGTCTGACTATTACCTGACAGTATGCTCACTCCTATGAACTACACCTTTTCTTTTATAACTTTCATTAAAACGAAATGTTTTAACATTCCACAGAAGCTATGCTTGCATGCATATTTGATCACGCCTTTACAGGTGCGTCTCGTTTTACCGAGAATATACTATTTATTTATTTATTTATGATCCTTGCGACGAACTGAAGGGAAGCCTGCCGGAGCAAGTACTAATATTCAAACTGCTGAAGATCAAAGAACGCCTTAACGATATCAGTTTAAACCCTCGTATAAACTATGACGAATACGGTAATTTGCTTGAACGAAATTGCATTGCACTTGTTTTAATGTAAGATAACAGTTGGCGCAAGTTTGAGTTGGTCAATGTGATTGTACTTGCGCTCGCTGTAAGCTATTACGTCCGCGTCAACGCTATCCAATTTCAATTTTGACTAGTCCGAACATGGTCGATTTCTGTTATTTGCAATGCCACAATTTCCTTTTTACTAGCGTTGTTTCAACGTTGCATCGACGGATGATTTTTGGCTAAAATAAGTTTGGTGCGGCCAACCCGAATCTAGCTTAGCGTTTCGCTGGCCGGACTGGTAGATGTGCGGCCGGAGTTAAATGCTTAGTGCGTCGCGCTTTTACTCGCTCTCGCAGTATAAAAACGGAAATTGGAGCTGTACAAGAAAGAATGCTAGAACCCAGCGCTAGTATTACTTTCAAAATAATACCTGTACAAGTGTTATAGGCTTTGTATCACTTCAAGCAGGTTTCACCACATTCAGCTAGCACGCCTGCAGTTTATTCTGGCTTACGTTAGGGCAGCGAGATGTGCGCTTGTGTAAAATTGACAGTCAGGTTTATTTGCGTTCCAATTTACCATGTCGTCAGACCATTGCAAGCTACCACATTGCTTTGGTGGCCTTCATTGTTTATAGACGCCCACACGGAATAACCCCTTTAGGTGCAGCATCTTTAGGTTTATGCAGTGTCGCGATAGGTTTGTTTGCTGCTTACGGCATCAAACTGCCCATACCTTGTGACCTAAAGCAGAAAGTCGTGGAAACACCGCTTTAACTTTGTATGCTCGCAGTCCTCTGAGCGACCACACGTATTCCAAGGTTTGCGCGATAGAAGTTTCCGATACCGATCTCAAGTGACAAAACACAAAATGGCGTATATCTCCGCATAAAATGTGCAATTTCTAAGGCTAGCATATTGCGATAAATGGAACAAAAATAAGTACAACAGAAAACGTCTTAATCTCTGTTACAATAATTAAATAAATATTTAGTTTATTCTCGTCTTTGCGAGGCACGCCATCAAGGGCGTGATCATGGTAATACAGATATGTATGATCGGCAATTGCAGAAATTGATATAGTTTGACGATTAGCATAGGAATGTATGTCTTTCGCCATGTAAAAGTAGGTTTGGGTCTGTATTTGGAAGTAGCCATGTTGTGTGATTAGGTAAATATGACACTGTGCGTGATCTTGGTCGTTTGGTTTGCCAGAAAAGGGGAAATCAATGGAACGCTTCGAATCGGATGACGTTCGTGCTGTGTTAATGATCATCAGGAAAATGTAAGAGGCAGTGACTACATTTAGTGGCCAGTAATTTGCGCCACAGCATAGTGATGTTAAACGCAGATCTGTGACATTTATACGGAGAAAGCTTGCCAGGCGAAATTCCACCACATCCGGGAACACTTCGCCGAGCCATTTGCTGGAATGGAATTTACCCGAACCACCCAGCTGACAATACTGGGAGGCTGTTCGGCTAGCCAGCCAATAAAGGTAAAAGCATTGTGGTGCGTGCATCAGTTCGTGAGGTATTCGAGATTGAATTGCTGGCTACAAATAATGCCACTATTTTAAGCACGCTAGAAATAGTTATCTGCTTTACAAGCAAGTACAGTAAGCACGGATAAAATGTAGGAATCGGCAGGGCGGTATGAGTGCTAAATAGGAATAAGTATCAATGGATGCCATATCTATCCCAAAATTTGCCAGGATTACTAGGTACGACGTAACTTACCGAAAAACAAACGTTCCGTGCAAGCACACTGTAAATGATTAGCAAATACGCGATAACTGTTACGCGGAAATTAGTACGACGTGGTATAAATGTATTAGATTATAGAAAATATATAAGTAAGCCACGATCAGTTGGCCTTATTATGCTATTTTCAGAGGAGAGTGCGTCACCTATACCAATATGTTTGAAGAGTACCCTATATTTTAAGTCTAATTGGTTACAAGCTTATCCCAGGATTGCGTGAGTCACCTTCTTCTGGATAACTTAGGGGCCACTGTAGAGCCTATGGTCACTCTCGGCCTAAAAACGCACATAGATGTTAGATAAATGTCGCGTTTTATCCCTGAGCCTATTTTATATATTCATGTTATCTTACCACTATCAGAGAGCTGGGAGTGTCTGTCGATAAGAATAAGGAAATGAGTATCCGGATAATAGCGAATATCTTGGAGCTTGAAATTTAGGTTGGTCGGCGTTGGTGTGACGCTAACAACCCTCCTTCCAGGGTTTGGGTGTTTACGTACATGAAGGATTATTGTGCCTTAAATGTCGAGACACACAACTGTGCTGCTCATTGCCATAGTTGGGCTTCCTCTCTCCTATGTTAACGTCTGATACCAGTGCTAGCAATGTCCATTATGGTGGCGCACTAGTATAAGACTAGTGTGTCACATTAGATGTTAGCTTGAGCCTTTGCTGGTAAGAGCTGTTCCATTTTCCTAAGCCACGTTTGTTAGATAAATCAGGAGTAAACACGTATGCTAAATGATGGAAGCCGCTCGTTCTATAACTAATACGCCTAACACATGGTAGGCTTTTGCCCCAGTTTAAAGTTGTATTAACGCTCGGATGACCAAAATAAGACAAAGCAGTGGTCAACGTTTTCTGATTACTCAACCAGCATGGATGACTAGGTTCTTCCTGCCGCTTGGTTAGCTTCTGTGCCAGTAAAATGGAAGCTAGTATATGGAATGTTGTGCTAGCAAAAGCGCTTAAAGATGAGCTCCTTGTCCTTCACTGCGCCTGTGTACCAGACATGCTAAAGTGATCGGCATATGTAGAACTCAGATTAAGCTAAGTATATGGACCAAGAGAAGTTAAGTGTAGGGTAAAATGTCAGAAACTTCAACAATTGGCTCTGATAGCAATCACTTTGTCAAGTAGATGGAATATGTAAATAATGTTTGCTGACATACTGTGGGATGTTGGAACCGCGGATTAAATTAGCGAGTACCTAGGCTTATTAAGTTCATCAATTAAGCGCAACTGGCACTTGACAGTTAGGAAGGTTCAGTGGTATATCTAAAGCAGGCATGGAGACGAATATGTTTTGAACAGTTCTAAGGATAAGTTTAAATGCACCTGTGTGTGGATAGGTACTATATTCTCTGCAGCTTTATACATACTTCAAATTGCGTAGACGTACTCGTTTTCACGGACACAGTGGTCTAAATATTCAGAAACCGTATTGAGTAAGGTGAAAGTCGAATGAATGTAGGTGTACATATGATTTATGGAAAGAAGTGTGCCTGCTTGGCTGGATTCGTTACTGCCTTGTGGTATCCGATATTGCCAGTGCCTTCGGATGTGCGAAGCTGCATGTCAGTGGAGTATAGCTACACTACTTATTGAGATGTTTGAGCAGTGATAACGCGGCCATGCAGTAGAGATATAGTAGGCGTTGAGCTACCGCGTGGTCTTTGCAGGCTGCCACAGCAGTAGTTAATCTCATCTTGTACCCAGCTTTCTAGTCTTAGCAACTGTACGTAACGGGAGACCGATTCAGCTGAGATCTCTTAGTTATCATGAGAGTAACTGCAATGAATGTGGATGGTCTGTGGGCCCAAGATGCTTGTATGTTACGAAGCCGAAAACATTGATTTTAGTTAGACTAGCAATGACCGAGGCAGTGTCCATGTTCCAGCCGTACCAGTCTCAACAACATGACTACCAGAACCACAGACGTTGCCAAAGCGCCTTATATTACATAGTATTGTGCCTTCTTCTAAAAAGCCTGTGTATGATGAATTTTTTGTAACCGTGAAGATAGTTTGTTCCAGGGGTTTACGCAAGCAACTAGGAGGAAAAGTGAAGGCCGTTTCTTCCTCGTTGGCAGCGAACTGATAGTATAGTGCTTCTTACTAGGTTTAAACGCTGTTCCTTGTCTCATTTCCGGCATAGGTATTAGGTACTGCATACCACCTATGGAGACTAGAGGTTGAGATAAGCACACCTCTGTAGATAACCAAATGCTACTTTTCGTGAAGTTACCGTGTTCGGGAACCGCCGCTAAAACTTTTCGAGCCGTATATGGCCTAACGTGCGCAACGTGCTGCGCGTGAAGGTGCAATATTCTATGTGTACCTAAACATGATGCCGATAAGGTTCTAGTCGTGCCTCGGCTGTGCTTGTGTAGCGGCCCATGGGAAAGGCACTTTGTCGTGCCTTTGGAACTTGACATTATGAACGTTTTGAAACCGTGATGCTCATGGAATAGCGTATACCTAAAGCTATAGCCAACGTATTGACCTGGATGTGTATGCCGTTTAACGTAAATGCGTCATAGAGTATGAAATGTTTGTGGGCCATGATACGCTAGGTATCGGCGTAACAGTCGCTTGCCACCACGAACACCGTGACTATAAAAACTTCAGGTCCTCGAGGAGTTTGGCATGTGTGGAGATATTGGCGTATTTGGGAAAGCCATTTACGGCCTTTATAACGTCAACAAATGGGAAGGGGCGAACCAGGCATAGGTCATTATAGATGTTGCTCACAGAAACCAAAAACAGTGATTATCCATGCATGATTATTTAAGCAGCCACTGGAAACTGTGCTGGAACCGGCTTTTATCTGTACAAGTTTCACAAATTGCGAGCTCCTGGTTAGTTAGGATTTCAGCGTCGAGCCAGTCGGCTGACTACACCGGAAGCTTTAACCTTATGTAATAGGCATATATGGTGGACATTAAGGCTTTCTTTTACATATTAAGATACAGTGTACTTACTGTCAGATCCGAAGCAATCACGCTTTTGTCAAGCTCAAGTAAACCAAGCCAGCTGTATCCGCAGGCTTCCGAGCTAAGTAATCCACGCTGAGACCTACCAACCTGTTTTCCTACATACAGCATATCTATGAACCACTGTACCGCCATTTTATTACGCGTAGGCTTATAGTTGTGTGGTTCCTGAGCCTGTGTTTGTTGTCTTTATGTAAGGAGGCACTTTTGTGCCACAATGTGATGACTGCTTACTTCCAGTCTGAAGGCCATTGACCCTTCTGCATGGAGTGAGCACAGTTTTAAGAGAAATATAGGTAGGCCATCGCCCCCATTCTTTATTAACGTGGGTGGATTTCTGTCAGAAAATTGTTGGTGGATGACTTAATTGTTAAGCTCGCGGGACGGATACTAGTTAAGTCAAAGTACGTGGCTCGTGGACTTATGTAGCTCAGTAGTTACTGAGGAGATTGCTACGCATTGGGGCTCCTTGAATTAGTCGTGGAGTAGGTCGAATACAATGCATGTGTCCTCAATTTCGTCGTTGGGGCAACACATATGGAAGACTTCTTTACCTAATAATATTAGGGCGTGAAAATGCAGCAGTCAGCTGAGTTGCTTGACATTGTGCCCAACAGCTATTGCAGCTCTTTTCAGGTTAGTTTTAATCATTCTAGTTCCGGCTGATAGGTGACTCGCAATCGCTTTAACTGTCAGGACATGTTCAAACATAAAAGGGTTGTCGAAATAACCTCGTCGTTAGCGCACTCGGATGTGCACCACATATCGCCTCATATTTTTCCGATGAACTTTTATCTAAACGAGATGAAAGAGCCGTGAGATGCAGACAGTAATAAAGTTCTCGCTAAAATATTGCTGCAGAGCTCTCCAACCACTCGGCTTGAAATAACCAGTCACGGTACTTTGACCTAATAACCCTGGCGAACTTAGGCCAGTTAGTGTAGCACAACCTGTGGCTGGGCTTGATGGCATCTGCTTTAGCTGGACAGGTGGCCAAGATTTATGAGTACAGTGCACAACATGCTGATAGGTAGTCGCTCCCAGGAAATCCTTGACCTACGGGTACTTGCAATTTATGTAAGTATAACTAGAGTATACAATAAGCTTAATACATGAGTGGACCTTGGCGGCGCTAAAAAATGTTCCACCTATCCCTTTAAGTGGACGTAGGCTAACAGCTCTCTGTACTTGGTTGGAGTGGTAAGCCGAACCTTTGCAGACCAGGCACGTTGAAATCACATGCAACATGCTTTCATGCACATGGTTGGCTCGATGCTCGCTCGAGAGTAGTTTTAAGGGCCTTATTACTCAGGTGGGATGTACCAGAAGGGGTGTCAATGTAGCCAAACAGTAAGGTGAATCCTATAGTGGCAGGTAGTATCTATATAGAGTCTATGGTTCGGCCTTACCTATGCTTTCGAAACTCGCGGGGCTAGTTTGCTTACGGTAAATGGCAGTATTTCTACCTAGCATTGCTTACTTGATTGTGTACACAGCCGGCAGCTAAGAGGCAAATAGGAATCATCCAAATCAAATGCTTCAAGCCATGCTTCCGTTTCATGAATAGCACCAGGCTCTGCGAGGATATTGGCCTAGAATGTGCACCTCGATAGTCGGCGTCCTGACATTTATAAGCTTGATTGAGAAAGAAAGGCTGGTGTCTCCTTTATTTATGGACGAGGCAAAAGGGTTACGGGAAGCTACTGATCTATCGATGGAAGTTGTAGGAACAGGCCAGTAAACGTACAAGCTTGCTGTTTATTAGTGACATTTGGGGTATCCGAATTAGCTGGCAGTGGATCAGCTCTGCCTAGTATAAAAGTGCTTATCCTGGTGTGGAGAGCAAGGAATCTGCCCGCCCATAAATTTTTCGATGGTATTCACCTATGCCGTTGGGCACACGCTCGATAGACTGGAACTTTGCGACCAACGGGGCGCATTGTGCTTAACTTTAGGTATAGTTCTAGCCGCTTAATGCTTTGTGCGCAGATAGAGGGCACATAGCTCTCTCCTTTACTTAGGGCTAGTTTCCGTAACGCGTTTTCGCTGTTTGTGATACGGCTGATCATTCATGATTGCGTTGCATAGTTGCGTACAGTTGATCAAACCAACATTTTAGCTTGTTTCATTCTTAAAGCAGTCTGATGGTAGTGGAGAAATTGTTGTTACAATTAGGAAGCCTTTCCACCCGTAATTAGTTTGCTGCTAAACCACAGACTGCAAGGGTAGCTCGCCTAACTGCCTCCAAAGAAGTATCTCCGGGTACATTTGAACCAATATGCTACGTAGGCAACTGCTTCAACAGGACGCCGAGTGAATGGAAGTCGCCGTTTTTGGTGTTTGCTAGGTGGGTGGAACTCTATAGCCGCCTCGACGTCTGCCTTGCATGGGGTCGTTTGGCTCTGGGTGCCACTATTTTTTAGTTACAATATTGTGTAACAGCTCACGGGTGTTTCGTCATTAGGAAGGTAATATGCCGGGAGCTCGCTGCCTGCTGTTCGTTTTAACAAGAGGCTTCAGGTAACCCATGCGCGATGTGCTCACACTTTTGTATATCCTTGGGACAAAAGACGGCAGTGTTGGCTGGGTTCTATTTCTCATCTGTTCGTAATTTGTCATAATAATGCACGGAAGTGCTTGCGTATAGTAATCAACATTATTGTTGTTACAAACCCGTTGACACATGTGTTCATCGCCTAACAACTAGTTAATTGCCTGCGATTCCATTGGCTCCATTGATCGCTTGGCTGAACAGCACCAGGGAGGTGCCAACGGGAACGTTAAACGCAGTGGTAATAAATTCGCACTTGGTCCTACGGAAGCTGTATGCATTGGCGCTTCCACCTTGCCTATTCGTAACGTATGCCTAAAGGGCATATTCGTAACACGCCAGCAAGTTGAGGTTGTATACGCGCGTGGAAGTTCAGATGGTGGGGCCAGAGTGGAACAACGTCGGGCGGGGGCTAATCCAGTCTTTAACTGAGCGAGTTTGGGTACCTCAGCTTTCAAGTTGCAGCTAACGGTTTACTACGTGTGATAGCAATGTTTCTGCAACATGCCGTTCTAGCCTAGTAAGACGAACTGTGTTACTGATAGAATGCCTGCTGCATGCGAGCAATCCGCTATTTCCTCAGCGAGGATGCCACTTATCTCCCACCGAATTTGGTGCCTTGTAGCTACAAAGTCTACATGGATAACATTGTTGTTTCTGGGTAATTGGTTTGCACAAACTCGCTTATCTCATCTTGACCCACCTCCGCTGAATTATCGAAATCGTCGGTACGGGAGGTAGTTGGCATGATAGCAGACTGCAGAGGGTAAGTTCTTTCGGGTGTCCCTCTATTAGTAACGTTAGACCTAACCACCTTGTTGTAGCGTTGTTGTATGGCAGTCGTTGCAGTCACTAACCCTAATTTGACGACCTTGCGCGACCGACTGACCTTCTGGTAAGATTGTAGGTTGCGAGCTGAAACCTTAGCAACTTTGAATAGCAGAGGACATTGGTTTTTAATGGCGTAATTTTTCCTTCTGGCACAACGGTTACAATTATTTTCCATGCCACAAACGTTTACAGTATCCTCACCATTGTGTATACACTAAGGCGGTTTTGACATTTATAAGCGAATACCACCGTTATGCATTTTTTACGTGGTACAGAAGCTCGGTGCTAATTGAACTGGAAAATATTTCGGCAATTACTGTGCACAACTATTACGTTTCCAGGTTAGAGCAAGCTTAATATGGCCACTAAACTTTTGGAGACTAGCTGTAAGTAGTTGTGCACCTTTGATAACTCGTCCTGTAGTCCGGCTGTTTTATTGCGCATAGAAGGCTGGCTAGCCGAACAACCTCCTCGTGGTGCCAACTGGGTGGTTCGGGTTTAACCCGTTCCAGCAAATAGTTCGGCGGCAGTGTTCCAGGAGGTGGTGGGTTTTCGCCTGGCAAGCGTTCTCCCTATAAAAAGCCACAAATGTCTGCTTATCAACACTGTGACGTGGCGGATGTGACTCGCCACAAAATAAAGTCACTGGCCCGTGGATATCCGGAAAGTGCTATCCAACCCAAGGACATCAATCGCTTATGCTCACATTCCTGACGACAACAAACATTCAAAAATGCTGCGGCACATTCAAAGACACAAGCTACATTCATACACAATTACATATGCATATACACCCATACACTTACATATATTGTTATGCCAAACATGTACTTTTGTACGTTATTGATCACACTGTTAGCTAAACATGATCATGCCTGTAAAGGTGTGTCTCGCATGGTCGAGAATAAAAGTTTATTTATTTATTTATTTATTTATTTAAGTCCGTCACCCTAGCTTAGCATGGCACACTATTGTTAAGCGTTGTTTCGCCCAATTGTTCCCGTGTTATTTACAGGACGGCAAGTATTATTTACCCCTTACAGGAACAAGTTAAGACAAAGGGCTCGAGTTAAGCCCCAAAGAAGAACACTAGTAAAGAAGGGTGTAACGAATTGCTCGAAGACAAATTGGGGCCGAAGACAATTCTGCATGGTTAGCAAGTTGGTATATCAGGGTAGAATTAAGAATCATGTGGCAGTTAGAAACTACTTTTATCAGAAATACCAAACCCTACGAATGCCACGGTTATAGCTAATTTGGAGCTAAACGGGCCAACCTGTCGTCGTAACCTGGAGATTAATAACTATGTCAACTACATCATAAACATCAGCAAATTCATCATAAATGACCTTTGCCTTCTGATATCCTTGTTGGGAGTAAGAAAGGAAAATTCAGGTTTCAAACTTAAACCTGACTAAGGAAATAGGTCGGACTGTGTAAAGGCGCAAGTTTGGTTGCTAGTAACATAAATATTGCGGATGCAAAATCTATACAAAGGCCTGAATTTAGGTGCATCTGTCCTGCGAGCTATTTTTGCAGCTGAAAGTGGACGCATACCCAGATGAGTTCGAAAATTAATTTCTCCTCGGATACTTCAAGGCACACCAGACCTGACGTGATTAGGAGTTTGCAAGCGCTGGTTTCGCAACAGGCACCGCTTTGCGTGAAGTGCACGTTTCGCACCTTTTTCAGATGTTACCAAAATGGCGTAGGCCCACGTCAGAAACGTACTCTTTAATGATGTGCCGAAATCTCGGGATCAAAATAATTGAAAGCGTAACATATAAAGTAGAGACTGAAGGTGAAAGCAGAAACGTTTCTATTTATTGTACATAGCAGAAAATATTTATTTAAGACAAATAAACAAATAACTAAATAACTGGTGTATTCTCAGTGAAACTAGGCACAACAGTGAAGGCGCGATCAAATAGGCGTACAAGCATAACTGCTTTGGAAAAGTAAAATATTTCTTTTCAATGAAAGCCATAACCGAAACGTTCTTAGGTTATACGTGTGAGTATTTTTTCAGGTAATAGTCCCACTCAGGAACATGATGGCTTAGGGGCGCGGAAATATCTGTCATAATTGTTAGTCAATATTCAAGTTCGACGTGAGTTCGCTATGTAGTCATCCATTAGCACAGGAACCATAGTAAGGTTTGATGCAATAGTGGTCCATTAAAAGCTCGACATGTTCGGTGCTCTGTCGAACGCTCTCCATTTAAAACGGTTTCATAAGTTGCATGTAGAAGTCTGTTGAATCGCCAGGGTGAAACGGTGAGCTGTGAATTTATTCAGTAGCTAGTCATATCCCCCATGTCGCTACGTTGTTAAGCGGACATTTGTCGCTTTTTGTAGGCAGATCGCTTGCAAAGCGAAACCCCACCACCTCCTGGGACACCGCCGTTGGTCACTTCGTACAGTTATACAAACTGGCTGGCTAGCCGAACAACCTCCTCGTGGTGCCAGCTGGGTGGTTCGGGTTTAACCCGTTCCAGCAAATAGTTCGGCGGCAGTGTTCCAGGACGTGGTGGGTTTTCGCCTGGCAAGCGTTCTCCCTATAAAAAGCCACAAATGTCTGCTTATCAACACTGCGACGTGGCGGATGTGACTCGCCACAAAATAAAGTCACTTGCCCGTGGATATCCGGAAAGTGCTATCCAACCCAAGGACATCAATCGCTTATGCTCACATTCCTGACGACAACAAACAGTCAAAAATGCTGCGGCACATTTAAAGACACAAGCTGCATTCATACACAAATACATACGTATATACACTTATACACTTACATACAATGTTATGCCAAACATGTACTTTTGTACATTATTGATCACACTGTTAGCTAAACATGATCATGCCTGTAAAGGTGTGTCTCGCATGGTCGAGAATAAATGTTTATTTATTTATTTATTTATCCTACAGACGGCTTTTGCACTTGGTTCTTCGCAGTCGTTTGACTGCCACTTTCCTTCGCTGCTTGACCAATTGGCATAGTCATGCTCCGGCACTAGTCGATGAAACCGATCGGTAATGCAAAAGCGTTGTAGAAGCGAGTAAAAAATATCGAGTTACTAGTGGTCGACTTCCTCTATGGTATACTTGTCCGAGTTATGCAGCTCCTGTCCAACTATCCACGCTGGACTTATAAAAAGGTGGTGAGTGCAGTTGGTCCGTGTTGCTGGGTATATTTAAAACGCGCGAAACTGCAAGTTCTTTGTCCAATGGGGATCATTACGAAACCCGTTGTTCATAAAATATGATCAGAATTCATTCAAATGTAAGTAACAATTAGATGTAATTGTCTCCATGGTCAAGTAAAAACACCATGATAAGTCTTCAGAAAAGCCATTGGTTTGAGCGCCATTGAGAAGCAGCAAAGCAGTCTATGAAATTGCCATCGGAAAAGCTCCAATTGTATGGGAATCAGGATGTTCTTTCGAAAGGATAGGCACCAAACCCAATTGTTCGAACGCTAGTAAAAATAACCAAGGCTGCTTATGGCTGTGAAGGTAATCAAGACGGAATAATCTGTCACTAGTATTGGGACAGGGAATCTACGCAAATATATTATTCCAGGTGAATAATTTGTGACATTGCATGTACGAGGTGAGCTATACCCATCCGTTTAGACGGGGTAAAAGAGGCATTTTCAGCATGGCGGAAAGGATTCCATTAGGAACGATGAGTAAGTTTTCGAATGCGATAGATTTTCCTTCCTATCCGGAGAAAGTATCAAGTGTTCATGCCAGCAGGCTATTGAGAATGGGTTAACCAGTACCATATGGATGGACTTACCTTTGTCGGCCGATGTATCCGTGGAAAGCTCGGGCGGAAAGCGCAACGTACAAGAGGCAGCCAAAAAGACAACCAGAAACGCATCAAGAAGCAAGATGGAAAGACTGGTGGCATGCAACGGTGCCTAGCTATGGGCTACTCTGAAGCGCATGTACTTTTGCTACCCATGCCTGCTTCGACTGTTTCCGCAAATTGTACAACTGTTGGCCCCAGCCAATTACGTGCGTTGTAACGTATCTGTCGCGCAACATAATTGCTTGTAACTTTGGTCATTCCTGAGTTGGCGTGTCACGATGAATTCGAGAATAACATATATTTTATTTATTCATTTATACCTGATTTCAGAGGAGAGGCAGGGAGGGTTTAATAGTATAGGTAGAAATCCGTCACATTTACACTCACTCAGACAGCCAGCACACGCCCGAAAAAGCACTATACACGCAACTCATCCTTTCGTTGCCATCTTCCGTAGCTCAGTGGTCTCAAACAGGGACTTACCACAGTCAAGTTGCGGGTTCGAACCCTACTAGGGTCCAATGGAATGCGTACGACTGACGGTACTCGAAAGGATGATACGCGCGTACCGTGACTTTTCCGAGCGGGTGGTGGCTGGCTGTGTCAGTTTGGATGTGACGAATTTGTACCTATACATGGTTTGCAAGTTCGTTCTTTTATATCACGTGTCTTGGGTGGCTCAGACTGCAACTACTACGTAGGAAAAACGTACTGCATGCGCAGGGCCAAAAGACCGGTATAACAAAGCGGGTTTAAACGTCAAACGAATAGCAGGTTGTTAGAGAGAAACATATATATAAACCTAGGATGAAGACAGGTGGCAGAATACGGGAGGCTGCTTAAGGGTAGCTAAGCCTGACCAGGTTGTGACGGAAAGCGGAGGGCAACCAGTTGGTAAAGCAATGTTCTAAGTGGAAAGCGAGATGCAAAGAATCGGCAAGAAACGGACACTTGCGGGCAGCAGTGCGGTGAGTATTTAGTGAAAATACTGACGGTAAAGCGCTCATAAATCCATAGCCGCCAATCCGTCAGCATCTAGAGAAAAGAGTCATGGAGGACCAGAACTACCGTGCAGATGGTCGTTAATCCGGGTACGTTGAGGTTGATAACGTACGAAGTAAGCTGTTACAGCAACATCCAGGATGTAAGTAAAATGCCAACATGAGCTAAGGAGCAGATGCATATGCAGTGAGTTAAGGCGCGCATGCTAATAGATGTGATAGCCCTGAAACGGTTAACAATGGTCCGTGTGTCGCCAGAAAGTAGGAGCATTGTCGGAGTGTAGAAGTCTATATGCACGGGTATAAATTAGTGCGGCGCAATGACAGTACGCCGCACAATAGAAATGAACAAAAATGCGGAGGGTACTTACAGGGAAGGCCAGTTCCGGATCAAGAAACTCATCGTTATAAGGGGAAAATAAGACCAAGCAGTATCTCGACGTGTGAAAATGGGTAAAGTCGCTGCCAAACCATGGTCAGAAATAAGTAAATAAATATTCTTATTCTTGACAAAAAGGCGCGCCCTTTGAGCATGGTTAGAATTAGCAACGAGGAGTGGGAGTAATAGTAGTGCACAATAACGTTCAGCTTAAGCTAGGTTACTCGGCGCACTGAGATTGGGTTGTATAACTGTGGTAAATACAAACCTAGGGCAGGGCTACAGGAAATAGACAGGTTAAATAACAAAGTGGCTCTAATCTATAAGGGTGCTTACGTCCAGCCATACTCTAGAAGTGAGGGAGACCTGTCAGTCTAAGTTTGATTAGTCCGTGCATGGATATTGAGGCGTACAGTTAAGGCGGGATTAACTTTGAGACAATAAGCTGCAACGGATAGATAAGAGAAGGAACGCGCTATATGAACCTAGGGTGAAAAACTCCAGCAGGCTCTCAAGAGGGTCGAAAAATGGCATTAAGTGCGAGTGTTTAGACCGTTTGCAGCTCGTTAGTCTGAAAGTAGTCAAAGTGAAGCACACTAGTCAGATGAGACTAGGATAGTGCCATGCACCGGGAGTTATCAGTCTGCTTGGAGAAGAAATGAAACCAAAGAGCGCGATAAAGAAAGGAAACCATCGGGATAGATAAGGTTTAACTGCTAAAGTGTGGAAAAGTCAACGTGGCTCACGAGGTAATGAATACATGAAGTTCGGTCTCCCGAACAATAGCCAGTAAAAGCGCAGTGGTCTGATAGAAGTCGGTGAGCAGGAGACCAATCAGCCTGGACTGAATTAGCCGGGGCATTGTGAAGGTGTCGCAAACAAATAGGGTCAGCAGAACTAGACAGGTTAGGGATAGTATGGGCTCTGTTAATTTAGGGTATGCGGGTCCAACTACCTTCCACTTTGGGAAAGTTGTGTTGGTTTTGTAGTCCAAAACGTTTACCTTTCTATAATATGGAAGCAGTCAAAGCGAAGGAGACTAGGGCGGGGCACTGTGAGCTGGCTCTCAGGTTGAGGAAGAAGGAATGACCGAGTACGCATCAAGGAAATGACTGGGTCGGGAAGGAAAAGGTTTTATGATGAAGAACTGAATATTAGTTTGGATCTCGTGGGAGTGGGATCAGAGCGTTCAATCTTCTCAACAGTGGTCTTGGACGTCACCTTAGTCTGAAAGCAAGAGACCCAGAAGAGGAGACTCTATTAGTCTACGCACTGAGCTTGAGCCTACAGTTCTGCTGGGACGACAATTTGTGTTAGCCTGAATGGAAAGGTTATGGATATTGGAACGTTCATATCAATAAGGGTGAACCAGTGCTGCTGGCTTGAGATGTTTGGGAAAATATAGGTTTGGTCTGTAAAACCTAGAAGGTGTAAAGCGACGTAGTCTAAAAGTAATCAGAGTGTAGGAGGCTGGTCCGATGAGATTAGAGTAGGGCAACGAGAGCTGGCTCTCC
This sequence comes from Dicrocoelium dendriticum, assembly GCA_944474145.2. Taxonomy (NCBI): domain Eukaryota; kingdom Metazoa; phylum Platyhelminthes; class Trematoda; order Plagiorchiida; family Dicrocoeliidae; genus Dicrocoelium; species Dicrocoelium dendriticum. The sequence goes on from OX104071.1 coordinate 43,784,868, forward strand.
GGTTGAGGAAGAAATATCTACGGAGAGCCATAAGGTAGGGACATGGTCGAGATAGCAAGTTTACAGCTAAAGTGCGCAAATCCCAGCGCAATTCTCCAGCAATAAGGGCGGAGTGTGCAGTCGTTCGAAGGACGTCCGGCAACGTCTCAATAATCTGTGAGAATTCGGAGAGCAATAGACCAATACGACGAGCCCGGATTAATCGGCGCCTTCAGGTTGGGTCGTGCTGATAACGTGGGAAGACAAAGGGGGAGGCAGATAAAGTGGGTCAACAAAATTGGACAGCTAATGGATGGAAGCAATTTTATTAATGAATTGTGAGCTAGTTAAGCAGGACCTAGAATGTTTACATCTCAGTAGCCTGGAAGCAGTCAGGACGAAGACTGGTCAGCTGAGACTAGGTTAGGGCAGGGCCCTGGGCGTTTTCTGTCCGATGGAAGAAGGCTTGACAGCGAAGAGTGCGGCAAGGAAATGACAGCGTCGGGATGGAAAGTGGTTTACTGGTAAGCTGTGGGAAAGACAAGTGGGCTCTCGTGTTAAGGAGCATAGAGCGTTCCTTAGTTCGAAAATTGGCCGGTAACGCATATGTAGTCTGGGAGAAGTCGGAGAGCAGGTGACCGATCAGACGCAGCTGCGTTAGTCGGTGAGTTTACGTTGCGTCGTATAGTTAAGGTGGAAAGAAAAAGTGGAAGGGGCAGCAGTAATGGGCAGGTTAGGGAAGGGAAAGATTACTTTACTAAAGCCTGAACAAGTCCAGCAGGTTTCCAAGGTGTGGAAAATTTAGCATTGCTTCTACAGATCCTTTACCGTTTGCATCGCAGTAGTCATCTATGCAAGCAAAGAGAAGGAACCTGGGCACATGAGAGTAGGTCATGGCATGGCGCTGTGGGTTGAACGTCTGATTGGAGAAGCGTTTAATTGAAAGAGCATAATAAGGAGAGGCCAGATTCGGGATTAATTGTGCTTCATTGTTGCTGGTTGAAATAGCTAGGAGTGCTATCGGCGCAGTAAGCTACTTCCGCACAAGTAAGGTGGCTTTGTATGAAAGTCTATATGATCGAGGCTGTTCTCTCAAAGCACGCCCTCAGGGATGCAGGTGCTCAGACTTTCTGCTACTTTGGGGACACTTAATATTCCTTTTATGGCTTGGGAAATTTTCGTAGTACTAGCAGGTGCTATGACGATTTCCAATAGCTTTCTCAATACGTGCGCACATGTATAGATGAAGAAGTTAGAACGTAAGGTGCAGCGGGTTTTGGGTAGTGTGCCATGTTTGCGAAGGGTATAACATGGATTGCCAAGCGGTTGAAGCATCCAGCAATACTTGAGTCCGCCGTTTTGCTTAGCTTATACAAAAATAAGATTGGTTTTAATTCGCCGTAGCTAAAGTGGTTCCAGACCAAGCTGTTCGCAGCGGCCTTAAAATTAGAGCGCAGGTGATCCTAGAAGGCGCTAAGTGAACGAACGCTGAACTTCCTCAAAAACTACCCTGTCACTTTTGTGCAATTTAGCAACAACTATTTAGCAGTACGTTACTGTAGGTCCGGCACACAAGCTATAAAGCATGAGTTTAGGCTCTAGCAAACACATTGACTTCGTTATGTAGCCAGATAGAACTGGCTTTGGCAGAGTTACAGCTCACTTGCTCCGCAAAAGTCGATGAGCTGGAATAGTGTACACCCAGGTAGTGCACAGTGAAGCTGTTATATGGTGGTGTACCGTTAGGAGATAATACGTTGGAGAGTATAGCCAACCAGTAGGAAAGTATGTCGCAGTTTCTTGGTGAGGACCAGTTTTCCTAGGTCCCACCATGTTTTAAGCATGCTAAAGTGACGTTTAACGCTGGGAAGGATATTACGTAGGCAGCTAGGATCAAATGAGAATATTACTTTTGTGTCATCGGCAAAGTGGTACGAAGTGCTTTGTTTGACCACCGGGGCTACATCAGTGATGCATGCTGTGAAAGGTCACTCGGGTTAACTTAACGGTGTGAGTTTGTGGGCAGTGACTTTATTCAGTGGCTAGTCACATCCGCCAATCCGCCGTGTTGATAAAATGACATTTTGGGTTTTCATAGGAAGAGCGCTTGACAGGTGAAAACCCACTAAGTCTTGAAACACTGCCGTCGACCCGGTCGAATGATAATGTATAAATGGCAACGTATCTTACAGACTGATTGTACACTCCGCTATTCAGCATCGGATGAGCTGCAAATCAGCATTTGTCAATCGCATTGCTTAGTCAAGGTCCGCCATTAGTCCATGAAATCGGTTAACAAATGAAATGTAAAGGGAAGTCGGGTGTAGGGTTGTGCAGGCGCATGACGACTTTGTGTTAATGGACTTGGGCTTTTTCTTTTTGGTATACTGGTCTTGCTGTGAAGAATGCATGCCCAGGTATCCACAAAGGACGTGTAAGTTGGTGAGTGCAGTTGAGCCTTATGGCTGAATACGTTCCACCACCTCATTCAAATACGAAATCCACAGAAAGTTTACATTAACTCCTATCAGATCATGGGTAGAATTATGAGAGTAATAGGGCCGATGCCCTGGCTTCAGGCCACGTAAAAGCTACATAAATGTTGTCTTCATAGAAGCACAGGTAACAGAATTTTTATCCAAACCTTTGTTTGAAGCCAGGTTTAGAACCGCAAAATAATATATTTGGAAACCAGTTCCCACCTTATTTTCTTTGATAGTTAGTACGATAAACATGGAAAAGCTGGTTCATGCGAAAACATTCCGTCGTATAAGCCTGCCATCGGTTGAGCTAGGTCTCTGTAGCGCAGAACAATCACTTTAGATGAAGGAAGTTTCTACGTTTAATGCTTATGAACCTAGCCATGTGTTTAGTCGTTCGTCACTTGTACGGCTACATGTGTATTTGCAATGTTCCACCCGTCCGTTGGTAAGCTAGCTTTAAACCGTAGAAGGCAAGCCGGCGGCAAGATGCCACACCTAGTTTAGCTAAGTTATCTCGCCTACTTTTGCAGGAATACTAGGTTAATGCATCGCAGAATCATGACGTATCGCATAACTGCAATGTGCAATATCTGGTTGAATGGTCGAAAAATGTGGAGGCTGAAGCAATTTAAATTGGGCTTACTGTCCGACGGCTTCATCTTCCATCGGTATAGCATCCCATGATCTCCTATCGACAGAGCAGGGCACAACACTTAGCCACCGAGTTTGCAAGTTCTGTCAGACTAGCCCTGCCTAAGTTGAGTAATTCTGAACATTTTGGATTTAACTGAAGGCAGCTGACTTTGCAAATAACTATGTTACGTTAAAAGCCCATTGGGGCAATACTTGCTCAGCAAGTGGGTAAATATTTTTCTTTTTACCTGTACAGCCTCGGCGACCAGTCCACATGCAAATTTCCAGCCTCCCGTTAAATCATCGATTGGGCAACTGAATAAAAATTTTGCAACTAAATGTGCACCGTAGCGCTTTAATTGAAGCGGTAAACCATGGTCTTTGGTAGTTATGTACTAATCAAGCTGCTCATGCACAAAAGGCGTGCCTGACTTTGTTGAGAATAAAATATTTTTTTATTTTTTAAATCACCGGTAGCGATCGCAGAGAATGAATAAACTAAGTGCAACAAGCTCACACCTACCTAAAATTCAGCGTTTGGAGAGTAAATACTGTAACCCACTGTTAGCGTGTTTTGAAGAATTCAACCAACTAGGTATCAAATCCGTTACCATCCTTGACTGGTTCTATCCAACGGTGTTAAAAATTCAAGTTAGTATTTGCATGCTAACCTTTTCTCAGGAAACCAGGTTAAACGAGACCAGCACGATGTATATTGCTGTAAATGTACTCAGTGTTTGTTTGAAATCTATCCACCGGACTTTAGACAAATTAGGTCTTAGGGAATCAGCCGGTAATTCCCCAGATTTATTTCTTGTGCTGAAGTGTCAGAAAAATTAAGTTAAAGGAGAAAGCATATACATGGTTTACATTTCCAGTTCAGTGACTTTTAACCATAGTACGCAAACCAAGAGGTAGGCAGTTTATCAGATACGGTTGGACGGCTCCCTGTAATTTAACCATGACTCGTGACTTTTGGCTACTCGCTGGCGTATGTGTAGAAGATATCAGCAACTCTAACGCTTGTCCGGCTATCCACTCGACAATTGCTTATGGTCAGAAAATGACACACACCTGCGTTAGGTACGCACATAATCCCGCGTGAAGCCATGGACTTTGCTCTACCAAAGCTACTTATGCCAGACAAACGTATGATGGGCTTTCGCAGCACGGCTTGCCGACTATCGTTTGTTCAAAGCAAACTAAACCCAAGGACGTGTGAAGCTTATTTCTCAGTGCACACGGAAGGGCTATCGCCAAGCCGTGTTGCTTAAACGAGAGGTAACGCATTTGGTATAGTTGGCGCTTAGTTAAACATACCTCGTTGGAGCAATTAGTGTCCCGGATGATGAATCCCTTAGCTGTACCAAGTAATGTAGTGTTGAATGAACCCACATTTTTTCTTGGTGAATAGCAGACCAGACATATACAGACTGAGTTGATTATGCTTAAGCAGAACCTCTCCTTTTAAAGTTGCTGACGTAATACCTGCGCCCATTGCCAAATAAAATAGTTTTCTATTGGCCATCCGGCATACATATAGTATGCCACTCACCTAAGAAAATAGCCGCTGAATTGCACCAAGGTTTTACCAGATCAGAAAGTTCACTCATCTTTCATAACGCAGACAGAGACGCCTTGCCAAATTTAATGCCCACCCTGCTTAAGTCATGTGTTACAAGAGATTGTAGCCTGATAAAAACGCAACCATAGTTCTCAGGAGCAATGCTATCTACTAGTGCGTCTAGGAATGACCTTCTAGCACAGTCGATGATAGTCGCTCATTTAAACTCCACCCGAATGCATTGAAAACCTAACCGCATACACTTGAGCTGTATCACTAGGTTGAATTAGATGTATATGGGCTTAGAGCGCTACTAGATGCTTCAACACTGGGCGCCTGAAGGACAGCTTCCTAGTGTTGTGGGTAATTTGTAGATCCATAATAGAAGCATTCACTACATTTGTGGCAAGTTGCCAAAGTAATCATATGTAACTAGCACCCGCGACATCTGGTCAGTATAAGTGGCTGCAAGGTTCAGCCGATGATTGAATAGTTTACTGGCATTTCCTTCACAGATCTTTGGATAACGTAAGCCTCAGGTATAATTACGGTAGCTACGGTAACCCGTGTGACCGGCCACTACACCAAATGCAAACCTGCCCCTGGGCTATAGGTAGTTTACCTTCACTGTACGCTGGTGTAGCAGATAGTAAATACATAAATAAATATTTATAATCTCGACTATGGATGCGCGCCCACGAAGGCATTAGCAAATAGGTGCAGCTTTGCGGATATATTTTGGCAGTTTTAACGTAAAAATATAAAATGGAACAGACGCATTTTCTCCCTGCTCCTCTTTCCCAAAGTCTGAAAAGAAGAACTGAATGCTCTAACCTGACCTGCCTCAGCCTGCGGAATGTTAGCAAAATCGGCCTTTTCGAATGAAAAATTACTTCACATAATCAAAGGGTACATACCTTTCGTTTGGAAGCTTGGCCCCTGGAAAACGTTTATAGGTAATCCGAACAACTGGATGCATGAAACCGACAGCCGAAAGCTTTCCTTCACACTTCGCATTCTAACTTCGACGGGCATCAGTGCCTACTGGCGGATATTGTCTAAGCCATTCCGCAAGCCTTGAAAGTTTTAGTCTTCGTCGAACTGCGCAGGACAGAGAGCATGATCGGTCAGTCGGAAGCAAAGCCAGTTCCACCTTACGGACAACCGTGTTCCAGGACCTAGTAGCTTATCGCCTGGCAAGCGTTCATCCTATAAACGTCACAACTGTCGGCTTAACACCACGGCGACCTGGAGGATGTGCCTCGCCACATAATATATGCCCCTTCCACCAATCACCCTGGCAAATTGCACACAGTCATATTCCACCATTTCGTCGCTTACCTTACCTAGATAATTCCCTACAGACTTTTAGTCACCATTCGTATGTCTAGTGCGGACCACTAGAGTATAGATATATGAACCCAAACTTGTCACACAATCCACGATGAGGGTCCACGCCAAACTTCCCGGTCTGTGCCTACTATACATTGCATGTAAATCCACACACCTAATATGAAACATGATTTCTGAAAGTATTATGATTATGCCTGCCATGGTGTGCCTCAAACTTCTGGAGCATAAATAGTTACATATTTATTTTTACTGTCCATGCAAGAGCAGAGGATTTGTGTGCATATTTATCTGCTCCCTGTCGTGCAAGCCTCTAGCAACCGCCCAGATACATACATTTAGTTATTCATACACTTATTTAAATTTGATTGTCGTGTGCTCGGGACATCTTTGGACATAGCCTTCCCTAAAATGCAGCAATAAATCAGCCACGAAATGACCAATATTTACCTACGATAAAACTAAGCAAGCACTAGTGAGGAACAAGATACTGTGTGGGTAACCTTAATGTCATAAACTTGCCTTTTGTGTTTGGATTGTCCTAGTCGAAACGGATGAACTCGCACTCGTCAGTTCTCATGCACCGAGTAGATTAGGCGGTTCGTATTGGGACAGCTAATGGACTTAGCCGGCAGACGGGAAGTTCTAACTGATAAGCCATGCGCAATAAATAAATAAATGGTATATTCCCGGTAAAACGAGACACTTGTAAAGGCGTGATCAAATAGGCATACAAGCATAGCTGCTTTGAAATATTAAAATATTACGTTTTAATGAAAGTTATAAAAGAAAAGGTGTAGTTCATAGGAGTGAGCATATTGTCAGGTAATAGTCAGACCAGGGAAACTGATGGCGCTTTGGCGCGCAAAAATCCGTCATAACACAAGTTGGGAGTAATTTCGCCAGATGGTGATCCGTGAGCACATGAGCCTAAGCAAGGTTTAGGTGCAACCAACGGCCATTACGAAATAGGGATGACCTGTGCTCCATCAAAGCATTCTCCATAGTTGGATTGGTTGCACAAATTGGATGTAGAAGGCTGAGGACTGCGTCCGTGTGAAAGGACTAGCTGACTTTATTTTGTGGCGAGTCACATCCGCCACGTTGCAGTGTTGTTAAGCGGACATTTGTGGCTTTTTATAGGGAGAACGCTTGCCAGGCGAAAACCCACCACGTCCTGGAACACTGCCGTAGCTTTCGTTGAACAGTAGTGCAAGTCGGTTATGCATCGTATAGACCGATTTTGCATTCTATTATTCGCAGTCGGTTGACAGCCAAAATTCTTCGTTGGTTGGCCGAATGGCTTAGTAATGATACGGCAGCAGTCGTTGAAGCCGGTCAATGATGCAAGATTCGAAGGGTCGAATGATAATGATGCAGGTGAGTAAACACATTGTTAATAGAGACCGTCTTTTCTATTATATTCTGGTTCTGCTCGCAAACCGTGTCCAGCTATCCACGCTGGACTTATCATGGGGTCGGTGAGTGAAGTTGTTTATTGTGGCTGAATATGTCCATAACAGGTAAAAATGCCATTCTCCGCAAAGTGGATTCGGAGTCCCTTCAAACTAAGTAAGTTTACCTGTCTCCATAGCCAAGCAAAAAGTCCATGAAGGGCCATCGGAAATGCCACGTATACCGGCGCAAAGCTGTCCGTGAAATAACATCGGAATAGCTCCAGGTGACTAGTGAATAGGAATGTTTGAGGCAGTGAAGGTAATCAAGCCAGAGTTGTTTATCTTGGTTTGTTGAACGTGGAATCCATGTAAATATATTATTCCAGGTGAGTAAGTTTTTCTCTCTGAGTACGAAATGAGCTAAACCCATTTGTTTAGGCCCCGTGAATGTAGCTTCTCCGGAATGAAGGAAAGAGCTCCATTTGGAACGATGTGTGGGTTCTTCATTTCCCGGAGAAAAAACCAAGCGTTTGAAGATGGGTCGACCAGTCCCAGTGAATAAACGTTCTTGTTTTGGCGGAAGTAACTGCGGGAATCTCGGGAAAAACGGGCAATGGACAAGAGGCAGCCAAACAGAGAGACAGCAATGAATCAAGAAGCACTAACACCGACTGGTGGCGCACACCGGTGCCTATGCTACATTAAGGCGCGTTTTATACATTACGTCGCTGCTGTGACTCAGACTACAACTACTAGGTAGGAAGTAGCTTCTGCACGCGCAGCGTCAAAAGATCGAAATAACAAACGTTAAGCGAATGATGCGATGGTTGGAGCGAAACAGGTAAACAGATGATGACGGCAGCAGTCCGAATGCGCGCAGCATCTTAGGTGAAAAGAAGGGCAACAAGGTTGAGACCGAACGCGAGAGCAAAATATGTAAAGCAGCGTTCCAAGAGGAAATTCAAGGAATCCGCTAGGAGAGGATGAATGCTGACGGCAGTGCGACGAGTAGTTCATAAGAGTAATTACGCTAAAGCGCTCAGGATTCCACGTTCCAAAAGCCGTCAGAATCTAGAAAATGGTCACAGGGGCCAAACCTGCCGTATATTGGGAGTCGTTATGACACGTACGGTCTCAAAAAATAGACAAAAGCGAGCATGAGGTAAAGAGCATAGGAATAGGAACAGTGGTAAGTTAAGAATAATAACCGAGGTACTAGTCAAGAAATACTTAGCAATTGTCCAAATGCCGCCAATAATCAGGAGCGAGCTCGGAGCGAAGGAGACAATGCGCACGAGGATGGCTTGGCTAACCGCAATGAGTGTAAGCCGTAAAAAATAAACAAAATGGAGCGCTATAAGAGAAAGGCCACAGATAATAAAAAAGCAGGCAGAAAGAGACAGACTGGTCAGGTGAGACAAGATAACAGCAGTGCAGTCGTCCGAGTAAAAAGGACTGAAAACAGAAGGCGAGAGATGAAAAGGTTAGGGTCGGGGTGAGAAGGGTTTATTGGTGAAGTGTGGAAAAGCCCACGTGGCTCTCCAAGTAATGTAAACAAAAGCATTATGTCAGCCCAACCAAAAGAAGTGATGTCTCAGAAGTCCAAATGTATTCATTGAGTATGAGGCCGACAAAGCGGGACTGGATTAATCGGCGCTTTGGGACTAGGCGTATAAAGAAGGTAAGAAAAGGGCTATAACACTAACGAGGGAACTAGTCTAGCAGTCTCTACGGTTTGTAACGTCGAAGAACTCTGAGTGAAATCAGCAAACAAGTGGCCATTCTGGCGAGACTGAGTTAGTCAGCGCGTCGGAATATCACGTAAAAGAAACGCAGGAAAAGTGGCTGCAACAGAAGAAGTTGAACAAACCTAGCAGCTTCACGAGGTAGGGGAACAAGAGCGTTGGGTCTGCATAGCGTATATTACTTAAGTCTGGGCAGCATGGGAGCAGTTAGCGAGAAGGAAACGGATCAGTGGGGCTAGATCACCACAGAGCCAGTTGAAGAAGCATTGAAAACAGAGAGCGATAAAATATGTTAGCGTCAGGGTGAGAAAGGTTTATAGACGAAGGGCGGGAGAAGCCCACGAAGCTCTCCAGGTACTGTAAAGGGTTAGTGGAGTCAGCCGAACCGAGAGAGATGACGGCACAGAAGTCTGAATGAAACCGGGGAGCAGGAGGCCGATCCGGTAGGACTTATTTAGTCGGCGCGTTTGGATAAGGACATGTGGTAAAGGTAAGATAAGAGCCTGTATCTAGACCCGCAGCGGGAAGACTAGACAATAGTAAGAGTGCGTTTACTGCCGCAATCCAGGCAACCGTTCTTTCTACACCATAGTTATATTTTGCTAAACCAGTAGTAATTGTATAAAATATAAGGGAAGACGTATGCATGTTTGCGCACGAGTTGCCAATAGTGGTCTCAGCTCCGGGCAGTGATTGGTGGGTTACTTATAATTAAGCGCTGGGCAGTTCACAGGTGCTGCGTATGCTCGGTGGCTTAGGCATTAGCATGAGCTTAGCTCAGAAGAAAGGTTGCTGACTTGTGGAGAGTCCGAGAGATAGGATAGTGCGACTGGGGCGGGTCAAGTAGAAACCCTAAACCGTATTCTCACTGCGGAGTACTCTATGGTGCTTTGTGAAGACGAGTAAGCATTTGCAGGCAGTTTCTTGTGGGGTGCTCGGCATTAAATTGCCTTGTTCAGGTCTCTGCATAGCAACAGAGAACTTTGCTTCCTATAGTACGCTTGCATGTTGCAACCCGGATGATGTTGGCAGGGCTGTGCCAAACCTCTAGGAGTAACGATCAGCAGCACTTGCTTAGAATGCGACGTGGCGACGAAATATGCCAAAGCGGAAGTATAGATGTATCGTGCGTATCAAAAACGGTGCAATAGGGCGCTGGTCAGCTTGCCAGTCTGAAGCCATTGGCTGTGACTTTTTCGATGGCGAGTCACATCCCTCAAGTCACAGTGTTGCTAAACGGATCTTTATGGCTTATACAGTAATAACGCTCGTCCGGTGAAATGCACAACCTCCTGGAACACTTCTGTATATCTCTACGAACGGCAACTTCTGACAGACAATGCTTCTTATTGTCGAGCTTGTTCTCCGTTATTCGCAGTCAGGATCCTCCCACTTTTTCCATTGGATGTCCCATCTTCGGCAAGGGGCTGATTCTTCTTTGGTTCCTGTTCTGTCCTGACCGAACGGCTTGACCCATTTGGTAAGCAGATTAAGAAGTGAACCTTTATGTGTTGTGCCAATTTAGAGCTGCGTAATATCCCCGAAGCAAGGTTGATAGCATATTGGGTGGAAATGTTTGAAGCACGGAAAAAGACCGGACTCAGTTGATAAGGCCACTACCTACAGAAGTTTGTCCGTTAGAGAGCATAGGAAGTCACTCCGTCGCAAGTTATGATACTGATTGGAAATACTAGTATCCACGACTAGATGAGCGGTAGAAACAAAGAGTAAATAGCTTCAGATGGGTGGTAATCAAAAGTCTCCATTCCAGTAACGAAAATGCTTACAACCAATTATTCTGGCTTTGGGGTCAGGTGGAAATGAATCGGGATTTGTCCGATGCAGAAAGACATGACAATGGCAGCAAAATCAACCTAAAAGCCAAGTGAAGGTACGTGTAAAAAGGTGAACAAAAATTGTCAGCAGGAGAGCTTCGGATTCGCAGTATCTGCTGAAGCCGTTAATAGTCGTGATGAACGCAATTGTGCAGGCAGGAGGTCGATGTCCTTCTAAGCTAACGCATAGCGAATGTGTCGAGCCATTAAGTCGCAACCTACCCGAAATTAACGTCTAGTTCTTTCCAGGCCGAAAAATCGTCAAGGCTAAGAGAAGACAGAGGTCGCCATATGGCAACATTTCCATTGTTCTCTACCATCGCAAACACAACACCAGCAGCAACACACAACCGCTTATATAAACGGAACAATAAGCAAAAATAATCCAAATGTTGCAGTCAAGGTCATGTCAACCGAATTGATTGCCTCAAGTGTTACTGTGCAATTAACACAAGTTGATGGGTCTTGACTAACAGCGCCTCACCAACTGCTAGCATTTTCGGGTTTTTGTTACGTAGTAACAATTTCAAGATTGTCTCAGGGTTTACGTGAGGGCAGATTGCTATGAAGTACTGGGGGATAGACGACGCCGGGCTCTGGTTTATTCTTAAAAGCATAACCTTTTATTGCACGGTCACTTGTCTCAACCACCATTGAAAAGGTTCAGATACCTCCTGAGTTAACTGACAGTTGGTTCTGCCGATACAAATATCTCCGCAACCGCCGCTGAGCTGACAAACCAGGTGCTTGGCCGAACTAAACGACGAGGTGCTCTGACGGTAATAAAGAACAAGTCCTCGCACTGCAGGCCTGAGTCGCCACTGGGCAGCCGTGTAGGTGCGCTTTAAGGCGGACCTAAGCTTGCACCCAATACAATTTGTGGCATGGTCCCCCTTGAAAGGAAAACCAAATAAACATCCTTTTGCTCAGCCATCAGCATTAGCGTTCTCACTCTGGATGGTCTGCTACGTCCTTGGACAAGCTTCTTAGCATGTCCAATAGAAAGTAAAGCCTTGTGTAGACTTCCTTTTTTGGCTTTTAACGTTTCGGTACTGCAACTACGTCTAGCCCGGTAGAAGAGATTTTTCACTTTCTGCGTTTGTATGCGATCAAGGCGAAGATAAAAAATGAAGGTGCTTTAAACTCCAAGTCGCTTTGCGGTGAACTGCGCGCTGCATTGTACCTTATGCCCGTCTCTTAATGAGTATATCCGAAAACTGTGTTGTTACACTTCAGGTGATACCGACAGACGTGCGTGAATCGATTTCAGCATGGTCAGCAACCGGGTAATATGTTCTGCGCTGGTAAAGACAAAATGTCATCTACATGTTGTCCGTACAATTTCGCTTCACCATTGTTGGCAGCGAATTGCATTCATACCAACTTGAGGAAGGTGCCGGCTAAAACTGGTTCCAGAGTGTTGCTCACAGCGACCCCGTCGACTTGTTCGTGTGAGGCAGGACAAAATGTCCGTTAGCGGATCTGGTAGCAAAACGTTTGCCAAAATGGTTGGGACAAGGGATTATGCAACAAAATGGGGCGGTTAAAAGAATTACTCGGAGTCCGTCATCGGCTATCCCTACGCACTTCATGGCAATCTGTCCTCACGTAAACACTGTGACAGTGTTCAAAGTGATTGTACGTAACTAAACCCGGAAGTGCTATCAATTAATGAGGCGTTGTTAGTCAAGACCCATCAACCTGCGCTACTTGCACAGAAACACTTTTGTCTAAGCAGTTCCGTTGACATGACCTTAACTGTGACAGTTGGATTAGTGTGGCATATTTTCCCCTGTATATAAGCGGTTGTGTGTTGCTGCTGGTGTTGTGTTTGCGATTGTAGAGAACAAGGGAAATGTTGACATATGGCAACCTCTGTCTTCTCTCTGCTTTGCCGAAATGGCTGAAGGAAACCCACTGTTTTACCTTTCTGAAATAAATATTTTGCCTTGTTAAGGAGTACTGGGACTACAGGTGTAGGCTGTTCCTCGAGTGGGAGTCGTTTTCTCTGTGCAAACCTCGGAATAAAAGGCAACGAACAAATGCAGCCACCCTACCAGAAAACTAAAGTGCATCCCGAACGCGATAGAGAACGTGATCAATTAGCATGGTGGTAGAGCTAATGCACCCATGTTAATTAATTATATCACATAGTTGTCTGCCATAAAAGAGCCCGAATATAAAGAGAAGCAAGCAGGCTCGGGGTCGGTAGAGGATGAAAGAGGTACTCCGAATCCAGGAACAAAGCTGGTAGGAGCCCAGCGAGTTTATCTAAACCTAGTGATGGGTTCGATGGTCCAAAGCGAATATACCAGAGTGGTGGGACAAAAGTGTGTGGCGGAGGAGGCTGGAGTGAAGCGCATCAGACAGTGCACTGGACGCAAAGATTGGGACGGAAAGACAAAGGCTTGCCTCGCTTTGCCGAGAATAAAATATTTATTTATTTAGATAGGTTACGTTATAGCTGAAACAGAATGGTCAAGGATGGACCCACCTAGGCTACTAACAAAAATAAAAAATCCGGCTTAAACGTTAAGTTGGAACAAGGGATGGTCGCAAATGAACCAAAGATATTGCTGGAATCAAGGACCGGCCAGCGTGCAAAATAGCTGCTACAGGAGGAGTGGGAGCAGCGCGTTGACTAAATGATAGGCAGTCTCAAATAGGTGGGAGTGGAAGCAAACTAACTCAAGTTGACGCGGGTTGCTTGTCGGCAAAAGGTCTTAAAGCAGTAAGAGGTAAAAAGAGAGCAGATAATTGCAAATAAGGGCCAACTATTGTGAATAAGGTAGTACTGAGCCGACTAACTTTCCTGTCTGGAAGCGCGCAAAAAGGAAGAAAAGTGGGTGGAGAACCGGATGTCTGGTAACGATTAGGAGCTCGGCTGAAGTGGTGTGCCTACGATTCCAAGGTTTGCGGTTATGGTTGGGAGTACGGTGGAGATGGAGACGGGTAGGGACTAAAAGGACATGTCGCGGTTGTTAGAGGTTGCTTGGCACGCGCGGCGTATACATTAGCCGGGGAGAAATTGTTGCTTTATCATAAAGATAAATAGGCATAAATAAGCAAAATCGGAAGATGTCAGATGCACACAGAAGCAGTTACGTAACGGTTGGAAGAGCGGTCTTGATGCAAAAGGTGAAATAGAGCAGGTAGGTGGGACGAAGGGCAGTAGGGCAGTGGATGGATGGTCCATGTACCGATCAGCGCAGGTGCGTGGAGGCAAACAAATAGCCGTGAAGCTGGGTCGACAACCTAGTCAGCAATGCGTTTGGAACCTCAGCGGTCTGATTTCACTAATTATAGAATTACATGTTGAGAGCAGAAATGGGAAGTACAGAAATAAAAACTGAGGTTGAGATTGATGGGTATGTTGGAAATTAAAACAGTTGAACACTAAGAAGTCATCTCGACGGCTAGTATATTGCCAACAGATTCAGTCCCAACTCAAGGCCGATTACCCAGTGATTCAGTGCGCAGTAAGTACATACGTACGCCGTACTCGCCGAAGCCATTTGGTAAATACCTCTACCGTCTGAAGTGTTTGAGCCTAGGCAGCACGCAATCACTGATCGTACGGATGACTCATCCTGGAAAGTTGGAAAATACACCTTTCTGAACCCCAATATTTTGGGTAGGATATTTACTCCAAAATCCAACCCAATTCATGTCAACTTCACAAGTGTGTACGTTTAGTTCGCTCACTGACACACAGCACGCATAAAGTCTGTACATCCAGACTCATTCGCTGGCAGCATAATTTAAAACTCAAATCATCTTGAAGCAAGTCTAAGTATATTAACGGAAACGTTGTTAAATTGTTATGTTTGAATATATATATTTTTGTATATGTATATTTAAATGCCCCATACTGGGGTTGATGTTACATTCTTGATGCTTCCTCACCGCAGGTGGGCGAAACCAACTCACACTTAAACCAGGTCTTTTTAAGCTGGCTTATATTCATTCCACTCTATTTCGTTTGTTCTGCCCACCTGAATAATCTATTAACTGGCCACGTTGTTTACAATATTTGCGCTTCCCTTCGGTAACAATATTGCGTTTGTAGCATCTTTAAGTAACTTGTGGACATTTTCCCTATCGCGGATTCGTTGCTAACCAACTTACATCATATGCTAATTTAGCCAAGAGTTATGCAACCGTATCTGTATGCACTATTAGATTTGTTTTATTTCAACTTGTCGTTTCAAGTAAATGGCTGCTGCCTGATATCCCCGGGGTGGCTGCGCTTGATGTGCAGGTTGACAAGGTGCCTACTTGTCCATTTCCCATTACCTTGTCCATACCGGCTCCAGAAGACCGTTCGGCGTTGCTGGAGCGGAGGGGTGCACGGTACTTGTGAAAATGTTAGGCTCAAAGAGCGGTTCCATGCACCCAGTGTGGAGCGGACTACGGTCCAGCCACCGCCTTGTGTGTGTTTGATTCCCTAAATACAGCGCGTTTGTGTTTGCCTGTGAAGGAGTGTGGGCCGGCTCCGTTGATGAAATGTGGCTCCCATCCACAGGACTCCTGATCTTATGGTTCGGGTTTACTCTGGATATGGGGTGTGTGGATGGAGCTGCGGGTGGTGCAGCGCAAGCTACCCATTGTCAATTTGTGGGCGCAGGCGTCCTGTGGCTTGCCACAGTGACAGGCTAATCCGAAACCGGATGCCGCCAACCATATATGTGTGTGGAAAGTGAGCAGCGAAGGAGTAGTTCAGTGAGTCCGCCGTCATGCTGCATGCAGTGAGGAAATTGTTTAATGCAATTTAACAGCGTTTTCTCCCATCTTAGTCGTGTTGACATGACATTTGTCCACGATGTTATTTTTCAGTTGTCCTAGTTAGTCGGGCCTGTATTTTAAACCGCTTGTTCCAAATAACTCCATAGAAAACTTTTCAGTGCTATCAAATATGATAAACCTAAACGTCACCTCACTAGTCCCTCTCGACAGTTCCAATGACGGCTAAATTTCTCGCTGAGGCATTCGCAAATATTTTGAGCGCGAGTTGCAATTGCACCATCCTGTTGCTGGCAAACAGCACTGTATACACCATAGGTCACATGCTGTGAAAATACTCATGTTTAGAGCATTTCCCTGTAGGACAGTGCGTTGAAAGTAAGGAATAAGTACTACAACCCACCACCTTTTTGGTCCTTTAGTTGCAAATGAAATTCGGTGCAACGATTTTCCAACCAGTTAGCCCAGACGAAGGTATAAGGCTTGGGCTACGCTGTGTAGTTGACGCACTGCATCCGCCTGGTTTACATGTGTCTGAAACGTTGTTTAGCGGTTCCAGGCCAACTAAAAATGGTTTTCTCAAAAAGTACATTGTGCGTGCTCCAGGAATTTAAAACAATTGTCAAATGGCATTTCATTTATCCTGTTCATTGGGGTCCGTAACCCGAAACATATAGTGAACTAAAGCTATAAAATTTACTCCTCTTTGACTCCAGTAAACGGTGCGCCGGTTGTCATCACCCTGATGCTTGAATCTAAATCTGAAGTGCTTGCGCTTATCTAATAATTCACGGACAACAGCACAAAATAAGAAGGTATAATTGATGAGAGGAGACCGCCCGGTGTAGCTGACGTATTGCACCCTCTGTTTTATCCAACGTTTTCACTAGCTTCAGCACGCAACGGCTGTTAAATGGCTAATGGCAGCATCACTAGTGTCATAGCGTCGCACAGGTTTCGCAGCGTTAATCACCATCAGCCATACGGTCGAATAGAAAGCACTCGCTGTTACTCAGCTACGTAAAGTAATTCATGTTGTAAATAAATCACCAACGGCCATTTGCAAATGCACGTGCTTCGAATTTGATCGAACTATTAAATAACCAAAGCCGCACCACCAACCTTGAAGCATTGATTAATATTCAGGCTTCCAGTCTGTGCCGTCTGTGTAGGATCACTCGTTTCAACCGACATGCTCCACGACAGCCCGCCTGCTTTCACCACCAGATTTTTTTCTCGTGCCTTCAGGCTTTCTTTGCCTCTATCAAACAATTGCCGGCAAGGCGCACTGCAGCCGAAGCTATGGTTCGTTGGACTAGCTCATGAGGTTTCTCAGTGCACATGTCTCGATGGACTGACCCGGTGGCAGAGTTTTCATGCAGCTCATTAAGCGATAGAGCAAAATGCAGGACTTCAAGCGCGATGGTGTGCGTACCTAATGCAGTTGCGAGCAGCACCGGATCAGCACAAAATACTGGCTGGATTGAATTAGAGACGCTGACGTTTTCTACATACGCGCGAGAGCTACGTTAAAGCTTAACTGTCAAGGTTGATTAAGGTGGGGTGTAAACAGAAGGGGTGTAAACGTACTATGCAAACTGTAGGTGTGAGGTCATAGTTGCGTCCCGTCAATTGTCAGGAACAACCGGTTAGGAGGGCCAACATAGGTTTGACCACACGGCGCTGCATAATACCTTTTGCGACGTTTGTTATCTTAAAAATGTGTTTCCTCTAGAGTCTTCTGGACCATCCTACCGAAGGAAAATTTGTTCCTTTTAAAGTCTACCCAATGCTTTTGCAACCGTTGCCAGTCGAACCACCTATCGTGGTAGCAGCTGCGTGGTGCGGGTTAATGCCGTTCCAGTGAATGGTTCGGCGGCAGTGTTGCAGAAAGTAGAGAAGTAACTGTTGGCCTAAGTTCATGTTATAAAACGTCACCTAAGTTTGGTGAACAGGACTGCGAAGTAGCGGATGTGACCGACCACTGAATAAAATCACTGTCCTTTGCTTAACTGGAACACGTATCCACTCCAAACTAAACTTCAATCTTCCATGTCGAAGAGTTCCTCCAAACCATTTGCCTACCAATGCACTAACTGAGCACAACATCAAACGCAGCTCCAGATTAACACACAGCCACTACGGGTAACTAAATTCATACCTATACCGCTGGTGGCACCAGGTTCCGGATTTATCTGTCCCTGTGGTCCCCGCGGAGGCAGCCAGAGGACGCCTGCGCCCGCAGAGAGAAAATGGGTGGCTTGCTCTGCACCACGCAAAGCTCTAACCACACACCACATATCCAGTGAAAACTTGAAGAAATAAGACCCAATGGTATGTGGATGCGCACCAATGTGCATGAATAGAGCCGGTCCGCACACCTTCAAAAGCAAACACAAGCCCGCTGTATTTGGGTGATCAAACGCACATTAGGCGGTGGCCGGACCGTTGTCTGCTCCAAACTGAGTGTACGACACCACTCTCCGGACCTACTGCGGCCAAGAGGACCTTGCACCCAGTCCCTATCAGCAATGACCAACTGTCTCCTGGAACCAATATAGACGAGGTGGTGGGCAATAGTTACATGAGCGCCTTGGCAACATGCACATCAAGTGCAACCACAGCTGGGATGGAAAGCAACAGCCAACCACCGTTAGTGACAATAGCAAATAAAATACATCTACTAAAGCAGACAAATATAACGACCTAACTCTTCACTACCTGAGTAAATGAAATAAATTGTGTACCAACAAATCAGCGATAAGTTCAACCTGCTAGAAAAGATATGTAGGAAATGGTACAAACGCGAACCCATTATTGTTAACTACGAGTACCTTACGCGACGCGTGAAAAATAATATATGTTTATTCAGCTAGGCAGTACAATTATATACTAGGTAAGTATTCCTAAAAGCCGGCAAGTAAACCAATTGAAATAGCGTCCGATTTCAAGTACTCAGTTACTACACCGAAGGAAAGCGATTGAATAACTAAATATATAAATAACCATTTATTCGAGGCTATGCGAGACATGCCCGCGAGGGCATGATCAAATACGTGCAATTATACAGACTTGTCATTGTAATTGTAAGAGTGACAATCGGAGTGTTTGGACGTTCATATTTGCAATTGTACAAATAGAACAGAAGAGAAAATGAAGGAAACCCATTGTAGTGAGTTCGGGCACGTTCGCATTGGCACAGTCGGTCTGCCATAAAGTGCAGTAACACTTCAGGCTGGAATAGATCAAGAAATAGCACTGAGCAGTAGGAAAAGAGCTGGTGAGGAACACGCTCAAGCCTGCTTAGGCGTGTAAGTGTAGCGTAAAGAAAAAAGTTGAATGCGCAGGAAATTTGGCGGCGCCGGAATATGCAGATAAAAATGTGTCGGGGCTTATCAAGAATGGTAGTATGTAGTCCTGGCCAGCTTGTTAGTGTGAACTTACTGGCTACGACTTTATACAATGGCTAGGCACCACCGCCATGTCGCAGTGTTGTTAAACGGACTTTTGTAGCTTTTTATAAGGAGAACGCTCGCCAGGCGAAAACCCACCACGTCCTGGAACAATGCCATCCATGCATTCGAATGATAAGCTGCAACTGGCAACGCTCTTTATTGCCCGAATACTGGTTCTGTTAGTTGCAGTCTGGATACATCCATAATTTTTGATGGTTGATGCATGAAGGGCATGAAGGGACTGTATCATCCATGGGTCCTGGAACTACCTGATGGAATGGCATGACGCGTACGGTTGCTAAACCGAACACTGAACATATTGGAATGTCTTCTGTTTGTCTTATGTAGCACCGCGTTATGTCTCCTAGGGATATCAAGTAATATGAGATTGGACCAATTAGTAGAGGAGAGAGCAAGGCAAAGACCATTGTTCAGGCCTGAAGAAGCTGCATGTTGCCCGGAATAACGAACCGGATATCCTCGAAGGGCAAATTCTGTTACTTGGGGACGCTTGCATCCACGGCCAAATGGACGGTAAAAGTAGTGTGGGCTGCTCCAGATGTGGTAAGTGAAAAGAAGTTCAGTTATGTAACTGGCCGAACCCATTTGTTCTTGCCATAGTGGAAGATAATATTGTGTTGGGAGATTTCCAAATTACGTGCGCAGCATAGGAAGGAAAACATGCCCTCGGGTCCGACGAAATGTCCAAGTTAACATTAAATGTCAGCGAGTGAAATATTAGTAAGAATGCTGTGAAGAAGAGGCGAGCTGAACCCAATCGTTCAGGCCTCAATATAGCAGCATACAACAAAGGTAAGGAATAAGTGTTTTGTCCATCCGGTTAGTAATAACACAGCGTAAGTATTATCCATCCATTTCGAGATAAGATGATATTGTGCTTTGTTGAAGTGTTGAGGTAAAGCAGTGGACGTATCCTACGTCCACTGGTCACCGGTTCTGCGGGAAACTCGAAGAAAAAGACGAGGAACAAAAGCAGCCACACAAGCAGACAACAACTATGCAACGGGAACTCAGAGAAGGGATCAGTCGCAAAAGGGCGTTTAATAATGAAACTCACATTGCGTGTATAATTATAAACTATCTATCACAATACATGCGTTCCATAACAATTTAGATTAGCCGTACAGTAAACAGTGATGCCTTAATGGACTGCGCGTTGTCGGCGAGCGAGTGGCCGATCCGAAGCATTGGATTAGTAAGTGGATTGAGACTAATTCGTTTAATTAATTAGGGAAGACGAATGTTGAGGGTCAAGTTAAGGAATGAAATAGACTGTAAAAATAAAAGGTGAGCAAGTCCAGTAAAGATCTCCGGGAGAAACCACCTTTGGGGTACGCAGCACTTAGAGCATATACGTCTCCTTAGTATGGATGCAGTCAGAAAGCGCTAATACGGTCAGAAAAGAAGAATAGCTCAAGGCAAAGTACGGAAATGGCCATCCATTGAAAGCAAACAGAGACCAAGATGAGAAAAAGACAGGGTAGAGTTGAGAAAGGCTTTTACTGAAAGATTGGAAAAGTCAACGAGGCGTTCGAGGACAGCCGAACCAGGGAAGGTAACGTCACATAAGTCTGAGCGCATTCGGAGAACAGGAGACTGATACAGCGAGACTGGAGTGGTCAGCGCGTTGGGATTGTAACTTACGATAAAGGAAACAAAGAGGCTGGAACGAGAAATAGTGAACAAAGCTAGCTGGGTGTAAAGAAAAGGTAGAGTTGAGTCCGCAGCGCCTGCACCGGTGAAGCCACGGTTACAAAGGAGTAGTTAGAGAGAAACAGACAGGTTAACTGAGACTACGTCACGGTAGGGCAGTAAAGCTGGTCGGCCACTTGGAAAAAAGAATGAAAGCAGAAAGCGATATAAGAAATGTTTAGGGTCGGGATGAGAAATGTGTACTGATAAAGAGTGGAAAGCCCACGAGACTCTCCAGATAATGTAACCAGGTCCATTAGGCCCGCCGAACCAAGAGCATTGATGTTGCAGCAATCTATACGAAATAACGAGTGAACAATTCTAGCAATCCCACAAGGTAAAGGTAACGGCGTTAAGCCGGTAGAGCCAATACACTTTAAGCCTCGGTGGGATAAGGGCAGTCAGAGGGAAACAGACTGGTCAAGTGAGGCTTGATCACGGTAAGCCAGCGAGAGCCGGCCATCTGTTTAAAACTGATGAAAGCAACGCGTTAAGCAAACATTAGAGTCGGGATGAATAGGGTTTAATGATAAAGGGTGGGGAAGCCGACGAGGCTATTCAGGTAATGTGAACAGAAACATTAGGCCAGCCGAACAAAGAGAGGTAGTGTCGCGGAGGTCTATGTGAAATCGATGAGTCAGAGGCAGGCCAGGTAGGGCTGGATTAGTCGTCGTGATGGGATTAGGACGAATAATAAGTTAGTGAAAAATGACAATAACAATAAAAGGTGATCAAGTCTGGCATGCTCCAAAGGTAAGGGAAACCTGGCGCTGAGTATGCAGATCCTATACCGATTAAGCCTCGGTAGCATGGGTGCAGTCAGGGAGAAAAAGACTGGTCAGGTGAGGCCAGATCACGGCTGTGCAGTAAAACTGGCCGTACGTCACAACGCTGCGCCGGTTCCGTTTAGGTTCACAGTAACACGCGTCGTCTTTTAGAACTTGGTCCAGTGTGGTCTAGCTCGTGTCTCACTAGGCGTGTCTGAATAAGGCACACGCGACCGCACGTGCTACAGCACATGCCACATAGATTCATATACACATACGCACAAAGGTCCAGTATATTGCTGGTAATTTTACTAAGTTCGAACAATTTTGTCGCTCCTGTCGGTATTGTTGCGATCACGCCTATCAAGGCATGCTTCACATTGTCGAGAATAAACTTTAGTTATTTATGTATTTAAAGAAATTTTACGCTGTAACCAAACCAACACTGGCAGGTATCATACAGTGGCTTCAACGACAACATTCCTAACAAAAATATTCACTTATTTCAAAACCTTTATCTTTAGATGTATTTACGTTGACTTCACGAAAGCGGTTGACGCCTTACCCCACTGAGGTTAGTTGGATGCACTTATTACCGGGTGTCCGTATTCATGCAGAGAAGAAAATAGTGTGTACGCCTAGGCCGCTAACAAATCACTTTGCAGGCGGTATATAGCGGTGTCCCACTGGACTCGATCGTTCGACCGCTTCTGTTCTCATCCTACTTACAGGATCTCCGCTGGGAGCTTAGGGCATCATCGCACTTGTTTGCTGAAAATCTGAAGCTGTGGAAAGTAGTAGATATCCCTGGGGATCCAGAAGCCATTCAGCGAGCCATGGAGAGACTCTGGGGCGTCTACTTTGTGGCTGCTGCCCATTATTCGGGCTGTGTTCCGTCCTTCGTGTAAGAACAAGGTTCCCACCGTCGAGGCACGTGCTCAATGGGGCCGTCCTCCACTGCCTCCAACCAGGAAGACAGGCACCATCCACTAGTCGCCATTGCATTCTAGGGCCCACTACAAGAGCACTGCAAGTAGTGGTTTCAGAACCTTGTGGTTAATAGGCCGTTCCTTCGAAGCCTTACCAGCCAACGTCTTTTGTGCGGCTGTTCAGTGCTTTCCATCGGCCCTACTTAAAATGCTGTCTAGAGGCCTGCCCGACCTGCTACGTCCGGGTCAAAATGGAGTTCGACAAGTTCTTGCGAGCGTGCACCATGATTGTCGAGGTGTTACGTGGACGTGCGTCCCTGTGCCTCTACTAAGTTTGTGTATGTATTCAGTGCAATACCAAAGGCTGTTGGGTCACCAAGTTTGCCCTAACCTTATATTAAATGGATAGGTACTAAGGGATTTAAGCTGCACATTTAGTCCTTCTGGGCTGCTCTGGCTTTGTGGTCATTTGATGAAGTCAAATCTTAGTAAGCTTTATGTACTAAGATGGATTTATTTGCAGCCAGTTTCAATATCAAAGCAAGTTAATTAAAATGCCGTTTTCAAGAAATGCAATCCTTTATGTAGGGACATAAAAAAGAGAAAAGCGAGCATTGGCGTCGTTCGTGTATAAGGATCCGCGATCTTCAGCACTACGTACCGAATGATTAACTAAATAAATAAATAAATAAACTTTTATTCTCGACCATGCGAGACACACCTTTACAGGCGTGATCATGTTTGGCTAACAGTGTGATCAATAATGTACAAAAGTACAGGTTTGGCATAACAGTGTATATAAGTGTACCGGTGTATATACGTATGTAACTGTGTATAAATGTAGCTTGTGTCTTTGAATGTGCCACAGCATTTTTGACTGTTTGTTGTCGTCAGGAATGTGAGCATAAGCGATTGATGTCCTTGGGTTGGATAGCACTTTCCGGATATCCACGGGCCAGTGACTTTAGTTTGTGGCGAGTCACGTCCGCCACGTCGCAGTGTTGATAAGCAGACATTTGTAGCTTTTTATAGGGAGAACGCTTGCCAGGCGAAAACCCACCACGTCCTGGAACACTGCTGCCGAACTATTTGCTGGAACGAATTAAACCCGAACCACCCAGTTGGCACCACGAGGAGGTTGTTCGGCTAGCCAGCCACTTGTCGTTTCCAGCCAACAGATTATAGTCTCGTAAAAACACTTCTTTTTATTTGAGTTCAACTAGTCTAAGAGTGCGTGAGGAAAAGCAACAGACAACGAAAATTAAAAGATACCTTGGCTACGTATTTAAACTATCTGTCTTGTTGACGTTGCACACACATTGGGCAACATGCTGTCAGACTATCCCTGTAAAGCTTTTTACATCCGCAGTATATAAAGTACAGGCGATGTTCAGTGAAAAGACGACGACTAAGAACGGGCCGGCTTTCTGAATAAGGGCGGAAACTAGGTTGTCGCTTAGAGTTGTGGAGTGTAGCTTGGTTGAAAGCCATCTTTCTATACCTTAAAAAGAAAGAGATCGCTGCTCAGTTATAAGATAGCTATGGTTGTTTCTTCTTCCGTTTGCTCCCCACTCCCGCTTACGTCTAGCTCGATCTCTTATTAAGTGGTGGTCATAATACAATCCAACCACGCAATAAGCAGCTACTTTCTTTTAAGCCCCACCAGTTGTTGGTGATGAACGCTGTCGCATCCTGAATCCCAATGCAATACACTCGACGGACATGCAGCCATTTCAATCTCACTGAGTTCGGTCCTGAACCAGGGACGTTACCTTTAGAGGGTTGCCTATTCCGGGAGCCCAGAGAGCGATTCGAGAAGACAGATCGAGTTGCAGGGAAACTTCTATTGGTACAGTAAAAGATTCCCTGTTAGCTAGCTATAAAAGAACGACACCGTAGACGCTCTAGCTAGGGGAACGGATCAAGCACAGCACACACAGCAGTCGCGCGTTGCAACCGAAGCGAGCGCCAAGCAAAAATGGCGATGAGCAAGTAAAGCATTCGAACTCAGCAAGCAGTTCAACAAACCACACCGGTTGCCTAAGTGTACAATTATAGACTTTTGGTTAGAATTTTACACAAGCAAACCGGGGAATCTCCAGACTGCTACAACCTGATCCCACTAGGAGCATTACAGGCTACAGGTCAAAGGTTTCGAGCGCAGTTCATATCCTCATAGATGGCACAACGAACACATTCCTTTCTGCCGAATGTAAACGTTTCTACCATGATTTATACTAATGATATTCGTCGGTCGTGGGTATCCTCCTCCTGGTAAATGACATTCCTTCCTCTTTTTCTTGTAGATGGTTCCCAAATCTTTCTTACCTCACTCAGACGGCACAGCAAGGCTGCTAGCGCAGGAAACATGGGCAGTATATTCTTGACCAGAGCATTGTTCGGGTATTCCGCATTAGATCCAGTAAGACATTTTCATGTCTTATCATTCCAAAGCTCAAAGCTTCATTCAAAAAGGAGCACACAAGGAATTTTGCTATCGTGCATGTGGTTTCCCGTCTCTAGACAACAACAAGAAAATAATCGTTTCATTTATAATGATCTACATCGTCCTACGTATGCCGTATTTGTGTTAGTTCAAAGGATGATAAATACTTTAACTGCATGACAGCACATGGCCTCTCTCAAGGTCCTTTGACTGTCGCTCTTTCTGACGGTTTTGGACTCCGTCAAATACGCGGATGGCGGAAACTTGAAATCATGGTATGATGTTTTAGACCTATCAATGAAATTCCTAACTGGGTCTGAGATTTGTTGTCAACCTAGCCACAGCGACACCTTGTTTTGCGCTAAGCTGATTTATAGTTAAGACTTTGTTGCAGATGTATACTCTTCGAGGTTGGCTCTGCACGAATTGGGGACTAATCGTGTTAGTGTTCATATATAACCGTAACCCAAACCTTAACTTCGGAACCTTAGCGCCCACGATATCAAAAATCAATTTGTATGATATGTTTCTACTGCAAAATAAATAGAACCTAAATCCAATCACAGCTGCAGTTCTTACCCTCAACTCGACAGCGCCAGTATTCCCCGTACTCATGGTTTTTTATACCCGCGAATTTTACTGGACCAAGGATTCCTGAGGTGTGTTGCTTTGTCTGCTATTTCGGGGACGTTAATTCAAACTGGAGAGATCTAATTCAAAAAGTGGGTACTTGCCATTATTCCTATGTATTATGTGATAAGATTTCCGGTTAGGATGGTGGTTTTGTGCGCCTGAAGGCGCTAATGCAATATGATAAAATGGAACCTGGCAAGGTTCAGACCGGTGTCCCCATTATATGTTACATTACTCAAGCTGACAGCACTGTTCTTCAAGTTGAAGTTGAGCATCGCGCCAAAGCACAAGAGGTGCTGGACAAGGTGACATTTTAATTCGCTTGTTATTTGACTTTGACCTTTAGATTTGTCGAATGCTCGGTATAGTTGAAGAGGCGGAGTATTTCGGTGTACAATATATAGGAGGAAAAAATGAGCTGCTCTGGCTCAACAACAGAAATCGACTATCAAGACAGATTTCTTCCCAGCCACCCTATCATCTGTACTTCAAAGTCAAATATTACGTCCCCCCTGAGGATCTGCTTCTTGAGGGAACAAGGTAAGTGAAATTACCTGAATTTCCTTATTACGTCAGGCACCAATTTTACATTAATGTTGTACATCAGCTGAAGGAAGGTTCTTGGGATTCGGATACCTCTTTAAGTGTGCAAGCTCAATTGATCGCCTTGATGGCCTATGTGCAGTTTGGTAAATTCAACCAGAACACAACCCCATGCAAATACGCCTGTTTTTGGCCGGATTCTAGAGGAGAAATATCTTCGGAGGCTCTGCGGCTGGCTGCCAACTTTCATCGCTCTCTTGATGACTTTACGGTTTCTCACGCACAATACAGACTATTGAAGACTACGTACACAGATGTGCCCTTTTACGGAATGTATTTTTATGAGATCAAGGATATTTTTGAAAAGCGGTTGCTGCTCGGGGTTGGGCCGGAATATCTGGCATTGTGTAACTCACACTACTCGTTGGAAGACAAGTAAATGGTTTTGATGTGTCTTCCTTTCATATAATGGGATGTTGCCCTTATCGGCTTGCCATCCGCATATGTTCGTTTCATTCTCTATCCTTATCATTTGTCTTACTATTATTATTATACACGTTAACCAGAAGTGGAGACATAGTCTTTGTGCCGAAGTACACGAGGAAAAAATAGACGCAACACGGGCGGACCATTCGAGCCAACAGTAAAGGAGGGACCTCGTTCCGGAGAGATAGTTGCCAGCTATTGTGTCGTAAAAAAGTTTTTATGCTTCAGGAATAAGATCGTGATTAGATGATGAGGTTTAGCGGGAGGGGATACAGAAACTCAACCAAACCGTAAGTTAAATCGGCTCCTAGCAATGGCAACAAGTGTATCCACACAAATCTCTTCATCATCTTTCGGGCCCCAAGCAGGGAATCGTGACGCTCCAATCGAGGCAAAATACGAACTCAAGGCTTGCTTTCTCTTGACCATATTGTCAGTTGGTCTCTTATTCTTAGTTTCATTTTCCACTACATCACAAGAAACAGATTACATTGACGTCTCTATACGCACTAGTTATTCGCGAAAGTAAGGACCGAATTTGCTTGTAATCATCTTTTCTGTTCCGTTTTATGGTATGACAAAAACCTTGGCAGTGGAACCACAGTTTGTCGACAGCAACAAAACCTGAGTTGTTGTTTGTTAACGTGTGTGTTACTTTAAACTCCAGCGCAGCGTGAACACCTAATTTTCTCTTTTGTATATGTGGAATGCCTAGTAATACTGACGAGTGTTCGTTTAGTTGCTGCACCTTGATACCTAGGATTAGTTCCACTTAGCTGGACTTTTCCTTTTTGGTTGTTCACTTTACACTGAGTTAATCTGAACAGCCTTTCTCAGTTTTCTAGATTAACGGTTTATATTTCTAATACTTGCTAGCTTCTTGAGGTTAATTTGCTTTGTTTTCCCGTGAACCCAAACCCTTTTGTACCATTTGGCTTCCGATGGGCCCGTTTCCATTACTTATGGAAATCCAAGACTTGATTTACCATTGACTACCTACAACATGGCCGACGGTGTCGCCATGAACAGTTACCCTGAAGGCCTTTATAGTATATATCTTTCCACGATTTAAAAATGTGGATCACTACTGATTTCCATTCGCGAGACCTGTTTCTCACATCACTTTGCTTTACTGATAATGTTGCATTTCAATCCTTATTTCACACGAGATGGGTTTAAAGAATTTCGACGCACATTGTCCACCGCAAATGTCGTCGCGTTTCATGATACGTTCAGTTTTGCAGCTTTTGTGAACTATCATTTGCGAGTCTGCTCACAATTGCAAAGACACTTACGTAGAATGAACTGCTTGTTGATTGACTTGCAGGAGAGATCAACATTTTCGATTTACTTGTATCAACCTATAATGCAGCAAGTAATCGTCGGTTGTCATGCGCCACACGGTAGCTCCTCATGCTGTGCCGTTGGCGATACTATCTTAAGCACATAAGTAGTTGGGTTTTACAAGTCGGCCTTTACTGAAGCTAGTCGGAGTGATGGAACCAACGCGTTGCGCATTGAACCCATTAATCTAATCGATTTGATTGCTCTTCTAAAGTATTTCACTTGCATCAAGGTTTGTTTATGTTTTTAAGTTACCCTCATTTTTAATGCACCAGTGAACTAACTGGGTGCTTTTTGTAGCCGACAAATAGCAGCTTAGGTTTTCCGTGTACGTTGGCAAATTTTTTGAAAGAGGTTGTTGCAGTATTATATTTCTTTGACATCTACTCTGGCGAGTAGACTGGATCTCGACGTACATCAGCGATCCATTAGGTCATTCTTGGTAGGAACTTTCAAGCGCTACAACAAACTGCCTCAGTGCTTCAGATGTGCTTGACTGTGTTATACTAATCGGAGGTTGAGAAGAGATAGATGGACCTACAGAAGTACCCATGGTAGGCAAAATTCACGAGTCATAAAGTCACTTGGATTGATTTAGATCACAAGCGCTACGGTTTGTCCTTGAAACTGAGAATGTGCCACCTGTACCCATTGGTTCGATACCGTTCGCTCCCAACAATTTAGCCTTTGGTCAGTAGGGTACTGACCTGTCAAATACTACCTGTTAGCTGTGATGGAAAATGAACAATCTGCTATGATCAAAAAGCATACACGAGTTTTACTGTCTTTTCGAAGAGCGTATGTGAAGGTTCAAGCAAGGTGTCAATAGGATCGTGCAGTCGCACTCCAGAGCTGGAGTTGCTCCCCACCGCCTTGCGAGATAGACTATCTAGCCAAAGGTCAGCCGTGCCATAATTCGGAAAGTGCTTCTCGAACTGTATGGTCGGATATTACCATCTACACAAAACACCGTCGTTAATGCCCTAGATTTTGCTTTTATCCTTACAGCACTCTTCGATTGCTGAACAACAGACTCTGACTGACTACGCAATTGATACTCATGCTGCACTTACACCGTCATTTGAATTAAGCGATTGATTTCGTTTTGAAAGTAATAAACCTAGAAACTTGTCTAGTAGGTATAACTATCGGAATCGACTACGCCAATGGTTCTTTACTGGTAGTGTCAACGGCGCTCTTACGGTTAATTTCTTGCTTCCAACCTTATCACGTTTAATTGCTCTCTATCTTCTGTTTCTTGGGTCTTGTCGAGGTTTTACCTCATTTTCTTCTATGTTTTTAATTACTGTGGCCTTGTCGATGCGAGCCGTGGTGACTGTATCCACTATATTTCCGTACCCTATTTACATAAGTATTTTACTTCTCGTCGTTTCTCCACGTCATTGCTAAGCAGACCTGCCTTCACTTCGTTTCCTGCCCACCTTCGAATGATACCTACATTCATCTTGTTTGCAATGAAGCATCTACCTGCAGCAGTTTAAGCATGCATAACCACCAATGCTACCTTTGAAGCTATGCTTATAGTTCTGGCTGTCTTCAGTTCTATCTTACTCAGTAAACATGTGAACACATCAACAACCACAAGAATTCTCTTCTCTGGAAACATTTACAGGCGTTACATTTTTCTTGGATACTAGTTAGGATGAGTTTGAAATTGAGTTTTCAAGCCGTCTTGCTTGTCTTGAGCACCTCATCCAGTTTATCAGTCTGGAATAATTTTCGAGGTTAAGATGGTTCAAAACCCGTAACTTGACGTAATGTGGTAGTTCTTACAGTCTTCCTTGCTACTTTGGCCTATTCTTAATGATCCTTCCTAAGCATGTTTGGAGCCCCCATAACCGAAAACGTCAGGGGCATAAAGGCCTCAGCGGTTCGCGGTACATAGTACCGAAGCTTTGCTGCCGCGCAACCACCACCGGTCGCAAGTGGGCTAAGGATACTGCGAGGTTCGCTCTGCCACTACACAGTATCGAACCCTTGCTGTCAAATTACAAGACAAGCACGTTACTTTTAGGCTTTGGGCCGGTCAATTAGTGGTTAACGGTTAAGCGATTTACAAATGCAGTTTTACGAGAGGGTTCAAACATAATATATCAGCACTTTTTAATAAACGCTATGCTCCATATGAAGTTGACAGATTACCAATCACCAATTTGCGTAGGCGCATGAGCCGCTGGGCTTAACACTTTCACCGTCAGTTCAGTAGGCCTTTTCCTTTAACCTGTCTAACAAGTGTGCTTCAGTACACCCCTTGGAACTTTTCACTGGAACCATCCACTAAAACAGTGGTCTGCCTTCAGCTTCCTCATTTAAAATGATTCAACGCTGCTGCTCAAGCCGGCTTCCTCCGTAGCTATTCTAGTACAATGGCGAGGCAATTGCCAACCAGTTAACGGCTCTGTTATCCAAACTTTGATATGAAGAAGAGGTGTCGTCTTTTCGGGGCGGGTCAATCGCCCTACCGATGTTTAAAAAAGGCGCATACACTACAGTGTAATCAACCTATTACCCGTCGCCTTCATATTTTTAACATCCCTTCTACTCTGCAGGCTAACAATGATTTGAGAATTAAACTGCCGTGAAGAATAGGCCAGTTTACGCTCCGGTATAGGGTGTGTAGACCACGCTCCTCTAACTTCTCAAGCAGCGTCACCTTTACCACAAGTTTACCATTATCACCTTTTTGGATGTCCGAGCTGCTTTCGACTCGATCGATCGGCTGCTTTATTGCGCTCTCTTAAAAGAATGGGGTACCCCAAAAGTTACACCACTATCTCTCGAGTATTAGCCAACTATGACAGATTGAGGGTTTCCGTAAACTGTCTTCACCTTTCGCCGTCACTAGCGATGGGCGACATAGATACGCTGCGTCCCCGATTCCCTTCATTTTTGCGATTGAGGACGTCCTGTTGAGCACTTTGGAAAGTCTCAAGTGTTCTGGCGTAGAGCTTTTTCCAAGCAACCGCGCGACTAACTTGGACCATACTGATGCTATTTCCTTGCTTGATGATGACAAACAGATCATGCAGGTCTATCTAAAGCGCCTGGTGACCTACGTTCTGTCAAAATGCCAAAAATCCTACTCCAGGATTGGCATCTAACTGCCGCAGTACCCATTATTGAAGGCGTACAGCTTGACCAAGTGGAGAGCTTTATCTACCTTGATAACTGCATTTCTGCTGATGGCACCATTGGAAGAGAGGTTTCGCTTCGTATTGCCGAAGCCTGGTCAGCTTTTGCTAATCCGAGGCATCTTTTCGGTCGTCGTGACGTCTCACTCTCGGTAAATGGCAGGATTTACAATGCGTGTCTGTGCGGTACTGTTTCGTAGAAGAAGAAAGGCATCAGCAGTACGCCAGTACGCAGTACTGACGCCTTGTTGCCGCGTAACCACCCACAGTCGCACCTTAGCTAAGGTTGCTGCCATGGTCGCCCGGTCCTTACACAGACTAGAACCCGTCCCCTCGGGTTTGTGATCCTTAATGCTACTGGTCAGCAATTGTTATGTTAAGTGAACCATGGCGAGACCTGACTTGTTCGTGCCGATGACCTGCGCCGACTATCTCTTCGCGCACCGTTGCCTATGGTCCATTGCCCGGGTGGGACGGCTGCATTACGTATAAAAATCTGGAAGTTAGGCAGGGTGTCTTCTGTGGAGGCATCCAGTCGGTCGTCACACTGTGTTAACTACAGTGGTTTGGACACGTACTGCCGACCCGTAGCATAAAGGTGAGGAGCTTATCTTGTAATTTGTCGGCGCGGGTTCGAGCCATCGTAGGAGCGGGGCTACCCTCGCAGTACCCTTAGCCCACGCGCGACTGGTGGTAGTTGCGCCACAGTGAAGCGTCGTACTACGTACCGGCGTACTACTGATAGCTTTTGCCCTTGCCTTGCACATGCCCACTCAGCGCCTTCGCGTCGCTCGTTGTTCGCGGTTGCTGGACAGTGCCGGAGAAAGTAGGGTGATGGACAGCCTACAAGTTAGGAAAGTAGGATGAAACAATGGACAAAAGAGTTGGTGTCGGTCGGTTCTTCTCGACTCTTTGGATGGGATCCGTGTGCTTGGTAGTTGACCATGTAAGTCATGGCTCAAACCCGAAGTTGGTGACGGTCGTGTAACTCACCCCTAAGTCGAAAAGATTCAAGGACTCAAAACGGAGTGAGATACTGGACAAAACCATTGTCTGTCATCTGTTCTTTTAGTACGATTCCGTTCTTTTTCGCTGTGATTCCGATGGCACAATACCTGTACACATATGTGATACCTAAGATATGTATGTCTGTATCAGCCTATAAAATAGACATTTAGCCATTCAAAACCATACAAATCTAACGGGGACAAGAATATGCACAACCGAATCAAAAAGAGTGTGTTTGTCTTTTTGATACACCATTTTCAATCTTTGTGTTATTTTAAGGAGTTTGTACATTTGAAATCGGTAGTTCACGTATTGTTCCGCTGCAACCAGTTTCGTGCTAGTGTTTCGAGTGTTGTAACCCAGCGGCATTCTCCATATTTCGGTCCCCTACCGAGACTGCGCACCGGACCAGCAATTGATCAACAGGATGTCAGTCATTTAATGTTTTGTCGCCAGTTGGTCAGCTGGCCACACTCAGCGTCTTCCCATGCAGCCTTGCTTGCAAAAATAGGGTGCGGCATGGTAGTCGCTCGCTAGGTATTCGCAGAACGTGACCAAGCCATCTTAAATAGCGCAAAAGAACAAACGCGTAGAGCAGGAGACCCGCGTCGGCAAACTCGCGTTGCCTGATATTATCACTGCGCACCCAGCGCTGTCACTATGCACGGGCAATCCTCCGTAGACAGCCGTTGTCGAATGCCGAAAGGCTACGCGTGTCATCCACTCGGACCGTCTAGGATTCGCATCCACACAAAGTATCGCGCGAACATAGGCATTGTAACCCCTAACTGTTAGCAAAAGCGAGTGTTATGACGACGTTGTAAATGTTTCAAATTGGGAAGACTGAGCAGGCTTTAGCGATACGGATAGACACATCCTCACCAAAACTTTCGTCGATAGAGACACTGATCCCAGGGTAAAAAAGACTATCCACTTGATCAAGTCGTTTTTTTCGATAGAGACCTGCGGGAAACCATTCGACCAATCCTGTACCAGCACTTCACACTTTAAGGGAACAAAGTATATACCACAATCATCAGTTGGTCAAGGAGCGATTACATACCATTAGGATCATCAACGAGCAAGGTGGTGTCAGTTTAATCTAAGTCCGTTGCACGACTACCTGCAAGGTGCTCAACCCCAGAATTCTGAAAGCCCTCCGAAGCTCCCAAGTTTACATCTTCGATCGCTGTTAAAAAGGAATTAAGACATAGGGCATATTTCTTCCACACTACTGCCAGTAGGGAAGATTATGAAGAACTTGTCATGTGCTATTACTCTGCCTGAATTATAGAGGTATAGCACCCGAAGTATAGCGACGTATTTTTCCGGAGCTTTCTTAGTAGACAATGCCAAAAGCCAGGTCGGTTTGTGGTATCGAATTCAGTCCGAATGTCCAAGAAGACGACTATGATGGGTCTGATGGACATGTGGCGATGTTCGAGGAGGTAACGAGGCGTGAGTATTTTATCTACACGCTTTCAACCAGGACGGAAGGCAGTCTGCTCCTCCCGATAGTGCACCTCGCGAGTTTGTGATAGCTTGCGCAACATGCTAGAGCTTGGAAGCAACTGTTATCAGGCTGATTTCGCTGTGTTTGCCACCTCAAGTCAGTGAATCTTTCTTGAAGACCGGGACAGTAACTGACGCTCGTTATGATGTGGGAACCCTTCCCTTTATATCTTTAGAACCAGAGATGTTAGCTGGATGCTGATTTCCGTACCACCATCTTTGAATAGTTCTGTAGGGAGGTCGCCTGAGACAGCAGCAGCGCTTCAAGTACCTAGTCTCAAGGCTAACTTTGGTCTCAGTGAGTGGTTCGAGTGACGACCCATGGCGTACTACGGTTCGAGCTGAGCGCAAAAGTGGACGATGGGGAAGAACTGAACTGAGCTTGGAAATGTCCAACCCATTTTTCCATGCACTTGTGCAAGTTAGTGTTTTGTGGCTCATCCGCCTCGGAGCAAACCTCGCTGACACCATACCTTTTGTGATCATTAGTTCTAATGAGCTGAAACAACCTGCGAATATTTGCAGGGAGAGCAGGGATTTCCATTTCCAAGACGAGCTCAGACCACTAAGTTCCACGATCACTGCGATGGCTTCGTTTGTCTTGACGGCTTATAGCGCGGTGAGGTTCATTTTGATCGGAGTTATGTGGGAGAGTTTGCTGGTGGTCGAACAGTGTCAGAGAGCACGCGGAGATCCCACGCTTTGCGGGCCAGTGAGTAAATCCACAGACTAATTGGCCGGAAGATAGCACTATATTCTGCAAGCATTTCAAATGCAATCCGACGTCAGTAGAGGGAGCACAATCTAAGACGTTTGCCAATGACAATTGGTAATTGTGCTGAGTCGACGGATCGGTTGCTAGCCTGTTCGGATCAAGCTTACAATGCTCCCGTTTGGAAGGACCTCTAAAGTGTGTGCGAATGTTTGAACAAACCAGTGCGTGATCGGAATCACGGTAAGTAGACCAAAATGGTCTGTAGTTCCGTATGCTACCTCTTCACCTGAAACTGATTGCGATGTGATCTCTTCGAGACCAGGTCTGTATGGTTGGAGGTGGATGCCAGGTAGAAGAACGCCTGCTTGTGTGTCCGAAATGATGCTTGCGCGAAATAAGCCATTGTCTTCACACAAAATGAGAAACCTTGTTGTATTGTTGGAGCGATTTTCGTGCAGTGCATGATGACCACCTAGGTGATATTCATCTGGCAGCAGACAACCGACACGTGTATTGAATTCCCCGGCGAGGACGGTAACATCCGATTTGGCGGCTTTGCGCAAAAGCTGATGAAGTTGGCAATAAAAATCGTCCTTGATCGCTTCAGAGTTGGTTGGCGTTAGGCAGTGACCACGAACAGGTTGAGCCATTCAGCGCGGTGCCTGTTAACTGCATGAACCTTTCATCCCAACTTCACATAATCGGCTGTTGACTGGAAATCAGTCACTTAGTGTAGCTTCAGCTTTGCTGCCTAATGCCACACCAACGCCTGCCAATTCAGCTGCAGCCGCTAGTGCTTCGCCAGAAAGGCTTGGGTGGTATGTGGCTCTCTGGTTCATCGAGGGCGTCCACTTGAGCACAGTGCTCGGGTCTTGCGACCTAGTTGGGAAAAGGCAGCATATATCAATAGCGAGCGAGTCTAGAGTCCTCACTAGGCCGACCTGTTGCCAAATCTGCATGGAAGTTCGAACATCAAATGTTGCCAGTCGAAACGAAAATTGGGCTCAAACGAGTGCCTAGATCGGACTTTGTGGGGAACATCAAAACCGGTGTAGGGGTTAAACTGAGAGCAACCCAGACTAATAACAGATACATGGTTGGCCTGTGATAGAGATTGATGGAAGACGACGTAGAGAGAAACGAGAGCTTTCGAAGGAATAATAACGTGATCCATGGTTTCTGCAGCGGACGCGATACCACCCGGTGGTCCAAACCTAAGTAGGAAGTTGTCTTAGGATACCCCACTCCAAAGCTTTGGCTAGACAGCCTACTCGCAAGACATCAGGCCGCGTTCAGGGAATCGCGCTCATTGGGAGCCGGTGACCGATTTTTCGGATCATACGCCTCTCGTTTGGCAAGGCACCAAACAGGTGCCCAATCCTCCCTATACTTTCAGCACCAGACTAGTGGAATAGAATGCACCACCGAGGTGAAGCGAGAGGCAATGACTATTTGGTGGCGCAGCATATATATATATATATATATATATATATATATATATATATATATATATATATGTATAATTTCCTCTGTTCTGATTTAGTATTGTTATGTTCGCCGTTAGTTGTTAGGGATACAGTTTCACCTCTATTAAGATCTGCGACTGTGCACGGCAAGTGGCGAGTTTGTTCACTGGCGGCTATTAGCACATTCTAAAAGTCATCCTATCGAGTGATGGAGTCATCTTGCACAATACTCTATTGACCGTTGCAATCGGCTAGTATGTGTTCTAGGGGCTTAGCTTGAATTCCAAAACTGGCCAGCTAATGCTCTATGGAATGTTTCGACAAATCTTTTTATAACGAGCCATCATTGTCACACTTTAGCTGTAGGACAGGCTAGTAACTTTTAATCATCACTGACTTCGCTGCCTAGCTCGTGTCCGGTGGGAACACTACGTGAGCAATTGACCTGTTCTACACCTTGTTTATGGCACAGGAAGCAAAAGCGAACTGCTCAGCACCGTTATTTCAGGCACCAGATTCCGATGGTCTTACCACGTGTTGCGCATGCCAGTCCACCGATTCCCGCGACATACTTTGTTTGTTCGCGGGGGTGAGGATGGAAGATGCGGAAGGGTGGCCTAGTGATGACTTGGTCAGGAGGAATGAAAGCCAGTGCTCCGAAGTTGACCTCGTTTGGAGCTTCGCGGTTCCCTGATTGGAGTCCGATTGTTGATGAACACATTTGCTTGGATACGCTTGTTGGCATGAATAGGAGCCGACCTCAATGGAGTTCGTGCTGTGAGTTTCTTTGACCGTCCCCCTCCGGCTTAACCTCCCCTCCAAGCACGGTCTCATTTATTAGGCATAATAAACTCTTCATTGTGGCACAGTAACCGGCTGTTAGCTCTCCGGAAAGATGTTCACCTGTATCTGGTGACTCAGCCGGCGTGTCTCTGTTGCATGTCCTTTTTCTTTTTTTGTATTGCGGCACAATAGCTGAGGTGTTTTCCACTTGTAGTTAACGTGTATAATGATGCGGATGCGCTACTTCATTTGCTGAACTAGATCGCTGTTGGAAAATTTCGTTCTCCACTACCGAATCTGTGTGCATTCCACCGCTGGAGATATACCCGCGTGCTTCTAATTTCAATTCGCGTGTTCTTATTACGAGTCGCGACTGGTTTTGTTGGCGCCCAATACTATCTCCATTCCGAATCTATTACACTGAACTAAAGCTCGGTCATACGCGTATTCTGCTTTTCGCTTCGTTACTCTGCATTGTGCTCCAGTATAGATTGTGAAGGCGTAGTTAAGTTAGTCGTTTTTAGCATAAGGTCAGAGAAGAATGTACCTTCTGAGGGGGGGCTACCTTGTTTTCTTCACGGCATGTACGTGCAGGTCATTACAGGCTATTGAGCTGCGCTATGTCACATCCAGTAACTTCGTCACGTCTGTAGTTACCGTTTCCCGTAACTCACGGACTGGTACTAGTCGGATTGCGGTTTCTAATCCAACGGGTGCCTGATGGAATGCGCATTGCCGACGATTCTTCTGAAGGATTAAACAGCTGTACAGTGTTTTCCGGACGTGCGATGGTTGTCTGACTCAGACTAGATGTGGTGAACTACAACTTATGACATTCAACCTCCCCTACTGCACCCTTGGCGAAAGAATGCATCCATTGGAAAACCCAGACTCAGTCCGCTTGACACGGAAGCACCAGGAGATGGCCACTAATACTCGGCCTTGGGAGTTACGGTAGAGGAGCTCTACAATGAAAGAGATTCCCTATGATACGGCCATCGAGGCTAGAGGGAACTGGGTCAAAAGGCCCTCATGGTGCGTCATCTGCACTTGTCTTCCACCGGGCCAGAAACCAGCTTAACTATCCTTGCTTCCGCTCTCGTGAGGACTAGTTAATCACCGCAGTATGGTCTAGAAGCAGCGGCAATGAGACAAAGGCCTGGATGATTTTCCCATAAGGTACATTTACAGGATTTCAAGGTGAGGATAGCGATTGGCAACCATCTGCCTTATTGTTGCTCTTTGGTGTTCCAAGCACCTTATTTCGTTTCAGCCTTACGGATTCACATCAGATTCGCTTCATCGCTTCACACAAGCTTAGCTGGTTCAATAAATAAAGGCATTAGAGTGGATCTGATGAGCTACTCTTCAAAATACACCGTCCTAACTTACTAGTCGACATATCCGAAGACGAATCAGCCGTCTGTTTTTCTCAGGTATCGTCTCATTGCCGGCCCGTAGCCTTAACGATCACAAGTCTACTTTGTAGTCTGAGCTTGCGGCTTCGAACCTGCCTAGGGACCGGGCGACGCTCGCAGTATCCTTAGCCCATGTGCAACCGATGATGGTCGCGCGGCAGCGAAGCGTCGGCACTGCATACCGGCATATTACTGATGCCATTCATTCATTCATTGCCCCACTAACTGGTAGTTTACTTTGTCTCGTACTCCGGATGACATGGAACAAGACTCTGCTATCTCCGATCTACTGGCTTCTTCCATCTCGAATGTTTTCAATTACCATTGTCCTCGATCAATTCTGGACGCCTTGCCAAGCGATGTTCTCTAGTGGTACGGATACAGTGAATGTGAATATTTCGGTTGTACTAATCGACATTTCAGATTCCTGTCCACTACAGCCGTTCCGTTAACGCTTGGACCGGTCCATCTTGCGAGTACTATGTTGCGGACTTCAAATCCAACTTACTAGTGGGAATAATTCCTATGTGCTCACGCACTGCGTGCTCTAAATCCACTTGTTCTGTATATGGCAACATAGCTTATGTGGACTCAAAATATCGTTTCGTTCGGCACGAGTTATGCAGGACGACGGGTGGATATGTTGGATTGCGGGGATGCCACTCTGAAGTCGGTTTTGAGCAAGTAGTTGAACTAACCGACACCGAAACGACCTCACATGCATTGCTAGAGCTTAGATAAAAGACCCACTTGGTATTCGTGTTATTAGCGGTGCCCACATGACCAAAATTCTCTGTTATGTAGCAAAATTCGTCTTCAAGTAGCCTCTGTGCCACAGCCAGCGGAGTATTACACCAAAACGGTAAAGTCGCTATTTTTACACAGTGCCTAACAACCCCTGTGAAGGTTGTATATTGTGATGTACACATCCGGCTATTTACCGTCATCCATTCGAGTAGATTACTTTTAACGTTTCTGTGAACGTCAATGTGAGCAGCACAAACTATTGATTCGTTATCACTGGAGACGTGATGTTGATGCTCATTTTCGACGGAAGCTGAACCGGGTGATAGGCGCTTTGTTGTGTAACCCCTATCTTGTTTCAGAATTTCGGGGACAGAATACGTCATTTTCGATGGAGTGTAGAGACAACTCTATCTGTTGACTTATCTGACCAAAACTGCGAACGCTGATTGTTCCACTGTGAAACAGCTGCTGTCGTTCAAGGGATAGCTTTGCTACATCATTAACGCTAATTACTTACACACTGTTAGTTTCTTACCGATCAACCTACAAAAAAGCTACTCAAAAGAAAGCAAAGAGAATACACTGGCGCGTCGACTTTTTGCACTGATGGTGTTCTCTGACTCTTTCAATTTAGATGGGAGAGTTTATTTGTGGCTCTTTATCTGCAACCTTTAACCCAGTGGTCTGAGTTTATTGGGCATCATGGAAAATATCCAGCTCTGAAGTTTGATTTCAGATTCCCTTCGGCAACTGATTGATATCAGTTACACTCGACCTTAAAGGATGCAGAACACTATTTTGATCACAGTGGATAACTTAGTTACGAACATGGTCAGCCACAGGTAGGTTTTGGATGGTTTTCAGCTTATTGACCACGGACTGTCTGGCCTGACGCTGGTGATATCAGACCATTGAGTAAGACTTGTGATCTCTAACCGTCAGGAATATCGCATGTCGCCCCTACTTTGCGCAAATCGATTTACGCTTATAACTCGTAACCCAAACTTTCCTGGATTTGTGGTGGCTGTCTAACTGAGTCTAACTGCAATGAGTCTTCTAACACCACAATACACCCCACACTTTTTAGCTTGTAACCAGCTTCCTCTAATGTCTTTTTCTTGAAGTAAGGGTTCCACCAACTATCTTAAATGAGGCTGCTAATATGTGGTCGTTGGTCTGCCTGCTTCCATTTATACTCCATTTAGCTTCCCACCACGTAACTTAATCTCCAATGGTCTGCCATCGTCTTTCAGTTAGACGTCATTGACCGTTTGAAAAGTTCGTAAACAGCTTTTGCGGTGCACTTCGATTACGTTGCAGAATTAAACTCTTAACGAAGAGACGTCCGGCTGTCACTGATTTTGTTGCAACTTCCTTCCGAGTTCCGCTACTAAGTGATATGCCTAGATAGTCCAATATGCGCGTTACCTACTATTGATTTTTAAGGACAGTTGGATTTGGCACCCTTCTCTACCTGTCTCAAATAAGCTTACGTCCCTAGGATACGGCTCAAAACGAAGTCGATGGTTGTCACAA
This sequence comes from Dicrocoelium dendriticum, assembly GCA_944474145.2. NCBI lineage: Eukaryota > Metazoa > Platyhelminthes > Trematoda > Plagiorchiida > Dicrocoeliidae > Dicrocoelium > Dicrocoelium dendriticum. The sequence continues at coordinate 43,825,250 of OX104071.1, forward strand.
CATTTCACTCGACTTACGTCTCTCTACTTATGAATCGATTCCTAGTTTGAATTTTAGTTTCAATTAGAAAGTGATATTCCCGAGCTGCACTGCACCTTCACCGTTAAACGCAAGGAAATCCTGCTTAGTGATCACGGAACTTGGCTCGCCCAACAGGTTCCTTTAATTTGTATGCTCTTCCAACTCGTTTAAACTACCGGTTGTAGGAAGCTCGCCGTTGATAGGACTTGATATGAGCAAGTTAGATCATTACTCACATATCTGTAGACAAGCATGTATAGTTAAGCGAAAAGGTCTTAGCGCCAGTTCGATTAGCCGCTACGTTTCTCCTCTGTGTCTGGCATGTGCTGGGTAATTTCAGTGGGCTGTTTAGACGAAGTGGGATTTCATCTTGAGGTTTGACACTTTAGCTCACACTGGGCTCCCAACTTAGACCAACTTCTTCTGACCGTTAGCAAACACCTATCTACTAGCGAACAGTTTGTGTGTCTTGTGTCATCTGACATGACGCAAAAGATCCCTCACTTTGGAGCGAAGCAGGTGTTCCCCTAAGTAACAAGACGGTCGACCTTTCCAAATGCATCACCCCCGTCGCCACAAAACTTATTTTAGCTCTTCCTACTACTTGGACTACCATCGTTTAGTGGTTTACGTTCCCGTGGAAAGCGAGCTTGTTTCCACTCGACTAAGAATGTATGGCTCACCTCTTCAAACTTGTTCTCTCACGCATAGTTGGATCCACCTGACACCCCAAACTGTCGAACTATCTATCCTGACTGTATTCAACTATTTTGCTACTGCATGCCCAAGATAAGTTGGCAGAGAGTACATAATTTACTAGCTGTTCATTATCTACCCTCATTTATATTAGAACGTGATACTAATTATGTCTTGTTGGTATCTGAAACTTTTTCGGAGTTTTGACGTGGAACGTCTGTCAGGTAACTATGGAGCTTACTCTAATATCAGTTGCGTGGAGTCCTTTTGTAACTGTTTAACCACTGGCAGCATCTAATTTCAATGGGTTTTTTCCTCCTTCCAGCAGCAAGCAATACTCTATACTTAGCAATTGCCTGTCTTTGTAATTCCCCTAGCTTCGTCTGTTCAGCGACTTGCGCTACTGAATATGTCGTTATCAGAGAGGATGTCCGGCTTCGTTCGGCAGTCAATTGCCAACTACTGGGGCGCCGGTATTATTTTCTTCCATTATTAAAATGTTGGGTTTACAATTCTACTCACGTGGTGCTCTTGTGCTATTGTACATCTCGGTGGATTCGCGGCTTTCGATGAACAGTTGTCACCACACGATCCACCGGCGCTGAGGCCGGCCTAATTTTCGCAGACTCATTTCTCACGGGCCTTAGCGAGCGGCCGCGGCATGATACAGCTCGGTAGCTTGGAAACTCTTAAGATAGGTCTGATACCACGGTGTCTTACACAGGATTTTGGAATGCTTCGGAATACTGATAGCTCCGATTGATGATACAGTTGTTCATTTGTTCTCCGAACTTAGCGGTTTGGTTGCTGCAAACGTTTCACCACCATGCGAAGTGTCATCCTCAGTGTAGTGAGTTGCAACATGCAATCCTACTGAATAAATCGTCGATCCGTGATCGACCAGCAGGTGACTTTTGAAAGTGGCAGCCTCGAGTTGCGTCCTGTGGTCTCCAACAATTTCCCCACGATTGCACTCGGTGCCCGAGTTATTTTGTTTTAAACCATGTGACAGAATCTTCCTTATTCCTTTCTGTCGAATTGGTTTGTAAATTTCATCGATGTAGACACGCATATTGATTGAGTTCTTCGTTGGTTCTTATAGTCGGCTATAACATTCGACAGTCACTAGTTCAAGAGCACCTTCCCCTTACACCAAATGGTGTCGAACAGAGAAGTCGCGGCAGTTGCTAGTGAGCCACGGCCTACTGCTAAAAGCGACCCTAGTAGTGTTTATATTGATACTGATGTATGCATACCGAGAATACTCATAATCCTCGTGAGTCGTTTGATCATGCAGCATTGTTTTAAGCGGCTGGGCATTCTAAGTTAAAAGGTTCAAATACGCGCTTAAAAAGTCCATACTTAATTAGTCTCTCTGTTCCTGATTACTGTTGAAGAAGTGCAATGCCAAATGGTGAAATTCTTCATCCGAATTTATTTTCCAAATCAGGCTGAAACTATTTCCATGGGTAGTATGCTCCTTAGTATCAATTTTTGCGGATCCTTAGCAGAGACATAAAGTGTCGAAGTGCAGCACGCATGTGCTAACCACATGCCACAGCCAGCTACATATATGGTGTTTAGGGCTGGTCATTTATTCATTGACAAACCTTGTTCTAATGACGGATGCACGTTACTTAGATCAATGTACAATGCCCCGTTTTATCCTAACCGAGCTACTAACTAATATCAAATCCAAACGTGGCCCTTGAAGATTCGAACCGAACATTTTGTTCTTTCAGTGCTAACTAAACTTCTTACTCTTTTCCCCCGAGTGGACAGTTCCACAATCTCTTCATCTGCCATTGACAGAAACATAGTACTCAATCAACTGCTGGAGCAAATGGCCCGGCCGGATTATCTCTTTTTGTCCTCAAGATGTGTACCGATTCCTTGACCCAGCCTCTTGCTAACCTGTACACGTCGTGCATACAAGAATGTAAAATTGCCGACTGTTGGAGAAATGCTAGAATTGCACCGGTGTCAAAGCATGGCTCAGATACACACCGGCCAATTGCTTGCACCTCAGTCAATTTGAAACTCTTCAAAAACATTATTCTTTCTGATTATCCGCTTCAGTTTGCTCACCGTAGAGTGAGGTCTACTGAAGACGCACTAGCCTATCTTATACGTCCAGTGCTGGCGTCACTGGACAATAAGATCAAATCCGTGCGAGTATGTTTTTTCGACTATAGCAATGTGTTCGGCGGTGTAAACCGTGAGCTTCTTTTGAGAATTCTATATGATGCTGGAACTTGACCTCCCACTGTCCACCTACTGAGGGACTATTTTGCTGGACGTGCCAAGTTTACTCGAGTTGGGGGTAAAATTTCCTCGCTACTCTTCAGGGAGTCATATTGTCACCATACCTTTCTTCCACATATGTCATCTCATTACCCGCTCCTGTCGAAGCAATATCGCTGAAATATGCAAACGATATGGTCTGAAGTATCCCGCCTCCGATTTCAGTGTGTATGTATGTATGTAATCTCAACAGTCTAGTAACTAGACATAGAGCCAACAAAGCCATGGAAATTAGTGGATAAGAGACAGTCATTGCGTCATAATCGTCGTGGCATGCTAGTTGAAGGTGGACAACACACTTCAGCTAATATGCCGCAAGAAAATGGAATATTTTGGCAAAAAATACAGAACAAAACATTTTTAGTTTGTTTGTCACACGCCGATTTTTCTCTTTTTTTGTTATTTTCAATATTAGTAAAATTAAACATGTGAATCAATACAACACTGTACACAATTCTTCCACTGATTCCGGTTGCGGGCCGTCTTCAAGAGTCCTAAGCCATTGGCACTCCTCATCTTTGGGTCCCCATCCTGGAAGACGTACGGGTCCAACAGCGGCTAGACGCGACGTCAGCGATTTCATGTGCTGCCGCCAAGTGGAAGGCTGACCACCACGCGGTCGCTTCCAGCCAGGTCCTTGACGAGCGAATAGAGCGCGACGCGGTAGACGCTCAGGTGCAATGCGTAGGACATGACCGAGCCATCTTAACTGGCGCAACAAAACCAGTTTGTTGAAGGAAATACATGCATTCCCCAAGACGCGACGTCGAACGTCATTACTGGTAACTCGATGTTGCCACCGAACACGAGCGGTCCTCCTTAAGCAACCGTTATCGAACGCAGAAAGACGATGCATGTCTTCCACGCGAATCGGCCAGGACTCGCTCCCATACAACAATACTGAGCGAACTGACGCGCTGTAAACTCGGCCCTTTAGTGAGAATGAGACGTCACGACGACGCCACAAGTGCCTCAGATTGACAAATGCTGATCGAGCTTTAGCGATACGAAGCGAAACTTCTTTGTTGATAGTGCCGTCAGCGGAAACACAGCTCCCAAACAGGGGCCCAATACTCCCCCTGAAGTCAGCACAATTGCTGGAATACAATGCCCCACGGAGGTGGAACGTTGTCGCCGAACACTTTGCTGGAACGGGGTACACCCGAACCACCCAGCTGGCACCACGAGGATGTAGTTCGGCAAGCCAGCCATCCGATTTCAGCCTCATCAACCAACTTACAAGCCTATCTGAACGACCTTGCGCTATGGTCCAGAGCTCACTTTTTATCGCTAAATGTATTAAAAAGCAGTGACGTTCATTTTTCAATTAACAATGACCGTCGTTACTAGCAACTTCTAATGGATCGGTCTTTAATTTCACCTAGATGGTGAGGGGTTGCACTCCACCGAGTCTGTGAAGTATCTTAGGTGTTGCACTCAGCCGTGACGTATCATGGTCACTCCATGTAAGTGCAGAATTTACAAAGGTGATGAGGCTTTCCTTTTACGCTGCTGGTTCACGATCCTCCTCTGTGCCCCGTTACCTAATACTGCGATTTATCACCACTTGTGTCTTACCTCACCGTACTTAGTGCTCATCTGTGACATTCCCAGGTTCCCTAAGAAATCATTTCAAAACCCCCAGATATGTCATTGATACAACTGTCTCAATGTAGTGGTATTCTAAAACCGACCTTTGTTGACATTATTGTGTCTACTCATTCCAGTTCATACAAAAGGTTTGCTTCAAAAATACTCGTTATTACAAGTCACTTTATGGTGTACTCTCTGACTGTATATTAAGCTCCTCAATGAGACAAAAGTACAGATCTATATATTCCCATACAATAGCTTCCCACATCCATAATCCTATAGTTGGCGCTCAAATTGTGTAACCAGTCCTCAGTCCTTATGGGGAGTGCAATTAACTTTACATGGTAACAATATTGCTATCTTTGCTGCTGTCTGTTCTTTTTACAATGCTGTAGGCGTGTGTGTGACAACTGAATATACACCCTCGGGTGCATATAGCTCTCTCTCGAATTGCAATTCAGTCTTGTCATTAGAACCTCAAGCGATCTGGCAGTTTTCACTCTCTCTTATCATACTTCGATTATGCTCTGAAGCGTGCAACGAATTAGTATGGAAGGAAGCGTTTTGGGTTAGTTCATTTCTGATGTGCACGCAACCGTTTGCCGTGAATCTGGCGAACAGGTTCCGGAAAATTCGGCTGAAATAGTTTCTGTTTTTTGCCTGTCAACACGCGGTTCCACATTGAATCGCTCTCTCCTTGCCCACTTCTTTCCAAATCCCAAACCATGCACCTCAGGACAACTTTCCACCTGCATCTTTTCGATGTTCGCTTTCTTATTATTATGCGTCTTAAATGTTTTACGGAGTAAAAAATCTAGGTAGGCATTTTTACAACCATCTTATTAAGTCGCACAGTACTCTGGACCGCTGTCTCATTATTTGTCAACCATGTTCTACGACGCATGCTCCTTGCAAACTACTGTCACTTGGTGTGTTCTGCTAGCACTATTTAGCGGACTATTTTGCTTCTCACCGACCATTACTTCTCACCGTGCCTGTGTCTACTTCTTCGTTTAGGTTTCCCTACTGTCGTGTACATACTATCACAACGAGTTCCCGGGTAGTGACACTAAATCTTTTGGAGGAGGATGGCAGCGTTAAAGGTCGAAACTATCAATTGGCGACTCCCCGTCTGGCAAGCGCATTGTACCGGGCGGTTACGGAAGTTTACGCGTTCTTTCGCTGTGACTCCGTGAGGAAAGAGGTACTTTTGCAAACACGACGAGACCTCAAAGACGCTATCACTTTCCATCATAATGGTAGGTTTCATTTCCGTTTTTCATATGAATTGGCCTAACACTTGTTTCACAGACACTCGAGTAGATTGTTTTTGCACTTCACCGCGACGAAACTGGACCTTAACATGTTTGCGATGAATTGCGTGCCTCAGTAATCCACTGAGCTATGCTGGGAGATGCATTTTTGCATCCGCAGAGCCACTCATACCAGATAGGTCAGTGGTTAGAGGCCAGACAAACTCAGCCTCCAGCACCTTCATGTTGGGAGTTGGAGTTAGGGTGGTTCCTTACTCTATAAAACGGGCTCTCTATAGCCCAGTGCCAAACCCCGCTGCCTAGCGGTAAGGTGTTTGAACCAAGGTCTTTGGTTGAGAGCCGTAATCGTTCTCCTGTCCAGGCCTTGGCAACCTGACAATATCCTGCCCGCGCAATATAACTCAGTAAACTTCTCTCCACCCGATTTCTTGATGCTTTAGCCGTCACAAAGATACTTAACACCGCCATATCTGCTGTATCAATCAGGGTGGATGGGGGTTTGGATGCTGCTGCTCAAGCCTTCCCGTCTTCTTAATCCGCTCCTCTCGCTTTTTCATCCTTAGCTTCCCTTTCCAACTTCACTTTTATCCCCCTGTTTTCAATTCCTCGATTCTTGACCCTCCCCCCACTTGCTTCAATAGTCACTTGTCTTCTAGTTTCATCATCATCAACAACCACAGCAATACATCAGCCATTTGAACTGATGATTCGCTGCCATGCACTCATGATGACCTATGAACTAAAGAATACTAAGAGGGAGAGAAGGGAACTTACCTGAAAACCTTAATGCCCTAAGCAAACTTTTAGGGCCAAGACGCCTACACCTTGTGTAGACAACATACTGTCACAACGAGCTGGCTATCGTGCAAAGATAAGGCGGCATCGGCGAGACAGCTTCCTTGCGGCTTTCACTGCCACGTCATAGTCAGCCATTACCCCGCAGATAACTCAGCACCAAACGCACTTTAAACAGGCAATCCGATTAGGAAACGGCAGCAGACGCGCCACTGGTGTCGGTTGTGAGCCATGTCCTGTAAAGTCTCGAGCCAAGCACCAGGCGAGTCACGTGGACTCCAGCCGGAAGATGAGACGTACCAACGGCACCCAGTTTGGTCGTCAGTGACTGCATTTCCCGCTGCCAAGTCAACTTCTGTCCACCTCGAGCCTTGCGCCACACTACATCTGGCAAACTAAACAAGTCCCTCCTAGGTAAACAATGACCAGGCATGCGTAGCACGTGCCCGAGCCAATGCTACTTACTCAGTGCTAGCTGTTGTTCTAGGGAGCTAGCATGATTATCACCACCCAGTACTCGCCTACATACGTCATCGTTGCGGACACGCTGGTGCCATCCGACACCAGCAATGCTTCGCAGACAACGGTGATCAAAGACTTGAAGGCGCCTCAGATCTTCAGACCGAAGGGGCCAAGTTTCACTACGATACAACAGAATGGCCCTCACTGTGGCCTTTTATACACGGTCTTTCAGTTGAAGGGAGTCTCCCTTCTGTCACCAAAGATGCCTCAGGTCCAAGAAGGAAGCACTGGCCTTTGCAATGCGTGAGCTGACGTCAGTTTCTATGTGCCCATCTTTGCTGATGCAGCTGCCAAGATAGGTGAATTGATAAAGCACCTCGAGTTCTTCGTTATTAAGGGTCAAGGTGTCATAAGGTGGCTGGTGGTCCTGCAGCAACACTTTGCACTTTGAAGGTGCAAAGCGCATACCAAGTAATGGGACCACTCTAGACAGGCTATTCAGGGTTGATTATGCCACCGCAACATCGTCGAAAAGCAAAATGATATCGTCCGCATAATCTAGATCAACTAATCTTTCACCAGGCAGCACTTCAACGCCTACATCGTGAGATTCCGCAAGGAAACACTCCATGATAGAATCCACGACGAAATTGAACAAAAACGGGGAAATCGGGCAATCCTGACGAACGCCACTTGTGGTCGGATAGCTATCCGATAGGACATCGTAGACCCTGACGCGACCTGTAGTGTTCGAGTATAGAGCACGTAGCATGTTCAAAGATTTCGTGGGAACATCTCTTCGCGCGAGTATTTTGAACAGAATCGATCGATCGATTGAATCGAACGCACTCTTTAAATCGAGGAACACAGCTATTGTCGTTCTGCGGTATGTGTGGCGCTGCTCTAACACCTGCGGCTAAGTGGATATATGGTCTATACAGCCATGTCCTGGGCGGAAACCGGCCTGCTCTTCCCTAATCCGAGATTCCCGTTCCACAGTGAGGCGATGAACGAGAATCGAAGCCAGTAATTTTGTCACAACTGGTGTTAGGCTAATACCCCTGTGGTTAGAACAGTCTGTGTGACTGCCCTTCTTGCATATTGCCACTATAATCGATTCGCTCCAATCAGCCGGGACACTCTCTTCATTCCACATACGTTCGAATAGGGTGGTCGGAGCTTTGCAGAGGACCTCACCTCCATCTTTAAATGGTGCAGGTGGGAGGGAATCCAGGCAAGCGGCACGAAAATGATTGAGGGCTGTGATCGCATTTCGGATCTCAGCCTCCTATGGGGCCTCTAAACTAACCGTCCATGGCTCCTCCTGCATCACCTGAGTAGGAAGAGGTTCGGGAGCAGGTGGCCAGCTGAACTGATCTTGGAAGTGTTCCGCCCAACGAGCCATACGGCGCTCCTTATAGTGTATCAGTGCACCCGCACTGTATCTGATTGCATCACTGACGCCTGGTTTTCTGGAACCAGTGGTGCGAATCAGCTGGAAGAGCTTGCGGTAATTGCCTATTGCTCCTACCTCCTCCATTTCTTTAGCCCTACTGGTCCGCCAGGCTTCCTTGTCAGCAAGTAAACTCCGCTTTAGTTCGCGCCTAATAGCCCGTCTAGTTACATTGTGCTCAGAGCCAGCCGAGAGGTTTCTTCTAGATTACAACAGGTTCACCGACCTTTCGGATATCTAGTGACTGGTGCGGTGACCATTGATAGTGCCACAAGCAGATGCTCTTGCGTCGTGCCTGGTGGCCGAGATCCTATTCCACTGAAGCTCAATGTCATTAGGACAAGACAGCGAAAGTTCGGTACTCAGTGCGTCATGATAGGCTTGTCTGACCGAGGGCTGAGGTAATTTCTCCGTTGCCAATCGGAGAGAACGCTTGGTGCGCCTCCCGGTAAACTTCATGGAGGAACCACACCGTACCGAGACGTGATCAGAGTTAACACAGGTATTCCAGTACGAGCGGCAATCCAGGATGGAACCACGCTATCTGTAACTTACGGTTATATGGTCAATTTGGTTCCATCGCAGGCCAGCTACAGGAGGACGCCAAGTGGTACCTCGGCGCTTACTGTGTCTAGAAGCAGTGCTACTATAAAACTACTGGTGCTCGGCACACAATTGTAGCAGACGCTCACCGTTGTCAGTCCATTCGGAGTTAAGCCCATAATTACCACCCAGCTGAGCTTCTGAAGAGCTCAGACGTCCTACTTGCAAGTACTAGAATACCTGAACTAGTAGCACTGCCTAGTAGCGCGTTCAGTTCGTGATAGAATGTGTTGTTGACAGCATTAGAACTGCAGTCGGTGGGAGCATAAGCGGAAATCACAAACAAACAGCGTTTTGTACTACTTCGTGAATCAACCTTAGCTGATATCGTCAAACGTGCTGCACATAAGCGGCTGTTCACCGGAATCCAATCGACGAACGATGGCTCAGCCTACACCAGCTTTACCCGTGAGTGCTGCATCAGTGTCTCCGGATGCTTGCAACCAATAACGAGAGGATAAGCCGGGTGCAGTTAATTCATCAACCCCTTGAGGGTTATTGATCCTAGTTCCGGACGCACAGCACACATCAATACCCAGTGTGTCCAAGGTGCGTGCGAGTGCAGCCTGTCGACCCATTTGTCTTAGAGTGCGAACGTTGAACGTCGCCATGGAAACGGGAGTGTGGCCTTATAATGGACTGTTGCTGATAGGCGTCCGGTGCGTGTCGCGAGAAGGTGGCTGCAGATGGTTTTACTCCAGTGGCACTTCGGCTGCTGTCAATTAAGCTAGGAATTATGGAAGGAAGGTTAGTAATGGGGGTCGGAATGGGAGTAAGAGAAACAGGTGGAAAAGAAAGAAGAGAGGCGCCAGCAGTAGCATGTTTTCACTTATCCGCCCTGCTGTATGCATTAGATAAGGCGACCCTTGATAATCTGCGCGACGGTCGATGCAGGATGAAGTTTATGTTGGAAGAAAAAGTCCTGGTTATATGTGGGCTGGGATACTGCCAGGTCGCCCAGACCTAGACAGGAGGACGATTAGGGTCCTCATCCAAAGCCTTTGGCTCAAAAGCCTGTCCACAAGACAGCGGGGATGTGGCAAGGATTTAGTTTTACTGAAATGGACGCCATCCCATTTCAAACTCCCAACCTGGAGGACCAACAGACTGAGTTTGTCTGACCTCTCACCGTTGACCAATCTGGTAGGAGTAGCACACAAGCTGCCCGGAGGCGCCACCGAGTATACCTCAATGGGTCAGGGAGGTACGCAGACCGTCGCACCACGTTAAGGTCCGGCCTCGTAGTTTCAAATCACACGCAATCGCAGGACACCGCTCCAGTCCAGTTGAGAAGTCCATGTTCCAGCAAGCGGACAATGTTATTTCACTCGGTTCTCTTTAGAACCCCCGATCCTCGGTAAGGCTGGCATGCCTCAGCGTGCACACTTTGTTATAGATTGGCCAACAAGCAGCACTTGCCCAAACACTAGAGACCCTCTCGATCAACATCTGCTGCTTATCGGAAACCTGCCTGCAAGATGCAACTCCATGCTTACCCTGGTGGTTCGTTCTCATTGGATTCGTTTGGAGATAACGCAGCTTCAGATACTAGTTAGGCCGATGTGGGCATTGTTCGCCGTCCCTGGGCTGAAGATGCCCTGGTTGACTGGATCCCAATGAGCAAGCGGATGTGCGCCGTCAGGCTGGCTGGCACGTTCAGAGCTTCAAGATCGCGTGGGGACAAACGGTGCCTGCTTGTCATTGCGGCCTACGCGCCCACAAATTGTAGCGATGATTCGCTGAAAGATAAATTCTACCACCAACTAAATGTGCTCCTCCGTTACAACAAAAGTACGGATACCGTATTGCTTGCTGGTGATCTGAACGCCCAAGTCAGAACTCTTCTGAAGAGCTTCATCTGGGCAGCCAACATGGTGTAGACCCTCCTAATGATAACGGTGAGCGGTTACTATACCTGTGTGAATATGCTTGTCTATTTCTCGTGAAAACTAGCCTCCGACTCAGCACCCACCGGAGGGTGACATGTCGCCCACCAGCCATGGACGCAGGTCGACCACATCGCGATCAGTTACCGCTGGAGGGGCTGTGCCCAAAGCTGTCGCTTAAGTTGAGGCGCGAGCGTGGACTCTAACCACGCAGTCGTTTGTGCTGAACTTGCAATTCGCTTCGGTGGTCGCATGCGGCGTCGCTGTGAGCGCATAGATACATGTCAGTTGGCGAAGCCAGATGCTCTGAATGCGTATCAAACTACGCTAGCATCCGGGCTGATTAAACGCTCTCTAAACACAGTAGAGCGCCACTGGTCGCATATTCACCAAACATTATTAGCAGCAGGCATGTCTTCACGTGGCAAATCAGGTTGCCAAACTGGACATTGGGTCTTCGGAACTTCTGGATGCTAGCCGACACATTCCGACTGGGAGCGAATACAAAGAAACTCTCAACAACTTCGGGACGAAGCTGTATGTTAGCTTGAATTGAGAGCGCAAAGCGTGGTGGTCTCATCGTGCATCGGATATGGAAATAGCCGCTGCTCTTGGTAACCATAGGAAGTTATTCCGTTTGATACGCGAAACGGGTAGAAGGAGGTTTGGTGTTAGTGAAACCATACGTTATGAGGCTGGACGGCTGATCCACAGTTTGTTAAAACGCTTGGGGCGTTAGGCGGGACACTTTGAAAGGCAGCTTAATCAACTACAGTGACCTGCTTCTCCCTCGTCCATTGATCGTTCTCCTCCCTCGGCCGTCCCCATGGACCCATCTTCACATGCAGAAATCGAACGTGAGATCAGACTTTAAAGTAAATAATGCCGCATGAACAAATAGAATCCCTCCAACTCTCTTCAAATTCGGGAAACTTTGTAGATAATCTTCACAACTTACATGTGAACTTGTGTGAGCAAGAAACTGACCCAGCAGGCTGAGACTGCTCGACAGTGGTCCCAACTTTCAAAGGGGTTCACGTTCTAAATGCGGAAATCATAGAGGGATCAATCTGGTCTCAATTGCTTCTAAGAAACTCGCCTCTGTCGTTCTTCATAGACTTGATGGCACATGCGAAAGCTAGATTCGCGAGGAGCAAACCGGGTTTCGTCGAAGTCGCGGCTGTACTTATGACATCTTCACACTGTGTCAGTTGTTGAAGCATCGTCGTGTTTATTTGCGACGTACCGTAGTCATGTCCCTCGACACCAAAGATACCTACGATTCAGTGGATCGATGTGCCCTTTGGAATTGTTTACTGTGGAAGGGTATACCCGAGAAATATTTAAGTGTCATAAAAGCCCTGTACGCGCATAGTTCGGACTGAGAGAGGGTTTACGGCCAACTGTCGCCGTCCTTCTATATCTCCAGCGGTGTGAGACAAGTATGTTCTCTGTCATGGAGATCGTGCTTACAGGACACGACTTAGGAAGTGTGGAGCTGCTCCTGGGTTAAAGACATTTTGACTTGAATTACGCCGACGACATTGTCCTTATCTGCAACAGCTTTCAACGGTGCCAAGTAGCACTGGTCACATTAGCACTAGCTGTCAGTCATTTTGGGCTATGTTCTGCACGCTTGAAGTGCAAAGTCCTACTTCAAGATTGGCAGGGACCCACTCCTGCGCTGACCCTTGCTGGGGACCAGCTAGAAGTCGTCGACAAATTCAAGTATCTGAGCAGCTATATCAACGCCAGTGGAATGATAGACGAGATAACAAACCGCATAGCAAAAGTTTGTGATACTTTTGCCAATCCCCGCTACCAGTGGCACCAACGCGACATCACTCTCGCCCTGAAGGGCAGAGTTCATACTGAAGCCTTTTTTTACAACCCTCTTATATTCTTGTGAAACTTGGTCCTTCAGGTCGACAGACATAAGGGGGCTAGTCACCTTCGATCCTCGCTGCCTTCGCAACTTAGATCATGTCTGGTGGGAGCATCGCATAAACAATATATGTGTTCGGTGTCGTGTATTTGGTGCAGGAAAAGCGAGTGAACCGCTCAGCACCAGTATATCACGCACCAGGCTCCGATGGCTGGGCCACGTGTTGCGCATGCTAACCCACTGGCTTCCGTACCGTATATTGTTTGCGCGCCGGGGGTGGGGTTGGAAGAAGAGGAAGCCAAGCGATGACTTGGTGACGAGGAATGTAGGCCCTCATTTCGAAGTTGGCGTCGGTCAGTGTTTGCTGGCTGCCGAGCTGGGGACCGAAGGACCATGAACACGACTGGTTGGATACACTAGTTTACATGGCAAGGAGCTGACCCGAATGGCGTTTGCGCTATGAGTTTCTTTGTACCTCCCCATCCGGCTTATGTTCCTTCCCCCCCCACCAAACACGATCTCTATCTTGACGCATGACATATTACTATGCATTCTGTCCCCGCTTTTGTATTCTACACTTTCCACTATCAAGTTCACTCAGACGGCTCAAGATTACGCTCATTAAAAAGAGGTTAGAAATGTATGCACTCTGAGAAAGCGCGAGAAGCGAGAATTACATGAGCAGCACCTGGCCGAGCAATCTGTGGTTAATCCGAAACAGCTTTTCGCTTACTTAAAAAGAAGCACCAAGGCTGGCAACAGTATACCCGCACTGTATTCAAGCAAAGAAGACACGGTGCTTCATGATGACATGGCGAAAGCTTGTCTACTAGCTTCGCAATACTCTTCTGTGTACACGACGGAGGCGCCATTAGTGGTTGAGGATTCTCCCAGTCACCCCTCTCCATTAGTGCATGTCGAAATTACCACTGACAGAGTACTGGAACTGTTTCACAAAGAGGTAGCAGAGTTCATTGCTGCACCAATTTTTCGAATATTTCGAAGCTCACTTGGAGCAGGTCGCCTCCCAACTAAGTGGAAAGCAAATGTTGTGAAACCCATGTACAAAGGTGGGAATCGCCAAGATCCAGTGAATTACCATGAATTACCATGGAAAGGATTTTGAAACAGGCCTTGCATCTTCACTTAGAGAAATTGGACGTCATCTCTCCTGCTCAGCACGGATTTCGGAGGACACGCTCTTGCTGTACCAATCTGCTTGTTGCACGAGAAAAGTGGGCGAAGTCAGTGGATGCTAGTCATCGCTTCGAGGTAGCTTTTGTGGATTTTAGCAAAGCGTTTGATAGGGTTCCACACAGGCGACTCCTTATCAAATTGGCATCGCTGGTAATTTGCTCGCCTGGATCGCTGATTTCCTAGCTGACCGTAGTATGAGGGCGCTTGTTAACGTAGTTGACTCGTCCTGTTCTTATGACCAGTGGGGTTGCACAAGGCTCCGTTCTTAGTCCCGAACTATTCAAAATCTTTATCAACCATCTCCCGGAGGTGCTCCAAATCGACTGCTTGATCTATACGGATGATCTAAAGTTGTGCTCGAAGTATCCAGGCTTGAAGATGCTAACAGATTTCAACTGACGCTCGATCTACTTCACGATTGGTCTGTCAAGTGGCAAATGCCTATCAATCGTGAAAAGTGCTGTGTTCTTCCGAACGGTGATCAAGAACCTTTCGGTGCTTACCACATTGGTGGTTCTCTGCTGAAGAATTTGGTTGATGGGAAGTGTTTGTGTGTATTTGTTTCTTCAGACCTAAGAACAAGGCAGGACACGTTGCGGAAAGTAGCATCTGCCAACAGGATGCTCTATGTCATACGAAGGTCGTTCTACAAATTGACACCGCAGAACTTCAGGCTCCTGTTTTCCTCCCACGTTTGTCCAATACTGGAATACGGCCTACCTGCCACAGGTCCACTCACGAAATTTGAATGTGAGTTGATTGAGAAGCTTCAGAGGCGCGGATCCAAGTCTTTGTCTATCCTACGTGTTTTACCTTATCCCCTTCGTCTCCAATGGATGAACTTATTTACTCTGGACTACCGCCGTCGCCGTGGTGATCTGATTTATACTAGACTCATTTTAAAGGGCGATTTGGGGAAGGTGGTGCAGCAGTTCTTCCAGCTCAACGCAGATTGTTCAACACACCTTGAAACTTTTTGTACCTCGGAGGAACCATATCCGGTTCGATGTCGCGTTATCCACACGGGTTGTGAATGAGTGGAACAATCTCCCTGAATGTGTGGTAATATAGCACCCAAAAGGATAGCCGCTATCTTTTATGTACTAGTTAGCTGTTGACCAATTGTACATTATTCTTCCTTACAACCGGCTCGCCACTCGACCGCCTTGTAAGTTCCCGTGCTGACGTGTACCTCTTGCCTTGCTTCATTCCTCCGCGTCTTCTTGTAGCCCATCGAATACAGTCCGCTGTATCCGACTCCAATTGCCTCCTGATATCCGCGCTTACTTTCGCGCACCGTCTCGGACTAGTGTTTACTAGTCCTACAGTAAGTGCCCAGACAGAAATGTTTTAAAGAACAATTGGACAACTGCATGCTGAGCATGCTTGGATTCCGTTGTTTTTGCTACAGCTGTAGCAATCACCCGGGGAACACAATTTAGCAACGACGTGTTATCCAGCCAATGAACTGGAGGTGATGGAGCTGACACGGGTTTTCCCTTCTGCTCTCTACAAGTATGAACTCTACTCCTTTTCCTATATCTTATTGGTGGGATCTTCGAATTCCATCGTGCTTTGTTACACCTGTCCGTCGGATTTATCGACGCACACGCCCACATTCACGATATTTTCCCTCTTTGTTTTAACTTAGCACTTTTTCATTTACAGAAGAGTAGTAGGGGGAGTTGGATGGTATAGGTAGAATTTCGTCACATCTAGGCTCACTCAGACAGCCGCCACAATCCCGGAAAAGCACTGTACGCGCGTTTCATCCTTTCGGGAATCATCAGCAGTGCGCATTCCATCGGACCCTTGGTAGGGCTCGAAACCGCAACTCGACTGTTGCCAGTCCGTGGTTGAGACCACTGAGCTACGGGGGACGGCAACGACCATCGTGAATAAGTTACTAGATGTGATATAGCGCCGCTCACTATCCACTGACTTTCACGTTACTGCCGTGCAGAGGACAGGGTAGCCCCCTCACCAAGCGACGAGCTTAACAAACTTAAGCCGCCAATTATCTTATGGCATTATAAGCAGTTTGTTCTGTGTACTAATTACAGAAGAGTAGTAGGGGGAGTTGGATGGTATAGGTAGAATTTCGTCACATCTAGGCTCACTCAGACAGCCGCCACAATCCCGGAAAAGCACTGTACGCGCGTTTCATCCTTTCGGGAATCATCAGCAGTGCGCATTCCATCGGACCCTTGGTAGGGCTCGAAACCGCAACTCGACTGTTGCCAGTCCGTGGTTGAGACCACTGAGCTACGGGGGACGGCAACGACCATCGTGAATAAGTTACTAGATGTGATATAGCGCCGCTCACTATCCACTGACTTACACGTTACTGCCGTGCAGAGGACAGGGTAGCCCCCTCACCAAGCGACGAGCTTAACAAACTTAAGCCGCCAATTATCTTATGGCATTATAAGCAGTTTGTTCTGTGTACTAATTACAGAAGAGTAGTAGGGGGAGTTGGATGGTATAGGTAGAATTTCGTCACATCTAGGCTCACTCATGTCATGCTTACCTACACTCACGACATTTTAACAAGTTAGCGTGTTTTCACGAACGAGTACCTAGCACTATTTTCTGACCATTTTGTACGGAACAACTGGAAAGCAATCAAAAGAAAACGGTAGTTCCACAAAAAAGCACCGCGCAGAATGGCGGGTTGCACTTCGAAGGAGAAATCCCGGCCCTATGAGTATACCTATTTTGATCAGTGCCAACATCCGTTCGCTTGTGAGCAAACTAGTAGATCTTAAACTTATAATGAGCTGTCGCGAATACTCCCAACTCGATGTCATTATGATACACAAAACATGGTTGCACGAGGACTTGGAAGATATACTTGTGGCACACGACGGATTTACTGTGCATCGCGTTACGCTTCCAAGTCCACAAAGGCACCGTGGCGGTGGCGTTACCACATACATAAATCCTTCATTGTGTAAGTCGACAAAAATTATTTTTCATCATTACGCGCAGCGCATTAGCTGTTTACTTGTGAAATGCAGGCCTCGATACTTGAGTGGCTGTCGTTCAATTCTATTAGCCAACATTTATATTTCTCCCAGCTGCCACATAACTGATGCTGAAAACTTTTCTGACGATTTTACAACTACCGTCATTGAACATCTTTATTTTTCTCTGTGTGTTTTTGACGGTGACTTCAATAGATTCGATATTAGTTTTATTACCACTCTTGGACTGAAGAACATCGTGCAGTCTGCATCAAGGTTATAGGCAACCTCAATGTTTATCAATGATTCAAAACATTTTCTGTTTGTACCAAGACACCGCTGGGAAACTCAAATCATGCCGTCATAAAATTGTCTCCCAAATCTACGGCAAAACAAACTACAAAAATATTATTCGCTGCAAAGATTGCATTTTAACACAAAGACAATGTTTTCCCCTAAACATGGAGCTACTACGCGAAAATGTGGCCTCTACCGACTTCAATATATTTTACAACTCTGATGTATCGAAGTACTGAGATCATTCAACCAACTACTTGAACTTTTGCTTCGATCTTTGTTGTCCAATGGAAACCATTTTCATTCGTGCAGATAGGTGTTCATCTCCGTGCCTTAAAAGACTGCGTAAACTCAA
This sequence comes from Dicrocoelium dendriticum, assembly GCA_944474145.2. Taxonomy (NCBI): domain Eukaryota; kingdom Metazoa; phylum Platyhelminthes; class Trematoda; order Plagiorchiida; family Dicrocoeliidae; genus Dicrocoelium; species Dicrocoelium dendriticum. The sequence continues at coordinate 43,843,037 of OX104071.1, forward strand.
AGAAAAAGCCTACAAGCGCAAAGACGCCGCTTTAGTATAATCCTTATCGGCTGTTATAACAAATGAAATGGGCGGCCTCAATCATATGTCCAAACTATATTTGTAAGGAATAATTGCCGAGAAGTATGGAAAATTATGAAGAACCTGAGTGGAGTCGTCAGAAGTGTCACACACACTGCTTTCGATGTGGAGAAATTAAATCGCACATTCTTTGGTTATATAAATGATTCAGCATTACACTTACCACCTTTACCGTTGCAACTCTCCCCACAAACTTCACCACCCATCGATAGTGTTGCAGTTCACAAGGAATTAGCACGGATACAGTCGTGCAAAGCGCCTGGCCCAGACCGACTATCTCCTTTAGTCCTCAAGAAATATGCCAGTGTCTTTGCCCAACCTTTTTCTGAACTCTACACCATGTGTCTACATCAGCACAAGAAAGCCGACTGTTGGCGAAACGTCCGCATTACACCTGTGCCAAAAAAGGAATCTGTACGCACCGGCCAGTTGCTTGTATGCCTGTGGCTTTGAAGACATTAGAACGAATCATACTTGATAGAATGCTTGTCCAAACCCACTCGAATGATCCTTTTTAGCCCGCCTTTCGGAGTTCAAGGTCTACTTTGGATGCATTAGCCTGTCTTCTATACTCCGTACTTTCATCATTCGATAGAAAAAAGAAACCCACGCGAACCTGCTTCCTAGATCACAGCAACGCTTTAGGTTGTGTAAACCGCGAGCAGCTGTTACACGATCTGGTAGTTTCCGGAGTTCAAGTTTTATTAGTATCTTTCATTACAGTCTATTTTGCCAATCGTATGCAGTTTACCAAGATTGGGAGGAAAAGCTCTTTCTCATCCACCACAAATGCGGGTGTTCTTCCGGGAGCTGTTTTGTCTTTATTCTTATCTCCCACCTACATTAACTCCATTCCCGCCCCTAAAGAATCCATCCTACTAAAGTATGCTGATGACGTGATTTTTAGTATACACAGTCACACCACGAATTCACCGACCAACTTGCAATGCTTCTTGGACAACCTCACTTCCTCGTCCAAATCTCACTGTCTTTCGCTGAACACATCAAAGTGCAAAGATGTTATCTTCTCGCTAGCCAAGGAAAACTGTTATCAACAGCTCCTGACGCACACCCCGCATCTTAGTATTGACAGTGTCAGTCTAAACTCCTGTACAGTAGTGAAATATCTCGGAGTTACACTAAGCCGGGATCTCACGTGGTCGCATCACGTGAATGAAACATTCACTAAAGTCAGGAGACTAAGGTTCTACGTCTCCCGACTTAGATCATCATCCGTGCCTCGTTAGTTACTTCTACGGATCTTCACCGCTTGCGCAACACCACATTGGAAGTATTGCTCACCGGTGACATTTCCCGGACTCTTAAACGGGGAATTCAAAGCAATCAACAGGTCACTGCAGCATCTGGTTCGATACAGTGGACTTTCTATGATAGTGTTTATTAACATCATGGTATCCAATCATGTTCGCTCCTGCCAAATACTGGCGTCAAAGATATTCACGGAGGCCAGTCACCCTCACCATTTTGCATTGTCGGAATGTGTCTCAACTTCTTCGACCAGACAAACCTGCAAAGCCATGTACGCCCGCACACTGGCTTACGGTACGTCAATTGTTCCCTAGTTGTCACCTTTGCTGAGGGATCAAGATATAATCAGAGGTAGCCAGACTGAATCGATGATATCGCCACTGCCACATTTTTAAACTGGTGGCGCACCATATACATTTGTCATATTTTTATTTGATTTTATTTGTGCCCTTAGCGTGTGTGTTGTAGCTGAATATTCACTCTTCATGGGTGCATAAAGCGCATTGTTGACTTGCCTTGACTTATGTATATCGGCAAAGTAGTTGAAGTGTGCTTCCCACCTTCAGCTAATGTATAATGATGATGATGATGACTGTTTATTCGCGATTAACTACACTTCTAAGAAATCTCACTTGGATACTCGCGGCAACTAGCTACTCCGCTCTAAATACAGATCAGCCCTCTGTGATCGTCTGTTTATAACTTCGCCATAGACTCATTAGACAGTTGGAAACTTCCTGCTCGTTTGCATACTACCGTTACCACAGCTCTTTGTCAGTGCGGTTCCTGCTTGCTCTAGTACAATGAGTTCAACTGAAACTTTTGTTCAAACTCTGGGTCCTATCTGGTCTTCGCCAACTATGTTTTAGGGTGTGCCGTTAGTGTAGTAATTTACCATTTTCTCATTTCTCGGGATCTCTAGAGTTGACGGATCCCACCGGAACTAGTCAGACTGTCTGGTACTTGTCATTAATCATCTTTCTTTTCCTTAACTGATCAGACGTTTCCGCTCCCCTCAACAGCGGGTGTCAACTACCTCAGACTATTCTAATCTGCTATCCCAGCCCATTCAAATGGAGTGTACAACCAACTTTAACACAAACGATAACGCATATTTTGATTCTTGGGCTGACTTAGTTCCACGTTCACCCGTTTCCCTCTGCATTCCATGACACATTGAATACTGAAAATAGCTAACCACTAACGAAGTTGGCGTGCACTTTTTGCGTAATAATTCTTCGACAGACTGAGTAGACTTAAGTTTGTCAACGAGACGGTTTTATTTGCTCTTTACTTACAAACACCCCGTAACTAGTTGGACACGATGAAATGCATATGCGAATCAATTTAGAATCGTGCGTGCACATGCTGTTTCCGGAAATCCCCCCGAATGAGGTGTTACGCAAGTACACCCTAAGCGTGTAGTTCCCATGTAATTGTGTCGTACCGTCAGCTTGATGTGCTAGCTTTGGGACCTCCTCTGTTAGCCAATATGTCTACCCTTGTATCCCAAAAGTAAGTGTACTGATTTTCCTACATACTAATTAACAAAGTAACACCTCATTGGCAGATATCGGCGCATGGGCAAGGATCTTAGCTGCATGGCAAGCCTTGTTTCAACTCAATCGGCTGAGCCATTCCCCCGCTCTACAGCACTTTGTGTTAGGTCGCGTGTTAATAACACGTTACGTTTGCGATGGAGCGAAATTGCGAACAACGGTACGCTATCAAATTTTGTGTGAAACTCAAGATGTCAGCCACCGAGATAAGTGAAAATGTAACGGAGGCTTATAAAGGAGCCCCTCTTTGGAGGAATATGGCTTTTCGATGGTATAAATGTTTTACAGAGTGTCGAACACCCAATCGTCTGCATTGTCCCTTCGGACTCGTTGAGCCCCGTTTTCGAGGTCGTTTCAAGACACCTTTGTAGAAGGTTTGATTAACTGTGTTCTGAAGGCACCAATTCTTAGTGCGCGATTCCACGGCTACCGAAAGAAACGACGATCATCGTTTTCGCCAACGCAGCTTGCACATCTTCCACATTTTCATCGTTGGTTGACAAAACTGACCTTCCGAAACCAGTTTTGTCTTCCCGACCCGACCCGACGAGTCTGGAGGGACATTATAGACGATTGGATTCGACACTCTGTAAAAGATGTATACCATCGAAAACCCATATTCCTCCACAGAGGGGCTTCTTTATAAGCTTCCGTTACATTTTCACTTGTCTCGGTGGCTGACATCTTGAGTTTCACACAAAATTTGATAGCGTACTGTTGTCCGCAATTTCGCTCCATCGCAAACGTAACGTGTTATTAACACGCGACCTAACACAAAGTGCTGTAGAGTGGGGGAATGGCTTAGCCGATTGAATTGAAACAAGGCTTGCCATGCAGCTAAGATCCTTGCCCATGCGCCGATATCCGCCAATGAGGTGTTACTTTGTTAAGTAGTATGTAGGAAAATCAGTACCCTTACTTTTGGGTCATAGTACTATAGCAGAGTCAGAACATGGCGGATAAACGCCGGGTGTTTTTCGCTCTCAACACACCACTCCCCGATGGTGTTCCTACGCAATTGCACTCGTCAGGTAGAGCGTGCTACGTGGGGATCACCACCAGCTGCTGGAGCATTTACTCCTGCATCATCGAGCTCCGCTGGTCACGATGGGCGGCTCATGTTGCATCACCTGTTATGTGGCTGCTGTGGCTTGCAACGCGCAATCTCAATCAGAACCACAATTGATACTAAAACGAATCCTGATCTGCCCGGTCACTGGCATCAGAAAATAGCGCTTTGAATCGCATTGCTGATCAAGGCGAAAGCACACACGTTATGTTGACAGCAACTGTATACTCTGTAGGACAAGTTGTATGGTTTTAAAATCCCTGAATGTTGCAAATAAGAGTGTTTAGTCCGTCTCTCAAGGCAAGTCCCATGACAAGATATCTCTTTGAGTGTTTACATTGTGCGAAACGTTGATGAATTTTGCAGCAAGAAGCTCCATCGAAATAATTACATGGATCGGTTAGTACGCGGACTTTACAGCGCAGTACCATTCAAGTGCATGCTAAGCTTAATCCAATCTCACGATCTTACAGCGCACGACATCTCTACATTTGATAACATTAACACAGCTGCAGAGAATTAGACACTGTAGGAGACAGTGACTATTTGTACAAACTTATGCAGAGGCATCTGGGAAGCTGCAACCCGAGAACTAACTAGCCACGATGTTTTTTTTAAATTAGTCTATCATGCGTAGGTCATTTAAAAGCGGTTGCGCCGCGAATACCTTGCCCTGACACCTGAGAGCCGTCCTTGAAACAACACTTGTCATCCGCTTGCCTATGGGCGTGAGGATAAGCTGTTACTCACCATACCTCCGACGATTGGATTGTCTCCTTGACCCGTTCCTTGCTTGTTTTTCTGTACTGGTGTTGCCTGTGGTCATTAGCAGTATCACACATTGGTCGAAGGTGAGAAACAGTTCAGCTAATGTGCCACAAAACGAAAAGATAAGATATGAGGAAAAGTAAGTTGCGAAACATTACAGAATAACCTATAAAGATCAAGAAAGTATTATGGTGCTTAGTACCATATCACACATCAGGTATGAGGTCGTGATTGCAGGGAAGAGGTAAGCAGGAGAGGTGGGACTAAGAAACTCACAATACTAACGCCATTGAAGTCGGCTCTTCGCCATATCAACAAGTGCATTCAACCAATCGTGTTCATCGTCCTTCGGATCACAGCCAAGTTCGAAGTAAGGAACTTCATGCCTGTTGACCGAGTCATTGTTACGAAGTAGCTGTATAAGAAATACACTAACATATCCGGATATTGTTTTGCAGCAGTGAAACGAGGGCTTAAAACTGTCCTATTTTGTTTCACCTTAAGGTAGTCTGTGAATGATGCCAGAGCGTAGTTTACTCAATTTCTGAACTTCTTTTGCCAGTCTCCATAAATCATTCTGCATTGCAGAATTCTGCTACCTCACAGCCATACGTGCTGCTAATGGGACTGCAGTGGACACCCACTGGTGTCATCGGTTTATTCGGTGACTTAGGTTCACTCCCCATTGAAGCTCTTGAGGGAGTTACTCTAACTATATTGATTCATCTGTTGAATATACAATCGTCCATCTGGTATAAGTTAACTTCCTCCCGATAATCGTCGCGTTTTGACACGAGTTTATTCAAACAACGTTATTCCCTCAGTATCTGCTTTTATATATTAATTCTAAATGCGCGTACCATCAGGTGTGCTCACCCTCATATATATCCATTCTGAATTTCTTTCTACTCTTCATTGTCGCATCAAGAACACAGAAAGGCTTTAGTGTGGTATAAATGAATAACGTTTTGACGGGACACAATTCAGATATTTAAGATACTCTCAGTAGCTGTTTTGCATGCATCCCCATATACTACTCGTGTTGCGTAAAACACCGGAAGATGGCCGAGCTGGTGCTTACCCACTCCTGTATGACAACCTAGAGACTAACCGCATTGAGGCCTGTGACTGTTACCCGACATGGCGCAATCGCTAAGTTAGCGGAGATGTCGCATTCCAAAACGCTCACTTTCTCTTCTACGCTGTCGCAGTGCAAAATTTTATTCTTCCGCACGTCAGCGTTGCTTAACACTATCTTGCCCTATCTACCACGTTTGCTTGTGGACCCAGTGAAATTTATAAACGTACTGCAAGAGTGGTTGTTGCAGTGACAGTTGTGCATGTTTTCCATCTTTTTTCTCCCCTGGTATGTTCATCGATATTGCCATCCAGTTTAAACGCAGTGGTGGGGTAAAAGCTGAAAGTGAACCGCCCATTAGGCTTCATAAAGCTTATTTTGACATATTCTGACTTGTTCCGAACTGAGCATCAGATGCACCCAACTTGTAACCCTTTGCACCCTCCCCGACACTGAACGGTTTTTTTTCGCGTTCTCAGCATCGATTTCTTCAACCGTTGTCAATGAGTTTCGTACCGACTATTTCCACCGCATTTAGTGTATGAAGGGCATACTGATTGATTACCTGCATCGAGCCGACGTCGCCCTAGTGCTTCGTTGTTTGACACCTCGCTGACACCTGCCCCTGTAGCCGACCATTATCTCTCATCGTAAACTATCTCATTCAGATCCCGTGCGCAGCTGTAGCACTTATATACCATATTTCTCTTTAACAATGTGGTGTGATGAATTATCCCCCCCCCCACACACACACACGAACTGCTTAGAACACCGCATCTGTTTTGTACCTATCCAATTTCGAAGGTATAACTCGCGAGTAAATCTTTTTTCTGCTTAGGAAAAGAATACGCTTTTGATGTGCGTTACACCTTTCGCGAGGTATACGACCGTGCCCGTCGCCACTTGTACCATTACACATGCAACACAAGTTCGCCCCCAACTCAGCTGGTCAACACGCATTCTATAGTCATTTCATCTGGGCCACCTTCCAGTCAAGAAACGCTGAGCCATCAGGCCTCCGGCGATGTTGCATCTGCGCCGAAACACGAACTCTCTAACCGAACCGATTCTATCATTACCGATGAGGTTAGTTTCAGTGGACATGAAGATTTACGTGGCTATTTCCGTTTAACCGATTTCGTCAGTTATCCTTCGCGAGGTGCTTAACAGTTAACGAACACCATTTGTCTGGGATCGCCATTATGCTGTTATCACTTGTAGTCTCCATTTTCGATTTTAAACCGGCCGAGACAATGACGATCCATAAGCTACCCTTGCAATTATTAATGCATTATCAAAAGCGATTCTTCGCAACTCTTTTCAGGCAATCAGCAACTGTCTGGTTGTTTCGTCACTTCAGATGTCCTCTACAGCGCGCATTCCCGTCGAGCCACATTGGGCTCAAATCCACGGCTCTTCTCTTGCGAACCAGCGCTTTTTCTCACCAGACTGAAGCAGCCAAGGCGACTAGATGATGACGCCCCTGTTAGTGCATTTTTTCCAATCAATCAATCCGGGAACTTTTATTTTCAGCTTGAATGTTTAATCCCAAGGTGGAAGTAATACTCGCAGCAGGAAATGGCAACTGTATCCTGTTTTAACTAGAATACACTATCGTGCATTAGTCAACCGAAAATGGTGTCTGTATAGCGGACAACAATGCTGACCTCGTGCAGCGTGTTTTGATGAAAGTGCTGGTGAATGAGGGCGTAAAACCATCTGAGATTCGCGGGATAATTTGGCCGTTGTATGGGGATGCAACACACAATAACAGTATATTTGAATAGTGCAACTACTTCATAGATGGTTCTACGTTTGTCCCCCGTTTAGGTGGATCGCTACTGCCATCTGAGAACACTCATCGCGTTGAATGGCTTGTTATTGCCAATCATCACAAAGCGTATCTTGAAATTGCACTTGTATTTAATCTTTCTTTGTGTACGGTATACGTGATAATTCAGGATCATTTGCTGTTCTAACAAATGAGTGCCGTATGGGTTACAAAACAACTTTCCGCTTTTGATCGGCAAGAATAGGTTAACGTCTACACCAAATCCTATGACCCTTGTGACGTGGAAAGTCAGTATCCCTTATCATATCGTTCCATTTCCTTTATAATCTCGAATTAGCACCAGGTGTTTTCCATCTTTTTAAACTTCTAAATTTATTTCCACAGTCATGATTTAGTGAAGCAGGCTGTCCCAAACTAGTTCAGAAGTGCTGTTAAACTGCTATGCTGAAGCTTTCCAGGCATCGGGAAAGTGTCTGACTATGGTAGTACAATATACTGAAATTAAATACAGCTACCACTTCTCTAAGGGTATAAATTTCTCCTCTCTCAATGTTCCGGTTTGACTTGAACAACTTTCGTAGCCTATTTGCAATTATTGTTTTGGTTTATCTTATCCTTCGCATTACTTCTAGTCTCTTATTCACTGAATCCTCTGTTTTCTCTAGCTGTATCTATAGAATGCTTGTTGTAGCCTATACTGAAAGTCTAGGCCATGGGTCACCAAACATTTTTCACTGGGTCGAATGACGGATAAAACTGACTAGCGTGAGCCAGATGCTCGTTCCGCACAATAGTTACAAGCCAGGACGAAAACTCTGGGAGAAAAGGCAATGAATCTGACACTCCTCTCAGTACGCAGAGTACATATTGTAACGAACAGCATCTTGACAGAAACATGATACTTAATTACCAACATTATGGAAACCTTATTGGAACAACTGCAAACACAGAGTGCTCTGGGTGGAATTACTGCTCATCAAACGTATATATAAAGTTCATACGTATCTTTGATAATTGAATATATATAGTTGGCGGCATTCGATTCCGGACTTGCCTGTCACTGCGGTCACCATAGGGCATTCACAGCACGCTTGCGCCTGCAGTGGGGCCATGGGTGGCTTGGGTTGAATTACCCACAGCTCCGTCCACACACGCATATCCAGTGTAAACCCGAAGCAATGTGACCGGTAGGCATGTGGATGGGAGCAACGTTTCATCAACGGAGCCGGTCCGTAATACTTTAACCTGCACGGCAGCAGCAGCATTTTTGTCTATCTAACTGCGGAATCAGACCTCGACGTCAATGCGCTATCCACCATTGACGCCTGTCACCTTTATAACTCGTTTTTTTTTTCTTGATGCAGCAACACCTCGTACACCTTGGCAACCGCATTCGCTATGTCGGCACGCCATTGACGCCGATCCACTGTCATCACTTCCTAACACATAGAAACAATGTTGCTTCCTAATGAACTACCATTGAGCACATCCTGGTTCGCCCATATTCCGCTTCCCTACGCCACGCAGCTTTGGTGTCCTAGTCGAATACATTGGCTGACATGCGAGCCATCACAGGAGGTGCAGAAGAAGTATGCAGTCCACTGCATGCATGCCACTGCGTCGGAGCACCCCTCGTCTACAACTCGGTCACTCAAGGCGATGCGCAGAACACGACGCAGACACTGTTAATGGAACCGCTCCAGATATTGGACATGTTTCCGATAAAGTGGCCAGGTTTCACTGCCGAATAGAAGAACGGAGAGCCCCCATAGACTTGTATACCATCAGCTACGTCACAACCGTGGGTTGTTCCGCACATTTTTCCAGCTTACCAGATGTGACAGCCGCCTTCGATACGCGCCTTCGCAGTTAGTTGATCATTTACAGGTCGGCAGACATCGCGCTCCCAACGTAGCAAAATCCCGAAGTGGATTCCAAAACGTCGATATTAATGGGAATTTGCGGTAGACCCGCAGATTCCACGACTGTAGAAGAATGAAAAGGACAAAACGTTTTGCTTGTGTTGTTGGTGAGTCCGAATTTGGCTGCTGTCGAAGCCAGAGCACTAGTCATGTGCTGCAACCCATCCGCGCTGGGTGCAAACAACGCACAATCGTCAGCAAACAGCATAACACAACAAACAATATACGGATAGTTGTCTCACAGACTAGAGTTCTCGCACCGAAACGACGGATGTTCAGCAACCCACCATCAATACGGTGCTCCACACGAACACCGTAAGCACAAGCCGCATCAAAAGCACATCATCGCATGCAAATAACTATTAAACAGGGCAGGAGCTAAGACACAGTCTTGCTTCACACCAGTGACAACTGCAAACTCATCCGAGGTCGCTCCACTCAGCTGCACCCTCGAACGCGTACCACTGTGCAGACATTCAATTAAACGTACAAAGGTACTCGGAGAACCAAACTTTTCCAACACCATCCACAGTGCCTTGCGGTTCACCGCATCAAATGCCCTGGTGAGGTCATCAAACAGCGAGTACAATGGCTGGTATCGTTCTCTGCAACTGAGGAGCAGCAAACACCATATCGATGGTGCTGCGGCCCGAATGGAATTCACATTACTCTTCATCCACATTCGGTTCAACGACCTAAGTGACGAGGCGCTTGAGCAGTATCCGTACGATAACTTTCCCCGCACAACTTAGCAAGTTGATGTCACGATACTTCGTGCAACATTGCTTGCTCACTTTGCCGTGGTACAGTGGGAGCACAAGGGCATCCTTCAACTCAGGATTGTCAGGACGCGTTGCACCAAGTGATGCAGCGTAGTCACCAACGCGGGTCCACTGTGTTTCAGCACTTCTGGTGGTATCCCGTCGGCACTGGCACACTTGCCGTTTCGCAGCTGAGCAAGTGCTCACTACGTCGCATCTAGTGTTGATGTGTCGGTAAGACACATCTTCATCTCCTGCTGTTGCAGCTGTTGCAGCACAGCCCACTCAATCTCTTAACGGTCGTTCAAGAAACAGTCGAAATGCGTTTGCCAGATATACATTATGTGTGCAATCTGTGTGCACGCAGCCCCTAAAGTAGCACTGATCAAGGTTCTCAGCGGCTGCCATTTGGGTCCATAGACCGCCTTCAAGAGGTGAAAGAATTCCTTGTGTTGGCGGCGTTCGGCGTAGCATTCCATCTACTTCGCTTTCTCCGTTCACGGTGCATTATTAATGCGACGAAGCTCTCGGGTCAGTCGCCGTCGAAGTTTGCGCCACTGAGTCCTCTTCACCAAGTTGCTTGGGTCTGCCACATGTGCAGCGAACACTGCATTCTTCACCGACATCAATGCGCTAATCGTCGCATTGCTCTCATCAAACCAATCAGGCCGCTTACAGTTTGCGCTCCCGATGGTCTCCTCAGCAGCAGCTGTCACATGGTCGCGAATGTGGTGTCATTGGTCGCCCACTGTGTGTATGCATTTCACATCACACAGTCGTGCAGTCATCGCCTTAACCAGTTCAGTACGTTTCGCCACAGTACCGAGGGAGAGAATGTTAAATTGATACCGATTCACGGCGGGAGTGCAATACACAGATTTACGAAAACATATGTACAGTTTGGTTCGTACCGAATTGTGACCAGTGCCACGCTCAGCTCCACGCACTACACGAGTCATGCGCACTTCACGCATATCACGCTTACGTACGATTTCATAGTGGAGTAGGTGAGCGTGACCACTCCGTGGGTGTGTCCAAATTGCTACATCACTCGCACTTAGTGCAGACCGAGTGTTGGTGATCGTCAGGGCGTGAGCGGCACACAGTGTGAGCAACCTGTCACCGTTCGCATTCGCTGAACCAATGCCATGCGGACTGATAACATCTGTCCACACCGATGAATCACGCCCAACGCGCGCGTTTAAATCACCCAGCAGAAATAGTCGGTCACTCCTCGGCACAGACCGTATCGCGGAAGATGGCTGATTGTAGAATTGATCACGCGCGTCATCAGCATAACACATAGCCGGACCGTACGTGCTTATGAAAGTGGCAAACTTACCTCTTCTGAGTCCTACGCGAGCAGTCATCAGTCGCGCACTGATGCCTGTTGGTTCAGCCATCAGCTGACCATTGAGGCGATCGGATATTGCACATCCGACCTCATGATCACGTTGTGCCGAAGTGGCGTTGTCCACCCAGTGGAACATATTTTCTGCACCGGGTACATGCAGCTTACCTTGTTCAGCGTGGTGGGTTTCACTGAGCGCCGCAATATCGATGTTGTGGCGCACCAGTTCCATCGCGACTGGTGCAATGCGTCGCTCGGCGTGCTCACTGCAGTTCCGGTCCAGTAGTGTGCGCAAGTTCCGGAGCCCGATGCTGAGTGCTTTGCGCGCAGCATAGCGTTGCATTGATGAGTAATCGCAGGCGAGGTGGCGGTTGTGCTTCGTAAGTTGGCTTAATGGACTCCAACCGGAGCCTTTGGCCCAATAGCCTGAACCACAAGGCAGTGGGTGATTTGGAGGTTCGCTTGAGGGACTATGTTCGGAGCCTTTGGCTCGATAGTGTGACCCACAAGGCAGTAGGTGGTTTGCTTGCGGGACTATGCTCGGAGTTTTTGGCTCGATAGCGTGACCCACAAGGCAGTGCGGAGCAGATCCAGCTCGGGAATGTGATTGCAGAGACAGATTGGGATCTATTTGGCGGCCGTCACATGTAGGCTTTGAGGTACTGGAACGATACAAATATGTTTTGCGACCGTACTAGGAAAAGCACTTGCAACAAGGCCAGAAGCAGGTGAGTTTTGGCGGGTTTGCACCAATTTGACCAGGAGCTGCCTGGTTTGATTCGGGCATTAGCAAAACATTGAACATCGGAAGTGTCCATCAACCGTCAGAGGCTATATATATATATATATACATAAATATATATATATATATATATATGTGAGGGAGAGCCTATGGTGCGCTGAGGCTGCTGGTGGCTGGATCCTGACAGATGGTCTACCCAGTGCTGCTGCTACTGTTGTGCCATGGGCTAATGTCCTGGACACCTCGTGGCGACCGCTGGGTGGGAGTTGGGTTATGCCCATCATCATCAACATTACACGTTTGCTGGAGGTGGAAAACGCAGCTATTGTGACGTAATACAAAAGACAAGAAAAGGAAACAAACTGTGACAAGCCCGCTGAGTCCCCAGTAACGGATGGACATCGTTCCGGAGAGATAACAGCTGGCTACCGTAAAAGAGAGTCATATTATGCCTAACAGGTGAGGTAGTGATTGGAGGGGATGCTAAGTAGGAGGGGGATGGAAAAAGGAACTCACAACACAAACGCCATTGGGGCCGGCTCCAAGCCATTTCAGCAAGTATGTCCAACCAAACGTGTTCACCGTCCTTAGGACCCCAACCAGGCAGTCTGGATGCACCAACCGACGACAACTTCGAAGTGAGGGTTTTCATTTCTCTCGACCAAGTCATCACTTGGCCTCCCATCCTCCTCTTCCAACCGCACCCACAACGCGCAAACAATGCACGTCGCGGGAGTCGGTGTGCTGGCATGCGCAACACGTGGCTCAGCCATCGGAGCCTGGTGCGTGATATAATGGTGCTGAGCGGTTTACTCGCTCTTCCTGCACCAAATACGCGACGTCGAACACGCTTATTGCTCACGCGGTGCTCCCACTAGACATGAGCTAAGCCGCGAAGGAAGCGATGGTCGAATACGATGAGCCTCTTTATGTCTGTGGACCTGATGGGTCAGATTTCACAGCCATATAGGAGATTTGAACGGACAGCTGCGCTGTAAACTCTGCCCTTCAGGGCGAGAGTAATGTCGCGTCTGCGCCACAGATGGCGGAGATTGGCAAAAGCACTTTGGGCTTTTGCTATACGATTCGTTCAACTTTAACAGTCCGATTTCACGTTCGACTTCTGAGCTAGAGGGTTGATCCAAAGGGACAGCCCACGGAGCGGGGCGATCAGTGGCTGGTGAGTAATCCAACAATTCCGACCAATTAAATTGCCTTTCAAAGTGTTCAGCCCAACGTTATAAGCGTTTTGTTAAGTTGTGGATAGGTTGCCAACCCTCGTCACGTATAGTTTCACTAACACCAAGTCTCCTGCTGCCCATTTCCCGTATCAGACAGAATAACTTACGATGGTTACCAAGGGCAGCGGCCATTTCCATCTCTGATGCACGATGAGACCACCAGGATTCGCGGTCTCTCTTCAGGCTAGCACGGAGTCTTGCCCGAAGCTCTTTGCGAGTTTCACTGTGTTCGCTTCCAGCCGGAATAGGGCGGCGAGCATCGATAAGTTCTAGAGACTGTGAAGAGATCCAATGTCCATGTTGGTGATTAGACATACCACATGAGGATTTTGCTGCTGCTAGTAAGACCAGTGACCTTCAATTGCATCCAGTGAGCGTTTATCCAACTCGCATGACAGCGTACTTCGATACGCATTCAGAACAGCTCGCTTCGCCAGTTGGCTGGTGTCAATGCGCCCACAACGTCGTCGTGGGTGTCCGCCAGAACGCATCCGCAGGTCAGCACATATAAGTGCATGGTCGGTGTCCACACCTGTGCTCCAAATCGAGCGACAGTTCTGGACGCAGCCTCTCCATCGGTAACTGATCGCAATGTGCTCGATTTGCATCTATAGCATGTTTGAAGCTGGTGGGCGCCAAGTCACCCTCCGGCGGGTGCTGTGTCGGAAATTAGTGCTCGCAAGAAATAAGCGAGCATCTTCAGACAAATGAAGTAACCGCTCACCGTTATCATTACGGGAGCCTACACCATGTTGGCCGCCCATATGCGCAGTGGATAATTTTCCAACTTGAGCGTTCAGATCCCCAGCCTGTACTACAGTGTCCGAGCTTCTTCTGTGGCTAAGGAGCTCGTTCAGTTGACGATAGAAGCCGTCTTTTACCGAGGCATCGCTACAGTTTGTCGGTGCATAGGCAGCGATAACGAATAGACACTAGTTATTCCCACGCGACTTCGAAGTTTTGAACGAGTCAGCCAATCGGACCGCACGTGTCCGGCCACTGATTGGGATCCAATCAACCAGAGTAGCTTCAGCCCGGAGACTCAGGGCAATACCAACACCGGCTTGGCTGGTGCTCGAAGCTGCATCGTCACTGGATAGGCGCAATGAGAAAGTGCTGCTAATGTCACCTGAAGGGGATCGCAGAGTGAGTACAGAGCTCGAGTCTTGCAGGCGGGTCTCCGATAAGCAGCAGATATCGATCGAGAGGGTCTCTAATGTTCGGGCAAGTGCTGCCTGTTGACCGATCTGAAGCAATGTGCGAACAATGAGGCATGCAGCACTATAGATATGGTGTTTGCGGCTCGTCAGTTGCAAGAGAAGTGCAGAGAACGACACCAGCCATTGTATTCGCTATTTGTTGACTTCACCAAGGCATTTGACACGGTGAACCGCAAGGCACTGTGGATGGTGTTGGAAAAGTTTGGTTCTCCGAGTACCTTTGTACGTTTAATTGAATGTCTGCACAGTGGTACGCGTTCGAGGGTGCAGCTGAGTGGAGCGACCTCGGATGAGTTTGCAGTTGTCACTGGTGTGAAGCAAGACTGTGTCTTAGCTCCTGCCCTGTTTAATAGTTATTTGCATGCGATGATGTGCTTTTGATGCGGCTTGTGCTTACGGTGTTCGTGTGGAGCACCGTATTGATGGTGGGTTGCTGAACATCCGTCGTTTCGGTGCGAGAACTCTAGTCTGTGAGACAACTATCCGTATATTGTTTGTTGTGTTATGCTGTTTGCTGACGATTGTGCGTTGTTTGCACCCAGCGCGGATGGGTTGCAGCACATGACTAGTGCTCTGGCTTCGACAGCAGCCAAATTCGGACTCACCATCAACACAAGCAAAACTGTCTGTCTCTTTCAGCCTTCACCGGAGGTGCAATCTTCAATATTGCCGCAAATCAACATTGGTGATGATATATTGGTATTCACCTCTCGCTTTTGCTACTTTAGTAGTGTGTTGTCGACTGACCATTAGCTTCACAGTGAGCTGCGTAACCGCATAGCGAATGCACCGACGGTATTCGGTAAGCTAGAGTACCGAGTGTGAAACAACCATCAGCTTACGATTGGCACGAAGCTGATTTTGTACAAATCCATGGTGCTGTCCGTTCTTCTATAAAGTCGCGAAGCGTGGACGACGTACTGGCGAGATGTGAAATATATCGAGCGGTTTCAACAACAGTGTCTGCGCATCGGTTGGTGCGACGGAGTAGCAGACACGGGGTTGCTGCGGCGAAGCGGAATGTATGCAGCGAACTGCATACTTTT
This sequence comes from Dicrocoelium dendriticum, assembly GCA_944474145.2. Classification (NCBI taxonomy): domain Eukaryota; kingdom Metazoa; phylum Platyhelminthes; class Trematoda; order Plagiorchiida; family Dicrocoeliidae; genus Dicrocoelium; species Dicrocoelium dendriticum. The sequence goes on from OX104071.1 coordinate 43,858,936, forward strand.
GCTGAGACACCTGTGACTCGGTCATGTGCGCCATATGTATTTGACTTGGATACCGAAGCATCTATTATATGGTCAACTGCTTGTTGGAAAGCTACATGTAGGGAAACCGAATCTTCCTTACCAGGGATCATCAAAGTGAGCCTATCACGTTATAATCCTGATTTCAGGTCATGTAAATCTCAACCGGTTGATTGGTGTACATTTTGCGATCTGATCACGAAGGTCGTTGCGAAGGTGCAAGAGAAAGCTCTTGTGCATGCGGAGAAGAAGCGGCAATTGCGGAAACGACAGGCGTCGATGGTTGTACTCCATCGACAGCGAGCGCATGGTGCGGTCGCAAGTCCCTGAGTCAGTTAGGCCTAGTGAGCCATGAGGAGGCCACTCGGGGCCACCATTGAAGCGGCGACTGGTGCTGCAGAGAACGTAGGCAGAACCGACGCAGCGTTTGTAGGTACGTTGCATTCGATTTACTAACCGCGTGCTTACATGCTAAGTCTCTTTATTTCAGGTGGTGGGTTTGCTATATTGTCCTAATGCTTTTTATCTCATATTAATGTTTACCTAAACTATCCTATAAACTTGCACACGTCGCTTAAGCTAATTGAAGTTAACTTTGATAACATTTTCGCGGTTGTGGCATTTTCTTGCGATGTATTTTCCGACATATTGAACCTTTCACGGTTTTTTTTGCAACCAATTTATTTCATACGCTCATTTATTGAAGAGTTATGTCCCTTTATGTATATGTATTATTAGCTTTATTTTACTTCATATCGTCGCTTTAAGTAATTGCCTGTTGCTTGATATTCCCGGTATGGCTGCGCTTGATGTGCATGTTGACAAGGTGCCTAAATGTCTATTCCCCACTACCTCGTCCATACTGGCTCTAGGAGACAGTTGGTAGTTGCTGGATGGGACGGGGTGCACGGTCCTTGTGGTCGTGCTAGGATCAAAAAGTGGTTCCATGCACTTAGTGTGGAGCGGACTACGGTCCAGCCACCGCCTTGTGTGTGCGATTGATTCCCAAATACAGCGTGCTTGTGTTTGCCTGTGAAGGACTGTGGACCGGCTCTGTTGATGAGATGTGGCTCCCATCCGCATGCCTCCCGGTCTTATTCCTTCGGGTTTACACTGGATATGGGATGTGTGGATGGAGCTGTGGGTGATGCAGCGCAAGCCACGCATAGTCCCTCTTTAGGCGCAGGCGTCCTGTGCCTGGCCACGGTGACAGGCAAATCCGAAACCGGATGCTGCCAACCATATATATATATATATATATATATATATATATATATATATATATAAACCGGCACAGAAAATAGGCACTTTGCACCGTGAGTGTGTCAGATAATGTTTCACTTCTAGGCAAAATTAACACCTATTCTGTCTCTAACCAAACAAACCACTTGGAATTTGTGACCGTTTTACTCACTCTGACGTTTGTATTACTTATGATCAAGTGAATCACTGTACATGTTAGTGAAACATTTGTGATCCTCGAATACGTATGTCATCTGTGGATGTGGTATGCTGTCAAATCATTAATAGTTGCTTGGCGTTCAGTGCCGCGGGGTGGATCGGACGTCAAGTGTTTGCTGAAGGCAGTAGGAGATTGGTCGTCGTTGGTCACCGATGCTTACATTACATTGCTCTGCTGACAGAAGCACCGGATAGATAAACCTCTCCGGTTGGTGTATGGGGCTGACCCTCACTTACACCACCGCTCAGTTTTACTTAGTCCATATCGCTCGTGCGTCTACCGACCGGCTACTTCAGTGTGCATAATTTCAGTGTGTGTGTGTGTGTGTGTCAAGTTTTCTACTGATTGCGCTGAAATAATATTTGTGGAGACCACTGAAATGGCTGAATCAGGTCAATACCTTAGCTTTTCCCAACGAAGAGTCTGCACAAGCCACTCCAATGCGCAGATACCCTATCGGACTTGAAGCAGTTCTGATACAATGGCTGCCGTTGCGTTCGTTCACGTGCCTCTATATGTTAGTTTTCTCACTGCTTGGTTTTACAATTTTCACACGTCTCTTTGATTTTTGCATTTTGTTGACTTCACATTCTAATCTAAGTATTTTTTACCTGGTGTGAGATACAGTTGCTGGACCTACCGCAATTCAGTAACTTTATATGAACCAATACATTCCGTTCTCTTCAAAACATTTTGGTAACTTGGTTGGAAATGTCGTAAACTGCACACATATCCGCCTCGTGCACTTCTGTTGTCTTAACGAGGGCATTCAGGTTCCTTCTATCTATAGGTGTCTGGAATGGCTTTTCGGTCGTCTAACTTGCAGTATGTCCGCCAAAAACATTCGATTCCATTCTTCAACTAGACTGTACGTGACAGTTAGTTACTATTTCGTATGCGCTTCGAGACTTACCCTTAGCACATTGTTTGCATCACCAGTACATTAAATTTCGACTGAATGTGTCTTCTTTTTGGTGATACGCTTGGGCTAACTGCTGCAGACTTCACACATTTCTTCGCTTTCTTTCGGTGAGTATCGCCTTTGAAATTTGTCTTGCATTGAATTGCTGTCGGCGAATACTTTTATCGTTTCCAAACAAGTCAGGACGACGGGGCTTATCATTGCTAAATGTCCTATTTATATCTGGATAATTGATCCTTATTAGACGGTGGCCTATAAGTTAATTTTGTCGGTCGTGATTCTGTGGTTCCACAGATTAAGCTGTTAGTTTGTCGACTCACTCCACACTGCGAATACCACTAAGTACAACGAAACAAGTTTCCGATTCCAAAGCCACCATGAGGAAGGAACTTGTGCACGAAAAAAATAAGCAACACATCACTGTAAACAGTGGGCGGTGAGCAAAGATTAGGGCCATCAGTGCGAATTCGACGGACCAGTTTTTTTTACAACCACCGGCCAGCTTCAGCACATCCTCCTCTGTGAGCCTCTCTTCACCAGCAGCGGTGATTTAGGACAAGTGATCGTTTAACACCTACACTTTCCCTAACGAATTCTTTTCTTTCCCAACTTCCATAAGTAAGCTCTAATCCTTTATGAGTAGTCATGGTTTCAAAATTCTTTCGGATTATTCCGACTTCTTGCTCAACATCCTACCAAAGTTCCCCGTCGGTTACGTGTGAGTTAGGCAATAATTTGGAGTCCGTCACCAGCCACCGGAATTGATTTTGTGTCAACTTGACCCTAGAGCTTTTCTTTGCATTGAAGATGTGAAATGGAGTACGAAAAGTAACACTGTTCTGCGCTGGGGATACGTTTCTGTTTCCTTCATAAAGGAGGTGAGGATCCCAGGCGGCCACGTATTAGACTTTTACTGATGCAGAATCGTTGTGCTCAGTAGGTTTCAACTGTAGACTGGAAGAGAGAAGTCACACGGCAGCGGTTGACCACACTTAACTCATCCCTAATAATCGGGGCTTGCTAGGATATTTTTAAAACTAATAATAATGTGTCAGCTGTACGCTGTAACGGCACTTCGCTGCCGTGCGACTACCATCAGTCGCACGCGGGCTGAGTATGACGCGAGAACGCCCACCCGTATGCAGATTCGAACCCGCGCCGCAAGAATACGAGACAAGCTCGTTACCTCTAGGCTACGGGCCGATGCGATTGCTTGGAGCATTCTGTTATAGAGATAGGCTTTGCCACGAATACGAAGTGATTATCTGAGTCCTCATTGAACAGTAGTGGACATGTCATCAGTACATATGCTGCCCTTGGTTCTTAGCCCTCTGACTTATTGCTGTTAGTAGATAAAGTACGCAAGGGCATTACTTCCATGGTCATACATGAACTCCTTTGAGCAGTCTAGGGGTGAAAGTAGGGATGTGCAGCGCCGCTTAAAATGTATGTGCTTCTTCCATGTACCATATGCTGTTAAGAAGCGCATCCAGGTGAAGCGCGATCGATGAACCTTTTGGTCTGATAAATGATAACGAAACACTTATCTATATGCCAAATGATGGCTTGACAATAGTTTGCCGTTTTTTGGCCATTTGTAGTGACCAACTTAATGTTTGAAAACCATATTACCAACTGGGGACACCGGCTATCAATCCAATATTTGCCGGCTTTTCCCCTTGGGAATTTAAGCTTGCATTCCCTACGCAGGCTTACCAGCTTTGTCATTTATGTTTCGGAAATTGCGTTCTGCTTAAAAGCAATACGTGGATGCCATACGACCGCCTGTACACCTCCGATTCATTGGACTATATATCAGGCGATGCTTTTGAGTGCCTCTTATGTTTTCTACCAATAGTATCATTTAGGCGACCGCAGCAAAGTTTCAGACCACCACTATTTGAGCTGGAAGGTTACGGTGTTGCTCTCTCTCCCATCACTACACTCTACGGCAATCACCATTTGCGCTGTTGCAGTCCAAGCATCAGTGGTCCTTTTACATCGAGTGCTCTTCTACCTTCAACGGGAGAACACAGTTGAACTGTACAGTAGTCCAAGTCAATGTTTGTGACGATCTGTATGCTGGAAGATTGGCTGCTGGCTTTCCCGTCAATCCGACTAGCACCTAGTGTTCACAATGCTCAGTGAGGCAATACTTCATCGCTCTATAGACTGCTTACTGTGAGCCAGGACATTGTTATGCTCCGCAACATCACTTCTCTTAACAGTTGGCGATAGACAGTGCGTCGGTTTTTGACAGGGGCTGACTGTCAGTATCCCTGTGGTTGAAATAAACTCCACTCTAAACTGGTTCGCCATCCCCAGTTTATCGATTCTCCCAGGTTAGTAACATCGGTCCCCACTTCGTACGCTTGGTCCGCGGCAACATTTCAACAAAATGACTGCGAACGGAGCTGTGCTGCAGCACCGGGGACCTCCACTTTTAGTGAGCAAGTTGGCGTCTGACTCGCATTAGCCCCTTTTTCCCGAAAATAACAACTAGTTGATATTTGGAACAATGGTATATTACGGGCGAAAAAGCGGACGCTTAGCGAGTTCCGTAGGATGGCCAGAATGAGAACCACAACACGATGAAGAGAAAGCAGTGATGAAATGAAAATCCTTCTGATGGACTCACCACAGTCTTAACACAGAGGCATGCACAAAGGGCCAACTTCAGTTGTGTAAATTAATTCCGGTTGTACAACTTTAATCGCATTTCGTCTGTCGAGCCACACAGACTATCTCTCGTAATGTAGGTGAGTTAGAGCAACGTCAAGACGCTTTTTAAACCCAAGTAACGTGAGGGCGGAAACAACGTAATTTGGGAGGGTGTTTCATGGCTAGCATACGAAGAGAGTAACAGTTCCGTCGACATTCTAGCCGACTGTATTGCGTGGCTGACTTTAACTGGTGGTCCCTCAAATTCGTGTTGTGGCTCAGTTGTAGTAGGTTGCGACATACTTGCTTGGGATTCCTTAGAATCTGGTAGACCATAGTAGGAGCGCTACGTAAGCGCGGGTACCGGTCGCTGTATGCTTTTAAGGTCCCCAGTCTAAGTTGATAAATAACATTAAACCACCATTTTACGTGATTCGTGGCTCGTCGCTGGGGAGTCTCGAACTCTGCAAGGTCTTGCTTGTGCCAGGGCTGCCAGGCCTGGATTGCCTATTCCACATGGGGCCGCACGTATTTGTTAAGCAACTGTGAACAGACAGAGGGATCAAACCGCTCGAATGCCCTCCGCAGCATGCCAACGTGTTGCTCCCCAGTCTTTGACGCCTTCTCAAATTGTTCTGAACAGCCCATAGCAGCTTGGGTGACTGCTTGCAGGACGTGGTGTGATGGTCGGCTGGTGGGGGATTTGAACAACTTTACACTTTCCCGAATTGAACTGGAACAGATTGTGGAGTGAGCACTCATACACTCTGTACACTTCTCGCTGAAGTGCATCGTGCTCTCTTGGGCCAATTGCCGCACATCGTTTGAGATGCATATTCACATGAGCTGACTCTGTACCAAAATATAAATGTGGGCGGTGTCTTATCCCTTCTAGAGGATATGGTCGTTCCATTCACATTGATCTTACTGGCTTTGGCCGAACCAACGAAATTGCACCACATACTTAAAGGGACTATAGTTCCGCGGACAGTCCCAACGAGCGCTTTATGGCAACCGCAGTGCTCTTTCAATCCATGGAGGATGGTATGTAGTTGGCATTGAATACCCCCTGCATACGGCGTAAGCAAGTTACCACTTAGACTGCTGTGTCGAGCACTTCTGGTCAGCAAGTGTAGGCATGCCGCGAGCTCGCAACTGCGTTTTTGGCGACCAAGGACCCGTGCTTCCTCGGTGCCAGCGCGTCGCCCACTCATGTAAATGGAAGTATGCATACCTTGTAGAAGCATACGAAGCAGTGGATGGTGGAATCGTTCTCTGAGCGCATGACCCTCTTATCAACACCAAGAATAATCCACGGTCTCCACGATTTCCGCGCAATGTTCAGCAGGATTAGGTGAATGGGGAACCAAACTTGACATGCCACTTATAGATAGGTTTCGAATCCCAATCGCTAGTTAACTGTACTCCATCTATTTCTACCCATCCAGAGTCTTAATTGCCACCACTTCACCTGGCTGCGTGACCAGTCATGAACAAGGCAGAGGTGCGTGGAGTTACTGCGTGTCGAATTACCGGACCCTTGCGATTCTCGCGGACGATAACTACATTTACAGGGCCTTTCCGGCATGGTGCGGTTAAGACTTCAATAGCGCCCTTGCATTCTCTCCCTTGATCTAGACCGCTGCTCAATGCAGTCAACGGTTTTAACGTCTTTCTTCCGCTCTTTGCTGCTTGATTTTGCCACTTTTTAATGCTTTCACTTTTTTCCACTGCTTTTATTGTCCTGGTTGCCTGTCCAAAGTTTACTTGACTCTATCAACTTAACTGAATCATTCTTGCGCATTCATGAACCACATTATCGCTTTTCTCTCCGATTTTGTGTCTAGCATCTCATGTTGACGGATTCATCCTGCCTGCTGTAGTTACCAGTGCTAACAGACGAAACCGTTCTGTTGGTTTCTGGTTTCTTATCCCAAACCATTTGTCCTCCTCTACTTCTGCTAATTCTTCACCGAAAGTACTGAAATCAACTAAGATGCAGAACAGCACATCATGGCCTTATGCATAGTAAGACTGTCCCATGCAAACTCTCCTCCATGTCACATTGAAGCACTCAGGCTGGTAAATACGCCTTTCATACCTATTAAACCACTTATTAACAGCCGTGTACGGTTTCATCGAGGTTATTTGTTTCGGCGTTATCCCATGGTTCACTGCGTCTTACCTTTCATTTTCGTCTGTATGTTCTTCCTAACCGAATGACTTCTTTGAGCGATTTCCTTTGCCTTTCTGTTGAATATGCGTCACCTTTAAGTGTTTCAGGTGCTTTAATGTTCTAAGTATTTTATTGTAACAGATATACACTGTCTCAGCGAAAAAGCTTGAATATCGTTCTTTTTGGCTGCTCTCTGTCAATCACTTACATATGATTGATCGGTCGACTGAACGAATGAAGCTCGGTACTTTGCTCATTCTTAATCAATATCAGCAAGTAATGAACCGCTGAAGCCATCGGAATCGTATTTTTTTCAGAGCCGCAGCTCAGTCAATGCAAGACTGGTCACACCATCGAGCTGTTTACACGGGTTGGACACTAGCCGCCGAATGTTGAATCTTTTGGTAAAGTATAGGACGTGTAATTTTTTCGTCTTCCGATTAGTTGAAAGCTGATTGTGAGTGTTGCCACTTGTCACAGGCAAATAAAAGTCACGTTCTTGATCTAACAAGCAAATTACAATCACTCAGCACAAAGTTCCATAAAGTATTCTCCGCATACCTCGCAGCTGCTGCCTTTCAGTCCTATCAACTTGTATACTACTGCATGAGGAGATAGGCCTACATAATTGACTGTGTGGTATTGTACATCTGCTCGAACGCAACCTCTTAGTAGCACTTGCTTACGGAGTGACAATCCCGGTGATGAAACTACTCGCCATTTAGTTTTTCTTTAATGTCGGTGCACCAAGCATCCCACACTTCAGAACGGTTAGCTTTGGGAACTGATTCGAGCGTATCTTTGTGACAGCACGGGAAGCTGTGACCACTTGAGTCCAGTTTGTTTGGTTCTCTATTGTGATACTGTGCTCTCACCATTGACTCGATGGACCGCTCCGTTTGATTTTCTGGGGAATCGTTCATGCATGAGAGTGGTGTACCAAGATGGTGAGAATATGCATTCTTGTGCAGCTTCCATCAGCGTTTCGAAGTGTTTTCTTGGATTGGTGCTCGTTAAATCACGAATACGATAGCCCATAGTCATAGGTACGATTTTCAGTTTCCAAATCAGTCTTACTTACTTATTCACTACGATATCCCTACAGCGGTTGTCAGGACTGGGTGCCACCAACATTATTGTGCGAATCAGATAGGACCGTCTAGCGCTGAAGACAATAACAGTTTTAACCATTCATGGCTGCAGGGAAGTCCTCATATCTCCTTGAAAGATCAAATGGACAGCAATGACGTACGCCACCTTGTCTTTATCAGCAAGTCCTTCGGCGTCCGAGTTAGTTCTGTTGAGTAGAGATCCTTTGAACTGGTTAAATCAGCTCGTTCTACTGTTTACAGACCAGCTCCTAAGGCGGGTATTGTTTACCTATATTGTACCTGATTGGTCAAAACTTCGTGGTTTTTTATCCGTTGAACTGTCAAAGACTTCTGAGGAAATTGATGGGATAGCTGTGTTGTTGGTCCATGTCGCCTTCCTGAGAGGGCAGCTTAACAGTTACAAATCCTGTCCTAAAGTGCGTAGCTCGCTCGCACACAGTCCAGACTTGCATTTAACCTTTGTATTCTTTTTCTAGCGTTCCTATTTAGCTATCATACACATTTTCGATTGCAGCCTGATTTCCCTCATCCACCGAACCGTTGCCAACTAGTAATATGCCAGTATGAGGCATGGCGACTGGAATCGTATTTGTCCAAACTAATCACATCGAAATTTGGTCCACTGTGCTTGCCCGACCATAGCTTACCCCCACATTCGATTCCACAGGATTGCTTGTGCATCATCTTGATAAACCGCTTTATGCTGCTCTGGTTATATCCCATTGCTAGAGAAGTCTGACGACGAACTGCGCAGTATTTCTATATGCTCACTCGTCCTTATCCAACTGCATCTGCGGGTCGGCTTGGGTTTCATTCTCAGTACAAAAAGGGCATCAGCAGTACGCCGGTACGGTACCGAAGCTTTGCTGACACGCAACCATCATTAGTCGCACTTGGGCTAAGGATACTGAGAGGGGCGCCCAGTCCCATACGCATGCTCGAACCAGCGACCTCCGGATAACAAGGCAGACATTTGATTCTTCTGGCCTCGGGGCGGCATTCTTAGTACGCACCATCAACGGAACTTTACACCCATTCGGGTGCATACTGGGAATCTAAAGAAAAATTTGGCTTCATCCTTACGCTTTCCATTGAAGCAGCTGCTCGCTAACCAGCTTTTAATTTAATAATAATAATAATAATAATAATAGTAATAATAATAACATTAATAACGTATATTTTCGGTTTTGTGAGACATGCCCTTTCCCGCTTCGTCTAGTCTTAGGTGCGGAGGGACGATACTCCTCAAATAAAGTATTTACTGTCCCTATCGAATGGGTATCTAAACTGATGTACCATCCTTTCTGATGGTGTACGCCTTTTGATGCATCTATTTTCTTCCCTGAGACGTTGTGGATTCTCATGCTATCTAATTGCTTTTTTCCATCAGTTCTCCTTAGTCGGACGTTTCCCACCGCGTGCTTCGTTGCTTACGTGTACTATTGTCATCGTCCTTGTCCATACTCTTCCAAACGGTGTCAATCCGTGCCCACCAGCAGTTCGATCGATTCCGATTTCGCACTGCACACAAACACACTGCAGTGTTCGCTCTTTTGCCGACACGCGTCCGCCTAACCGTCTGAAAAGTTGCGCCACCCCATCCAAGCGCATTTCTGTCCGGTGCTTTCGCCAGTGCGTTTCCGCATTCTGACGGATCATGCAGTAGGCGCATGACCACGTGATGACCTTGACCAACGAATGCCTTGTGGTCAATGCCTTCCCCATTGATCGCTGATTGGTTATCGCTACCGCGTCGCGAATCTGGAGTACGTGTCTATTGCCTGTAACCGTGGCGTGCCTGATTACAGCACAACCGATCTACTCCACTCCTGGGTCAATCCTTAAAATCATTATCACACCGAAAGCTGTTTTCACCCATTTACAAATCCGGTCCACCAAATCCTTTAAATCTGGTCGTTAAGTTCCATAGAGCTTGTCGCTGCGTTTTTACTACCACCATATTAACCACCGAGCTGGGAGAATACGAACTTGGCGACCCGGCAGGACAAAATTGATGCTTGACGCTTTTTGGATGTTGCTTGTTGTCTGATCAGGTCCACTTGTGATAACTTCAGGCCTTCCCGTCCTAAGTACTCAGATAGCGATTTCTGGTATACATGTTCACAGTCTGGCCGCACGTCTGATCAGTTCATCCATCCCCCGGTGTTATTGTTGCTTGGATGACAAATTTTTCATACATCAATGCTTACGAGGTTCGTGGAGCCAACACAAATTCGTCACTTAATTGTTTTGCATGGCTGATTTGTATTATGCTGTAAACTAACTGAAATTTGCCACCTAGAATGTCCAGCTGGTCTTCTCTAACTCGTAACAACGTGATTACAGAGATACGTAGTTTGGCTGAATTAGTTTCACAACGACGATGCCTCTACTCGAGTCCCACGCCAAACTATGAGATAGTATACTTGTAACTCGAATCCGAGCAGTTGATGATGACTTGACGATTGCTTTTCCGGAGTTTGAATTCGTGCTTATCAACCTACTCTCGGGCTATTTTCTGCGGGTGCATTTCAGTCACTAGTCTTTACTTGTAACCCGTCTTTCCAGTTATGATTAGTTAGTGATTCTTCCTACTTCTGAGTGTTCGTACCCACTGATAACCGCTCTGTGATAGTAATCCACGAGTGCGCTGCCCAGTAGTTATGCCAGCTACTGGGGGTAAAGTTCCACTCTTTTTAAGTCCCTTTCGCATGTAAGATAACATTCTTATGAAGCCCATCCTTAACTTATTAACCAATAATAACTCCATGTGTACAACCCATTCACCGGTACTTCTCCTCTTTTGTTTAGGATATTCAGGAGTTGGTCCAAAAATATCTCTTGGAGGCCACTTTGTGTCGTGTGTGCATGGACGCTCAGATATCCCGTGTCTTCATACCTTGTGGGCATATCATCTGTTGCGGCGACTGTGCGGACCGAATAGAACAGTGTTCCATTTGCCGCCAACCTATCGAGATTCGCCATCCGTGTTTTCTACCTTGGAACAATGAGATGGGTGTGGATAGTCAAACGCAGTCAGAGTCTCGAAGCGCTCGTCTAGCATCCCTTCGTTCTGATGCGTCATCCTCAGCTTCCACCATGCTAATGCACACGGCCTCCGCCCCGACTTGTAACCTCTTCTCCCTGCCCTCCACAGCTTGTCTTAGTATGCTTTCTTCCACACAGCTTGAAGGAGGGCGAAATCCGGTCTCCGCAAACAGCGGTAGTGGCGATGAACAAGAGCCGGCTCCACCTCATCAAAATGTTTCCCATGACTCTTCCCCTTCACTCCCAGAGTGTTCCGTCTCAATGGGACCAACATCTGAAGCTCCTTCGTCCTCGACGTGCGCCGGTGGTAGTACTGTTGAGACCGCCGTTCGTCGGCCTGCACACCTCACTTGGCAAATCGAGTGATCGATTTATACTCCAGCCTGCTAGATTAACCCTGTCCGGCGTTCGGCCACCTGTAAAGCATTTTGTTACAGTTTACAATCACCAGTTTAACGAAGCCCGTACCAAAGATTGTCAGATGGGTCATTTATTCTTCCACTTTCTTTTCCACCGCAAAATTCTGTTTAATTCTTCACTCCACGCCAATCCGCTAGATTAATGTCCTGGTGCCCAGTCACTGCAGTATATCTGTTGATAGACTTCTCCTCGTCGGTACCTTGGTCCATGACTGTGGTGGTTCTGGTCACTGCTGATCGTATACCCCCTTTCCCTGTTCGGTTTGTGGTTTCTCCCGAACCAACGCTGCGCCACCATCAAGCAAGCTTCCTTATTTTCCAGCCCGTGTGGTGTGCATTATCAATCATTGGTTTACATTTCTGTTCATCTTGCGCTGTTGATCATTATTGCTCCATCGGGTTGAGCTGTCGTCCACTATGTACATATAAACTCGGTGCATCCTGAATTTTCGGTTTACGCCTTATACTTCCCTCCTCTTCAGCCGCAGCGGACCGCAAACACATAATTACGTAACTAGACGTTCACATGATTCGATGGTTTGGTCATCTCTAGTAACCCCAGGTATACCAACTGAAGCCTTCCAAGTACCCACTTTTCATTACCATACAAGTAACTTACCAGCAGTTAGAAGACTCTGGTCCTTATATCCATCTCGCGTCGATGGTACTCTTCTCCCACTTCTCAGCCTTAAAAAGGGTAACAACTGTTCGCGGGCTGTAGACTCAGGTTCATTTACATAGAGCACCGTTTTACCTGGATCACTTATGACCCATATTGCTCACTGGTTTACCTAATGTTACTCCTGACCAATACCCACGAAGACTCAGCTGCAATTGGCTGTGGTCGAAAATGTGTCTCCCGCTATGCTCAGAAACCTTGGAGGAATCGTTCAGTTTTCAAGGTTGCAGAGGAGCGGTCTGAGGCAAACCCAATTGGAATATACAGTCGAATAATCTAAGTCAGTGGTCAAACTTTTTACACAGCGGGCCGGACAACTGGAAAAGATAACTTACGCGGACCGGAAAGCTGACAAAATGGTTAGCGTGGGCCGCATAATCAGTATGCACAATAGTTGAAAGCCAGAACGTAAACTCTGAGAAAATAGACAAAGAGAGCGCGACACTCGGTATCAGTTGATAAATGGATTCATATGTGATCACTCACATCGATGTTCCAACGATTTGGGGTCGCAAATAAAACGGCAATACGGTATCACAAGTAACAACCATGAGATGGCTCATAATGATGTATTAGTTCATCGACAACATGACATGCAGTGTCGAATGTAAACTACATTGCAGCATCTCGTGTTCCCTACGCCCCACCAAGCAAAATCGGGCACAGTCGGCGGGCCGGGTAAATTGACGTCGCGGACCGAAATCTTGTGCCCCCTGATCTAGCTGTATCCGTCCCTAGTTGTCTTGCAAGCACGACTATTCAATTAGGGGAAAGTAGTATAACCTGGTGTCATCATTTCTCGGAATGCGTAATCCGTCTACAAACTCGATTCGTATTTTTTGCCACATTCCTCCACAGTTTCACCGACAAAAAGGCTGTTCTTACACACTCAATTGGCGCTTTGGAATTGTCTTTTACGCCCATTTCACCTAGGACCAATGCTTCTTGTCGGTTCATTCAACATCGAACGCTACTACCTCCTTTGTATCCACTACGACCTGGCATACACTGTCTCCAAAACACAGATGCAGGATTGTAGCTTCGCACAGCACCTTCGATCACCTGTCCCGCACGGTCGTGACGACACCACACAGTTTTTGATGAATCAGGTTGTTTCCAGTGTCTGAGTCACTCCGAGAAGCCAGGCCACAGGCCTTCTACTTCAATAGGTATTAGTGTATAGTCAGGAATGGACATCTTAGGATCTAACACATCGTTCGTTGGATACTCTTATCTAACATAGAGTAACCAACGACGGCTCTGCAATCGATTTCTTAATCTAAGTGTTAACTGCTTCTCAAGCGTGCACTGGCTTGGGTTTTCTTTACTTCTTGTCCTGCGTACTCTGTACGGTTTCTTCTTTTTATTTGTGTTACGATTATGGCCATCCCAGTCATAGCAACTGACTCTACCCCACTTCAGTCCTTGAGACATCGTTGCTTGGCTGCGCTAAGCCAAGTGAATGGTAAGTAATACCCTAATTGATTTAACACGCAGTGCAGGTTAAAGCTCGAAATTATCGAAGACAATTTCTATCGGCATCTGTGGTCCGTATGACCATGAATAGAGAGGTACGTTGATCGCTTCAGATGGTATAAATATTCCATTTCGTGGCTTATGAGACTCCCGGGTGGCTATTTATCGTTCTGTGCTCTTTAACCTAATAGTGGTGGTTGACGTCCTCGACTGCGTGCCGACCAGTCTCTCAACACAAACATTCGCATCACGTTCCTCGGTCTCCCTTGGACTCTGTGCTACCGTGGGCCTCAGATAGTTGGACAGCAAGTTGCACGCACCAACTCATGATTGTTGCTCGACTTGGACTATCCTCCCTGTTTCCCATCGTTATCTGTCATTCTGTTGATGTACCTGGGCTTGTCTGCAGACACGTCTTTTACGTAGTTCCTTAGATTCGGGCCCATGATCCTTCAATTTTAGTCTTCCGTTTATGCCCCCAGCTTATGGATGACGCCGGCTGCAAACACTTCCATTACTCCCTAAAACCTAGCACTCATCCGAGTCGGCTAGTTCAATGGACCTAATTAAAGTAGATGGCATTGCGGGATGAGCCGCGCCATATCACAATCATGCTAGTCCAACGCCACTACCCACGGGCTGTTTGACGGTGACTGGCTGCGAAGACTTCTCTCAAAAGTTATTCTAAAGGCTCCTCACTAATTTATGAGAGCTATTCATCACCACCGGACCTCATGGAGTGACGATCGAAATCGCTAGCACATCATCCAGATTATCCTGGAGGCTGCTTGTCTTTCCCACTTGAGGCGTTCTAGCGGTGAACAAGTATTAGCTTCTTCGGGTGGTTTGCATGGAGCACTGCCCATAGTCCCGTTAAATGTTCACTAACAACCTACTCTGGGTACCTCAGGATTGATTGGGAAGGTTGGTGCGTAGCGAACTGCAAACTCAGCTCATTTGGTGCACCGGTTCAAGGAAGTTCACAGTGAAGCAGTGGATAAGGGATTAGCAGTCGGTCTTTTCGAATGCTAAGGAAGAACATTTCTATCAGATAGTCTGGATGCCTCTATTTCGTGTATTCTCGTCAGCCGTTTACATACAGTTCCTAGGATGATTAGGTCGCATGCATAAGAAGTCAAATTGTTGGGTCGATGGTGGTCAATGTCCATTTGAATGACCGGCGTCCGCTTAGAGGAACGTGGCCACCATCCTCACCATAATGGCTTCGAATTCGGTCTACATACTGAAAGTTGGTTTCAGTCACTGATTCGCCGGAACTGTAACATGTGAGCCCTGCTCTGTCGGTTGCTTATTCTACATGAGCCACGCTGTTCTTCATGCATGGAAAAGTCAAATATTTGTCGAACCAGCGGGCGCTTTTGTAGCACCCGCGATTCGATTGCGCGGAATGTGCTCTGAAATCCTTGTGGACCGTCTCCTATTAGTCCAACCAGTGTACTTACTACCGCAAGTGAAGTACACGAGGTAAATGCATGAGGCGGTAGTTTGGGTGTCTGGCCTGTCCAAAATAGATGTAAACAGGAACTTCCTAGTTTGTTATAAATCCACAAATTCGGCACTGTAGTAACACATTTTATGTATTGCTAGATATGCTATTGGAATATTCTCTCATTTTTGTACCCTTTGAATAGCAACACTATAGACTCTTCTTCCTTAGGTACGTCAATCGACCGATGACAAACGGTTCGTCAAGTTCTTCTGACCGGAATGCCGGTCAGCGTCAGATGAACTTTGACCACTATCGATCCATCAAAAATGTTGCACTTTGCTTGTTTTCGTATGCAACCTGATCTTTCCTCGAAGTATGTGTAAGCAGTTGACAGCATACACGAAATACTTGAATTCAACTTATACTGTAGAATTTTGCTGTCCCTTGCTATTTTGAAATTTTTGAACAAGTATTTTTGGACTACTCCTTCTAGATATATGTCGTTATGCATAATCTAGTGAAATTACCTAGTCATCTTGTCTCAGACCTGCATTCTCATGCAGTGGGTGAAGATTTCGTGGATCAGTGGCATTCACCGACACTGACTAACTCGAAATGATGCTGCTGATGCGAACTAGAGCTCCCAACCTTAATGCCCCCTTACATCGTTTCCGAGCTCACTTGCCATTCACTGACTTTCCTATCATATCAAATGGTATACTACCTTCTGTTTTAATCAGCAAGGTACCAATCGCATTACCTTCACCTCTAGGCAGATCACCCAAATAAAGCTCTACAGACATAGCAGACTCTAGGAAAGCGACAAAGGAACAAAAGGCTACAAAATCAGTCTTGTTTGCTACTTTCATCTTACAAACGCAGCATTTTTGCGCCTTTCCACTTTGGCTGCTTCTGTAAACTATTTACCAGCTAACTGACTAACATGCGTAGAGTACAGGTATGGCAGAGTTATTTGTCGTCATGCTCCTTCGATCAATTTAGGGCAACGTGCAGCATGCCCCGATGTGCTTCCTGTCTTCAAGCATCAAGATATTGATGCGGGCGCTGCCAGTCAATTCGGGCTTTGCTTCGCACTCGAAGTACAAACAGTTCCTCCAAGATTGGCTTGGATCGTCTCCTACGCTGACCATTAGTGAGGACCAGCTAGAAGTTGTTCAGGAATTCAACTACCTGGAAAGTTGTATCAGCGCCCTTGGGGTAGAAGACGAGATCATGAACCGTAGAGATAAAGCTCGAAGTCCTTTTGCTAACCTTCGCCACCTATGGCGCCGGCGCGACATTAATCTCACCCTGAAGGGTAGAGTTAACAATGCAGTGATGCGTTCGCCCCTACTGTACGGTTGAGACCTGGCCTCTTAGATCAATGAACATGAAGAGGCTAGTACGTAGACCAGCGATCTCTTCGCAATTTAGCACAAATCTGGTGGAAACATCGAATAATCAACGAGCGGGTTCGACGCATTGTTTACGGTACAAGAAGAGGAAATGAACCCCTCAGCACCGTTATTTCACGCACCAGGATCCGATCGCTCGGCCACGTAATACGCATGTTGTTTCACAACTCTCGCGATGCGCGTTGCTTGCGCAACGAGGGTGTGGATGGAAGAAGCGGAGCTGTAGCTAAGTTATAACTCGGTCGACAGGAATAAAAACCCTCATTTCGAATCTGGCCTCAGCTCCCTGATTGTGGTCCGAAAGACGATGAACACGTTTGGCTGGATAAATTAGACATTTAG